>LPNX011233811.1:801178-1104033 GCA_001517045.1 Pseudotsuga menziesii
TTTAACAAGTGATAAATAGAGAGACACACACTCTCTATTTATATTAGTCCGTTCACTTAAGTTTCCATTTCACACGTAGGCTCAACCCTAATAATTACTACTCGAGCCTACACCTTAATTAGTGTATAATAACTCAAGTGCCCCGAAACTGTGGGGACTTACCTAATGACTTGACATGAATTGATTACATTATTAATCCTCCTGATCGGAACATCGGGGCATAACCACATGACTCAAATACATAATAGAAACATCCCGGAATAAACATCGGGGAACAATACATAAGATACATAGAAGAATACATTCCGAAGTTACATATACATCAACACTCCCTCTTAACTAGGAAGGTATTCTTTCGACACAATTTTTCAGCACTGGTCTTCTTCTCTACATCAACTGGATCATCTTCGTCTTTGAGTCATCTTCGTCTTCAAGTCATCTTCATCTTCAAGTCATCTGGATCTGGATCATCTCTCGATCTGGATCAACACAAATGGCATCACTGGATCTAGATCATCACTCGATCTGGATCAACATCACTGGACTGGATCTAGATAATCACTCGATCTGGATCAACATCAAATGGCTTCACTGGATCTAGATCATCACTCAATCTAGATCAACATCACTGGACTGGATCTAGATCATCACTCGATCTGGATCACCACTGCTAGATCTGGATCTCTCGGAGTCATCATAATTGGATCTAGATCATCTCTCAATCTGGATCTCCTCTAGTCATCATCATGTGTATACTATCTCGTCATAGGAAGTTCTATAGAGCCAGCCCTTTTTCATGCTGGTTGTAGGCCTACCCTCATGTAGGTCTTTTCCCAACACTTATATCTGACCTGCTTGTCAGAAAGGCATGCCCAGCACTTATATCTGACCTGCTCATCAGAAGGGCCCAGCACTCACATTCACCAGCATGATAGGACACACCTACTATCATCTGTGAAATGGCTCAGCACTTATAATCACCAGCATGGTAGGACACACCTACTACCATCTGTGAAATGGCTCTGCACTTATATCTAACCTACTTGTCAGAAAGGAACAATCCCATCCAGGGGAACACATCCAACCACACTGATGGGAGACTCCTATCTAGACAAGAACACATCCTATCACAGTGATAAGAGATTTCCGCACTTACATCTAACCTCCTCATCAGAAAGGCACAACCATCCAGGGGAACACATCCAACCACACTGATGGAAGACTCCTATCCAGACAGTAACACATCCTATCACAGTGATAAGAGATTTCAGCACTTATATCTGGTCCTACGAGAACACATCCCAGCAGTCACTCCAGAAAGGCTCTGCACTTACATCCATCTAGGGGAACACATCCAACCACACTGATGGAAAGGCTTTCACTCACATCTGATCCTACGAGAACACATCCCAGCAGTCATATCAGAATGGCCCCCAGTCCTTGACTGAGCTACCTAGTAACTGACCATGCGCCTCCACTCTCATAGAGAATGGCAATTTCCCTTACATCCGACCTGCTCGTCGGAATGGCCAACACTCACATCTGACATGGAAGGAACTAAATCCTTTAGCCATGAACAGAATGGTTCAGCCCTTACATCTGATCAAGTGGGAACACATCCCTCTGTCACATCAGAATGGCTATACAGTCCTGTACTGAATCATCCTGGTAACTGACCAGGTGCCTCCATTCCTAGAATGGCAATTGCCCTTACATCCGACCTGCTCGTCAGAATGGCCAACACTCATATCTGACATGGAAGGAACCAATCCTCTCCCCATGACAGAATGGCTATATATCTTGGTACTCATATCAATCATGGAAGGAACCAATCCTCTCACCATGTCAGAATGGCTCTGGGTCTCATCACTGTCTCTGGAAGGAAGCCTCGATTCGGAGAACACCAAGTCTCTCTCTGAAGTACTCAAACTTCAGCCTAGCCAATGGCTTTGTCAATACATCAACTATCTGTTCCTCTGTCACAACATACAGGAGCTTCACTGCTCCTCTCTGCACCATATCCCTGATATAGTGATACTTGATCTCGATATGCTTCGACTTGTCATGGAACACTGGATTCTCTGACAACTTCACGCAACTCTGGTTGTCACAATGTATACAAGTAGCATCCAACTGGAGATCAAATATATCAGACAGTAGCTTCTGTAGCCATATTGCCTCACAACTAGCTGAACAAGCTGCGACATACTCTGCTTCAGCTGTACTCAGTGCCACACAGGATTGCTTCCTGCTAAACCAAGAGATCACACCTGATCCCATACTGAAGCAACACCCCGAAGTACTCTTCCTGTCGATGGCACTGCCTACCCAATCTGAATCAACATAACCCTCTAGGTTAATCTTCTAATTCACATCGTACTTGAGTCCATAATCAACTGTACCCCTGCAATATTTGCAACCAACAGGTGAACATGTCTCAATGTGTTCACAACAAAGCAAATATCTGGTCTCAGATACATCAAGGACCCAATCATTTGACGATACATCGTAGCATCAACCATCTCTGAAGAAGTATCACTCAATAGCTTCATGTTCGATGCCATAGGTGTGGTCATGCAGTCCATCATCCCAAATCTCTTTAGGATCTCTACTGCATACTTCCCTTGTCCAAGGAAGATTCTATCCATACTCTGCCACACTTCCATGCCTAGAACAATAGTGCATCGACACATAACAGGAACATCACTGGTCTTCTGCCTTCAACCTTGAAGCAAAGGTTGGAAACCACTTTACTCTCAGTAAAGCCTAGAGTCATCAGTAATATGCCCATCCTGTTGTACCATGTCGAACCTCAATATATTATGTAGTCACTCCCTCTGAAGCGAAGCATCATACTCCCTCTGTCTTCTGTGCTCTATGCACTGAAAACATTCTGTACCGGAGTGACAAGTAGCTTACTATGCTACTAATATTCTATGTGACCATAGACTTGCATTTTCAACCTTGTAGTAAAGGTTAATATTTTCATCAATCTCATCATGTATGTGTTTCAACTCTTACTAGCTGCAAATGTCTCTTCGTAGTCTAGGCCTTCCTTTCGTGAGAAGCCTCATGCTATGAATCTTTCTTTGTATCCCATGATGTTTCCATCTACTGCATGATGGAACTATGAACTTTTCTTTAGGTCTCGATACTGCGTCTTGACATCATTCTTCTTGAACTGATCTTCCCTTTCTTCTTGGTGGCTGGAAGGTTCTGCATCAATGATGTCACTGCACTCGTCATATTATTCTTCATTTTGAAATGTCGTCACTTGTTCTTTGAAACAAGTCTCCATTCTTCTTTGCTTGTAGGCGATTATGTATGCGGTCTTTCCTACAAGTCAAATAGATTTGTATGGTTAGAACATTTCATATGGAATATTCATACTGGCAAATACTTATGCATAAATATATGATCATGCAACTACTTTAGCCAATACAACATTCATCCATATCTCACTGAAACTTTCTAGATGCCTTCCGTCTCTACCAGGACAACATTGAGATTGTGCACTAATCCAATATGTCAGCAAAGAGGTTTCATTCTAGATAAGTAGCAATGGAGAATTTGTATAGCACCATGAGCTACTTACCCATCACATGCATATTAGTAGTATACTGTCATTAATGCTAACATCCTATCATGTATAATACATCAATTGAATATAAACAAATGCATAACAAACCAATATCATGAAATGACAATTTGAATACTTATCTTTATTTGCTTTGTGGGTATACTCCTTCTTGAGTCTTCAGCTTCATCGTCTTCTTCATTCATGAGTCTGCTGAAAGTAATCACTTCCTTCTGGAACACATTCCTTGAATGAATGAATTCCACGATCTTGGGAGGCCATTCAAGGTGGCCATCACCTCTTCTGCATTCTTCACTGCTTCAAGTTGTTCTTGATTTGAGAGACTCTTATGACTGCATGGTTTCTGCATTCTGGATCTTCACATTCTTCAACTAGTTTCTTTAGGTCATATTTTGATTTTGTTCTTCCCTTCAAATAGCTTGAAATTCTGGAAGACCTTCAACAACTTTGCTTGCAACAGGTAGTGCTCTGTAATGCACATGTGCAAGCCTTCTATGTCAAAGCTCATTTGGCTCTACTGTGTCATGGATCAAGACTTGTTCTGGATGGCCCTTCAATTTGTACAAGCCTCCTTGTACTTCTCCAATCACTACCGCATCATCGATAGTCTTTTCTTTTGGCCACATGATGCCTTGACCATATATGAATGCAACCTACATTCCTTTTGCATCAATGCTGAAATGGAGAGAAATTTCTTCTTGAGTCCTGGAACAAACAATACTTCTTTCATTGTTAGAGACTTACCAGAGTCTAGCTTGAATGAAGATTCCCCACTACCTTTTATTGGATATTGGTAGTCATCTCCTAGTTTCAACTTGTGAGGTGATTCATGTTCTGATAGTCTTACAAAGGATTCCTTGAATCCCATCATATGTTTGGAAGCCCCACTATCTATAAGCCAATCATCACTTCCATGAGTAATGTTACTTGTGAGAGATGATATCAGAACATATTCATCCTCGCTTGAAGAATCTTCACTTTCATATCTGGATCTCTTTCTGGATGGTTCATCATCCTCTGCAGCATGAGCATGATGTCTTCTTTGGCCTCGTCTCCCTCTGAAACTGGAACCTCTATACTCATGTAGGTGTCCAATCCAGAGAGATAAAATACTTCTATGCTTGGAAGTTTTCAACTTCACCAAGCTTATCATCAAGCTGATGTGATATATCACTTTGAAATGAGAACCTCAAATGGAAATAGCAAAGGATTAGATCTTGCCGATTTGAGGTGTCCGTCCTTGTCCCGGAGTTCGCTGATCTAGGGTTTGTCACAGAAACCCTAATTTTCAAAAATTGGAATATTTTAGATCTGATTGGATGAACAGATAGATCTCTTCAAATGGAGCTGTCCAATGTACTCCTTTTCTGAAAACAGTGGAGGGAAGCTCTCGGAACAGGAAGCCCTAATTTTCTGATTTCTTTTGCAGAAATGCCTGTTACTGTTTCTATGATATATCTGAAATTACTAATATTCTATGTTTGAATTTTCTCACTGAGGTAACCTCGCATGTCCCTGATCCAACACCACAGGTTTCATCAGAATTGGTTTCACCATTTGGGATTTATGATCCTTTTCCCAAGGTGACCTATTACAGGACTGTTCAGAACAGCGAAGTTGTACGGAATTCCACGTGTCACTGGTTCATATTCTGAGTCTAATGTTTATACCACAGAAATTACAGTCCGTTCCCTTTCTGTAACATCTTCAATAATTCAATTTGGACCTCTGTAGCCCAAGATATTGCATATCTCCCCAGGTGTCTTGTTTAGGGATGAATTCTAGAAGAGGTTGGAACCCTAACTTGGAGAGATCATATCTCCTGGAATATAGAGAATATGAGGCTGATTTTTGGACACAGTGTTCATCATGAGTTTATCTTTGGCCCCTGAAATTTTCAGCTTTTGAGACGTCTCCAAACTCAGAATATAGCGACTGTACCAAAACTTAGCAGTTTCAGTGTTTAGGGTTTCTCTAGCTAGGGGTCAAACTAGGGTTTGACTTTCCCAGAGATTTACCCAACCAAATTTCTTGATCCAAGTCTCTAAACTTCGGTTTTGATGAGGAGAAAAATCCTATTTTGGTATCACTCAAAAATTCCTCTTCTATAGAATGCCCTAATTTCCACATCGAAACTGAAAATGCTTGAAATTGAATTCCGCATCGATAGAAAGATGCACCCTTCAATGAAGAGTCATCCTAGCATGCTTTTGCTGAAAATCTGTGGAGGAAGATCCACAAAATAGGAAGCCCTAGTTCCTGTAGCTGCACAATGTCTTCTTCTCAGGTTAGCTCTGATACCATGTTAGTTTTTCAACATTTAAGCTAGCATTATAATAAGATCTTTTCACTGAGAGAATAACAAGCACAACAATAACATAAGCACATCACATGAGACAAGAGACACAAAGAGTTTTGATAGGGGAAACCATAAATGGAGAAAACCCCTCAACTTACTCTAATATAGTATCAACACAAGATGTGAAACCAAAATAGTAAGATGACCTCCCAACACAACAGCAGCCTTCTGTCTTTTGTCAAGCCAAAGTATTTCCTTCTCCAAAGGTGCGCCACACTTGAGAGAGCAAGTGATGTATTTCACAAGTGATAAATAGAGAGACACACACTCTCTATTTATATTAGTCCGTTCACTTAAGTTTCCATTTCACACGTAGGCTCAACCCTAATAATTACTACTCGGGCCTACACCTTAATTAGTGTATAATAACTCAAGTGCCCCGAAACTGTGGGGACTTACCTAATGACTTGACATGACTTGATTACATTATTAATCCTCCCGATCGGAACATCGGGGCATAACCACATGACTCAAATACATAATAGAAACATCCCGGAATAAACATCGGGTAACAATACATAAGATACATAGAAGAATACATTCCGAAGTTACATATACATCAACATATGCGGTCTAGATGTCTGATGAACCTGTTGGCTCCCCACCACTCTCTGCATGGTAAATAAAACTGTGCAAAGGGGGCTATCCACCACTGCTTTGATGGGAATTTTCTTCCTTGATGTTCTGGTCTCGGGAATACAATGGCGATTTGTTAATTCCTGGGTGGTGATGTCCCATCCATGGGAACTGGTCAAAGAGATGGGAGCACCTCGTCTCGATAGGCCTGTCAAGAAGTATATATCTTCTATTTCAATTGTCAATACATGAGCACCCACCCCAAAATACTATTGCTTCGGATTCCACATACAAAGAATATGCTCCAATAAACGCTCATGTGATACCATGCTGGGTGTGCGAGAAAACTTTAGAATACCACAATCCCTCAATGCGGCTATACATCCCATGTTTCTTTCGGCAAATGCATTATCATTGTCATGTTTCCTCTCTTTCCAAATAACCATTTTTGACCAATGGAAACCTTCCAAAAACAATCATAAGGTCAATTAAAAACATCGTCAACCTTCCAAATCATCAAAATTTGGCTAATTTTCCTTGTACATATGTTTTTCTTTACCCACGGCTGGCACCGCCTAAGTCTCATTGAGGACAGTTGGTGGCACCGCCTGAGTAAAGTGTTTTAGGCGCGGTTCTTGCGGGGTATCACTTATCCCGCAAGGGATAAGAGTGGTGCCTGCATTCATGGTTTTATGGCTCGCTCAAATTTCCCAAAACACCCCCAAAAATAAAAATGAAAGCATAAAATGAAAGAGCAAGGTTCAAGCTTTTACCTGGAACTGACGACGCGTAAATTCGACGATAGATGCTCCCAGAATCACCAACTGAAAATCTGGCCAAGAAACTTTTTAAAACGCTCTCCACTATTGGTAAATGGTAAAATGTTTTGTTTTTAACTATTTACATAACTTTTATAAACATTCTAGGTTTTGGCATGTCATAGTTTTCAAAATCTATCATTCATGATCCTTTAATGTCGTTTATCGGAGAGTTTAACAGTTGTTTTTTAAGTCATTGCAGGATAAAAGAGTGGTAGCAGTAAAAGTTTTGGGAGTTTGTTTTTGAATTTTTCGTATTACCATAAAATGGAAAAAGTCTTTGAGCATTTATTGCAACACTTTGCTCATGCTCTCAAAAATTAGCATCAAAGGTCCGAGTCATTTTTTGATTCTTTTCAGACTCATAAAATCCCTCATCATGAAAAGAAACCTAGTGGAGTCTTCTTTATTGTCGAGCGATATTGTCTTCTTAACGCTCGTTAAAGCACTTGAAGAGTTGTTCATCTGATGGTAGGTTATCACTTTTTCGGTTTAGATGAACTATTTATGAAAAAGGACCCTGTGGAGTCTTCTTCCATGGTTGTTATAACTCTCTAAACATGAACGATACTGAGTTAACTTTCATTGGACTCATTAAATTAAACATTGAGAGACCCTCTTTTGGGAATGAACCCCTCCCCTCTCAGGTTCATAAAACATATGAGTTTAGACTTGTCTTCGGACGAGCTACAACAAGTGTTTGTTACCCTCTTTGAACTCGTAAAAATGAAAAGATGCACTCATCAACCATGATGGAGAGATTAAGGGAAGGGAATCATTTTGCAAATAAATGGCAATTTGTCATTACCTTTGAACATGGCACTTGTTTGCGTGTCATTTCAGTCAATTGGGTATTCAGCTGATTTCCATGAAAATCCACTTTCATGAGTCATGTCACTCCTTTGATTTTTTCAAAAGAATGCATTGTCCACTGTCGCACTGTGTGTTTGTCTGGTCTAGTCATGCTGCTAAGTCTTTTGTCGTGTCGCCCGATGTTCAAAGGGAAGTTGAAAAAGTTCACCTTTGCAGTCAAAAATAGCCTCTGTGTCAGTACTTTTGAGTCATTCTTATGGTTACCTCATTCACATCATTCCAGAACTTTGTTCTGAGTTTCATGTCATTGATGTGGGATTCATCATGGCCCTCCTTCGACGAGACTATTCCTGTCGACATCATCTCATCATTCGGGAAATAGTCTTAGAAACAAGTTTAGTACCTTGAGATCTATATGCCTCAATGACAGCTTCTCTCACTCTCGACATAGGTTCACATCATTGACATTTTATTGATAGAATTGACTGGGTGTTTGACATCAAGACATTTATTCACACTTAGTAGATTGTACTAGGGTACCTTGGGAATCATTGACATCAAGGGTGATTTCCCTCGCACTTGTTAATGGTTCACATCATTGGCCGATAATCAAGTGGTTTCTACCATGTTGGACTTCAGAACATTGTAATCACATGGATAGAATCATACTTTGTGGAAAACAAGACGAAGACCTTGGGTGCTTGTTTAGCACTCATTGCTTTCCCTAGGTTGCGATGGAGTTTTGTATATCAAGCATGGATCCACATTTGTATGGTCGTGGCTATGCTCAAATCTACGTCTGTATGACATAGATCTATGTTGTATGTCTGGTAGCTATGTCCAAGTTTTAGTCCTCTATCACATGGATATACGCTGTATTCTAGTAACCATGGTTGTTTATTCCTCTCATGGATCTAGCTTGTATTGGTTTGTAGCCATGAGTTGGTTACATTTGTCTATGAGTAAAAAATATTGATGTATTGCAGATGCCTACTCGATGACACTCTTCGATCAAGATGACTCTTACCTCGAAGCGACAACTTGTTCTCTCAAAGCTCTCGCTTATCATATCCCTCTAAGACTCATGCTTTGGGGGGAATTTTGTTATACCCAAATCTTGTCACCAACATGTGATGAGATCCTTAACACCTATGCTTTCCCTAAATCCCAAACTTGGAGTGGAAACATGCTTTGGATGCCAATTCTACATAAAAAACCCTAGCACTTTTTTTTCCCTTTAGCTGATGAGTGGTACCTTGTTCAGCACCGCCTGAGTCCTGTTATAGAAAAGCGGTGCCATCGCATATATGCTTCGTTCTTGAAGTGATTCTTACCTACACCACTCTGTCATAAATATGTATAAGTGGTACCCTTGGTAAAATTGGAAAAAATAGTATTCCCAAGGTTTCTAGAATATGAGCCTCGTGTCCTCCCTTATCCCTATCAATATGGGTTGGTTCGAGTTGAGATCCCTCTTGGTAGGATATTATGGCCACCTCACCCACAATTATCTCAACTATCCCTATCCATTGAGCCCTATAAATACAAGCTCATGTCCCATAGTTGAGGGAGAGAACTTAATGGTAATGTTATGCTGTTGAATTGACTACCTAGCCCAATCCATTGGAGAGCACAAGAAAGCAAGTTGGAGCTATCAAGGATGAGGTGTTTTTCTTGTGAAGGAGTTTGTCAACACTAAGGCAATGGTTGCAAGCTTCTTCATTGATTTCTTAATGCAAAGATGATTTCCGTCCCACATATTTGTTGTACTGATCTCGCATGTAAATGTTACTGGATTCCTTAGTCACTAGTATGGATGTGTAAATAATGTTTTGGTAGCTTTGATGTTCTTATTTGTTTGACATGTTTTGCAGGTACACAGGTTCATCATCAAAGCATTATTCCAGGTGTTTACAACATTCAGGGAAGTTCTCAATCTGAACCATTCAGACCAGAGGAATAGCTTCTATCCACAGAAGGTGCAATATTCCTAGCAACACCATCATGTTAACCTAGACTATCACATAAGAACTACGTATGAAAAATATAGCCTACATGTAACAATGTGGCTCATGAGTGATGCGTCATAAGGCCTTGAGACAACACATAATATCTATGGAGGGAATATTATTTCAACTAAAAGTGGGATACTTTTGTATTTTGAGATTTATAACATCGATAATCATTATCTTGGCCCACATCATGGTATAGGGTTTAAATTTATGGCCTAAGTTCACACCATTTGTTTACGAGATCATGGACCATCATGATTCCCTTGACCATCACATAGCATGAATCTGCATAGAAAATATCTAGTTTACATGTGAGACATGGTCATCATTTTTAAAGCTTGCGCATTGGGGATGGTTCTTGATGAGTGACTTAAAATATCTTTATTGTACCAACCCTTCCTTTCAAGCATATGCTTTTAGGAAGGTTCTCGGTCGAGGGAGTTAACATTAGTCATTTGTTGAGTTAGTGCCATCTGGAATGGAGGGAGAGGTTAGAACTACTGAGAATGCCCTATATATGATGGAATATTCTACATTGAGAATGATAAAAATAGGGTCAGATAAATAGTAAGATCCTACCTAGGGTAAGATAGTTATTACTTCAATTAGGATTTTTGCTATGATTGAGTTTTCAATTATTGACAAAAGGTAGTATTGTGCAATTCATTAGGTAGATAAATGTGATTATATGATCTATAAATGGTAGGTGGGCCAAATCATAGCCCTCTATTCTCAGACTTGCTCCAACAACTTACATCGAATCCCACGACCAAAGGGAAGGGCGGTTTCGCACCTAAAATTCCAAAATTGAGTAAAAAAATAATTTTAGAATCTGCGATGACTCACTACTAAGTCATGGACCCTTGAAAATAGGATTTATCTTAATACTAATTTTATTTTTTTAATGTGTTGTGAAATATGTATCAATCCAATGTGTGCCTACTCGAAACAATGTAGCTTAGTAAAAAGTGTATCGAGGCATTATATATGAGCCTATGCCTTTGATTTCTTTGTTCCCCATATCCTTATCATTATAAATCTATATGTTGTTTTGCATTCTAAGAAAGGGGAAAGGGTCAAATTTCCTTTACATAGAGTAAATAGAGCTTCCTAGGCAGGAGAATGGAAGGTACTGATACTAACAATGTTCCATAATTCATCAGTTAGACCATTTGATGTGGCTGCAGTATGTTTTAGTGCCTTTGATTTTACCGTGCTTGTCATTTTAGGAACATCTAGACAGTAGTTAGTATAGGGATTTACATTTGAATTCTCACTAGGAATTGGAGCTTTATGTGTTTTACTCTGTGTACTATCATGTGGACTATTTAGGAAAAAAGACAACTAAAATGCCCTACTTTTCCCAACAATTTTTTAATAAAAATATATCAAAATTGTTCTTGGAAATTTCTATTTCAACAGTTTTTCAGTTTCAATAATTGTGATTTCCCATTCTAGACTAAATCCCCATTTTATAATGACCCAGATCACCCAAATTATTGCGATTTGAGCACTAGAAATTGGAAATTCAACAAGATCTAGTTTGCTGGATTCCGACGGGTTGGGGGCATTTTAGTTAACGCTTATACCGCTCTAGATTTTCCCCTTGGTTCCCATATAAGGATTTCAATATATTAAATAAGTGGGGAGGAATGTGCACCATGTCAACAGATAAAGAAAACATAATTTAGATAGAATACCTCCAAACCTCCATATTTGCACCATTGAAATAACATAATTTAGGGTGATTGTGCAAAGACATCTCCTTAGATGACTACAACATAACTGCACCAACTAATCACTTAAATTCATTTCTATTTAAAATTTATACCCCTCGATAGCTACTCTATGACTGCATCCATAAATCCCCCAAAATCCTAGGTAAGTCTAAGCAAGAAGGCTTTGTTCAACCACTAGTGTTAAATGTTTTGAAATGAAAATATTCATGTCTGTAGCATCACTTTTTTTGTTCCAATTAGTTTGAATAGCCATTACTTCCATTTCCATAGGTGGGTGTTGGTGGTTGAATCTAGTGATGGTCTTCCCTCCAGTTTCTTCCCCAACTCTTTCTGCTATATTGTAATAGTTTTAGGATTTTAGAATTAGACCATGAGGGAGTATCAAGAGCACTACCATATAGTTGGTTATGCACCTATCCCTCTTGGAGATGGACTAACTAATTGACCTTAGTTTCCAGGTTAGCCTTATGTTGCAAGGTGTTATGGAGACAATGTCAATAAATATCAAAGAACAAATTAAGCTAACAAGCAATCACATAGGGGATAAATGGTGGAAGTCAACCCATGAGCCAAGTCTAGTGGGGTAAGGGAAATCAAAGGAAAAATGGTTTACCTCTATTTCCTGTCGAAAAGCATTGATAAATACCATAGCCTATTTTACATGTGGAGCTACCGTCCAATAGTTTGAGTTGTCCTGATACCTTCCCACTATAGAAAGTTGAACCTATTGATCCATCAATATCATAGGCAGAGGAAAAGGAAAAGGAGGGAAGAGCAATCTTACCAACAATAGGAAAGGTAGAGGCGGTTCGAGCATATAAAGTAACATGTCTCTTTTGTATGGTTCCATATGTCTATTAGTTTCCTATCTCTGTCACCTAGTTTACTCTTAGACCAAAGCTTCCAAAGATAAACAAACTATAATTGCTACACTTTCAAATAAAAATAGAGAATATGAAAGTAAACTATAATTGCTCATATGAATTTATATTGCATATAAATTACACAACCTACTCCCTGTAACACAAAGTATAAATATACAAGACATCACCAATATAGGAAAATAATGCATCATCCATGGTAATAATAATGTCTCCTTCTTAAGGGAAACAACTTTGTTGTTATACAAACTTCAATTTCCTTCAAAAATCAAGAGTGCCTCTATGAATAATAGGCCATAACAACCCTATTATTTCAAATTGACAAATAATTTGTTGGAATAAAGTTACCTTGAGATGAATAGCATGGAAAAATGAATGCTACAAATTTATTATCCTCCCTCATATCAAAATTATGATGTAAAAAGATTGATATATGTAAAAATCATAAAGAATGGGAATAATAGAAAACAAGATGGTAGTAAACCTTGACTTTTAACAGTCTGCTCATTTTATTGAAGCAATAAGCTTTTCAACAAAGAGCATCATGGAAACTTTTTGGAGGTCCAAATAGAAGGATTATGGACATCCTCCCAATTGCATAAGGGTTGAAATCCATCCACTAGAACCACCATTATCAAAGTAAAACCTACTAAGAAGAATGTCAACAACTTGATGCACAATAAATGCCAAAATGGTGAATATCACAAGCAACCACTAGATCATATTTGCTACAAACAATCTTCTATTGGGAAATATTTTGATCATCTTCCCTGCAAAGCACCCTCTAGTGAACATGGAGTATAGCAAATCCATTGGCCAAGAACCTGGAGCATAGAAAATACCACTTGGCATATGAGGCCCCAGAGCATGGAAATAACATAGAGACTGGTATGAAAAGTAGAGGTAGGCCTTAATAGTGTAAAGAAAGGAGGTAGAATGGACCTTATGATTTTCTATGTCAACTTAGGAAGAAATATTTTCTCTCAAAATGTTGGGGTATGAGGAACCCGTCAGTTGAGATTAGTTTTACAATGAAATTATTATTGTGGCCTTACCGACAGATCACTTTATTATCGTGGCATTATCGACAGATTGCATCTCCTTGAAGATGTGTTTTAAGGGAGTGCTTTGCTTTTTTTCCCATCTGGCTGTTGAGGGTGAGACGATTGACATGATTTTCGATCTTGAGCATGCAATTTTTCAACTTTGAGAGACTGACTATTTGAGGTTACAGAGCATGATGCAAGGTGTCTACCAGAATATCTCGAAGGTGAATTAATTCTTCATCAACCATTTCGAAGCATTGCCCCCTTTCCTCATCCAATTGTGCCAACACTTTGTTATGCTCCCTTAACTGTCTGCATAGCACCTTCTATTCTGTTTCCAGCTTGCTGACCTGGGTTTAGCTATCTGGTTCCGAGCCAGGCTCCATATCTCCTAGTTGTGATAGAAGCAATCCTAAACAGTTTACCTAATTCCCCTCAATAAAATATATATTTTAAATGAAAATTAAATTCTTTAATAAAACTTTTTTGTTGTTGTAAATATAAGATTGTATTACTGTGAAATAAAAAATTATAGAGATGCCCAAAACATAGGCCACAACATATCAGAGCCAAACCATAGCTTAAACAACTTTTACAATCTTCAACCCCCAAAAATTCTTCTTTCCCCAAAAGTGGGAGAGCCACACTGATGTAAAGCTCAATCCTAGCATTAAGAGAAACACAACTAGTAGTAATCCGACTATTAAACCCATCTACAACTATTGACATCGACAGACTATCATGCATAAAAAAAGACACAGAAGTGTAATAGAGACAGTTTCCAGAATTAAGGAAGAGGGTCATAACGTGGGAAGCCAACGGTCTGCACCGGGTCCTTCACACCTTGAGGGATACCGCCACCAGCTCTCTCCACACCCCGACCACCAACCTTCTAGCTAGGGCCTCCTCCCAACTTCTACTCCATCCACAGGAGGTAGAGGGAAATTCCTAGGCATGAGGCAATTTGATCAACCTTTCAATGCATCGAGTGACAGTCCTCATTGTGATCCTCTATCTTCTCGTTCATCAACCGACAATCCTCATTGTGGTCCTTCCAGGCCCTTGTAGGTTCCTCATCCACTTATTTTTTTGCCACTACCTCGTCCTTTCTAGCCTCCAGGTTAAGCGATACATGCGTTACTAGGTTCAGTATTACCCAATATAGCATGATCAGATGATTGTAGGTTGCGCCCTTCCAGCCGTAGAGACAGGGTCCACAACCCAATATTCAAATTCTTGGAGAAATTCCTCGATTGGCATGGATTTCACTTGATTCCATAGTTCCTTTTCCATTCTCTCTATAGCGTTTTGGGAGATCAGTGGGATGCGGTCTTTGAAAAACTTAGTGGCCACCTGGGCGTGAAGTTGATATCGGGTAGTAGTATCCTTGCCCCTCCTAGCCACTCCCTTTCCTTTGTCATGACCCAAATTCGATTCTTTTCTTACACTCGTCTTCCTGTGACTACCCCAAGGAGGAGCCATATTACACTTCGCCTCCCAATTCCTCACTGAACCACTCTGAAAATCCCACAATCGCTGACCACACCTAATCACAAACAAGCCAATAGACTCATTCCATAGGAAGAGGATGGTGAGCCATGCAACCTTATTGGTATTAATAGAGAAGAGAGTGATGGTTAGCTTAACGGTATCGTACGAAACCACGATCTCCCAGATCCAGTGACCACATTCCCCCATACCCAGCATGAACTTAGGCATCATTCCCATTGTCACTTATAAATCCCAATCCCACAGAAAATATGTCCTTCCTCTCCTCTCAATCCGGGTGTCGTACCCATATTTAATATTGAGGGGACTAGCCAGGGTTAAAATGTACATCGCTTGCATGATCACACATGATGGTGGTTCAGTTCCGCGGAAGGCTCCCTCCACCTCCTGTCTCTACCTTGATGATCTCTCATGTTGTCCTCCATCTATCCAATTGCACCAGCATCTTGTATGGCCAGCTGTCTACACCTTGGAGCCCACAATTCTGCTTCGAAGTCTTCAAGCTGTCCCATCCTACGGGCCCCATTATCTCCTGCACCTACGTTTTCCAACATGTCCACTACTTGATTCACCTCCCATCTGACATGGTGGAAGGAGAATTCCATTAGAGGAAATTTCAACTCAAAATGGGCCTCCTAAGGAAAATTAATAAATTAATAGTTAAAATAATAAAATAATATTTATTAATTTTGGAGGAAGAAAACAAAAAACTACTTTTTTGTTTGTATTTTTGACATATCTCCCTGTGTTTTCACTCAAATTTCAATCGGTACAGCTCGTTGGATGTAGAATTTAATTCCACATCCAACGAGTACCCACTCAGCATACTTTTGATAGGGCCCCGCTACCCCGAAAATAAGAAATACCTGAAAAATGTGATGATGATGTCATCATCACGTTTTTTCAGGTATTTCTTCATCATCACATTTTTCAGGTATTTTTTATTTTCGAGGTAGAGGGGCCCGTCAAAATTATTCTGAGTGGGTACTTGTTGGATGCAGAATTTAATTCTGCATCCAACGAGCTGTACCGATCGAAATTTGAGTAAAAACCCAGGGAGATATGTCAAAAATACGAACAAAAAAGTAGTTTTTTTTATGATACCTATCCCTAAATTTATATTAAAAAACTATTTAAGAGATGCTCCCTTTTTTAATTTTAAAGCATTTTGATTGGCCAATACACGATGACATGGAATTTGTATATTTTTTGGAAGGCCCATTTTAAATTCAAATTTCCTCTAATGCGGGTGTGCCATAACCAAGCGACGTAGGGTGTCCATCCTGCTGGCTAAGCGCCAGCTAGACAATACCTTTTCTGTTGTCCTCCTGTTAGCAAACTGCTTTGTCATCTGTATGAGGATATTCGAGTCCCCTTCCATAATTGCTGGGATCCATCCTTCCCTGAGCATGAGACTGAGACCCTAAAGCATAAAATCGAGTTCCAAAGAATTATTTGTGTCAAATCCTATGGAGCCATAACAAATGTGAAGAATTTCTCCTTCCGAGTTTCTGCAAAATCCACCGTAGCCTGCTACTCTGGGGTTACCTTTCGCCACCCCTTCAAAGTTGAGTTTAAAAACTAGACGTGGAGGGGGAGTCCATGAATTGGGGATGGAGACCCTGCAACTTTTGGATTTTTGTCTCAGACCATCCAAAGTTTCTTTGTCCATCCCCCACCCATTCACAATTATTGTTTCTGATCCTGTGAAATCTTTATCTTCCTCATTCCATTACATGCTGGGTATAGTTTCCACTAGGTTTTTTGCCAGAGTCTTCCATACCTCCTCAGGCGTTTGTTTCTTTCCCTGAAATATTCACCCATTTCACTCCTTCCAGACCACCCACATGATAGTACCCAAAAAAGCTTGCCATAGAATTCGTAAGATGCAATTTTTAAACACTTTAGGATTTTAGTCCCTCAAAGTTTGGCTCGGATCCCCTCGAAAAATATTGCTCCTTCTAAAGGCCAGAGCACCCCTATCCCAAAGTTATGTAGTAAAGGAACAACTATCAAGAAGGTGGTTCATACTCTCCTCTTGGCATAAACAAAGGTCACACTGTGAGGGACCATGGATTCCTCTAGGTATCAGGTTTTCCCCAGTTAGGATCCTGCGCCTGACTACCAACCAACAGAAGGTGGGGATATTTGGCTAGGGATTGGCTGTCCAGATCTTTGTCCAAATCTCATCCTCCCCATCCTAACTCCTTATCCGGATATCACAGGCTTATTTTATGCTAAAGGATCCTTTTTGGGTGTAGCCCCATCGAATAGTATCTTCCCTGTCTTTTTGCAGACTGCATTGCTCCTGTAGTTCCTTCTTGAAGGAGTGAAGGTCATCCTCTGAGATCCATTCATCTCACCTTTCCGGAATCATCCATCGTCACTGATTCCATGGGGCTCCTTCTTCCCAGTAGTGGTGTACCTTAATCATGCCTTTCTCTATTCCCCTAGTTCGTATGTCCTACCAGCGAGGGTCATTCCCAATTTTGGGGAACTGGTCCCATGAGTCATACCAAAATTTGGCATCATTCCCCACCTTGAGCTCCCAGAAGCTATGCTCTTGAATAATCTTGCATCCCACCAGAGCCTTTGTCCAAATGTGAGATCTCGGTGGTTCCTCGTTGAATCGTATCAGGTGGGTCCTGGGCCGATCCCTAGAATACTTAATGTGCTATATCTTGGCCCATGGTTCCTGTGTATGGTTACACCACCTCCACCATATTGTTTCCTCCTGGAGTTCACCCATGACTTCAAGATCGTGAAGAACCATACCGCCTCTTTCCTTCGGGGAGAATATTTTATCCCAACTGACTAGAGATAACTTGGCTTTATCTTCTCGGCCTACCCATATGAAATTTCGCTGAATGCTCCATATCTCCTTGATGATGGAATTTCGGGCTAATAGAACAGAGAAAACATAAAACGACATGGCTTGGAGGACCAATTTTACCAATATCAGCCTGCTTGGCAAGTTCAGGGGTCTAAAAACCCAGCTTGATAGTCTACCCTTGATCCTATCCATTAGATCCTACCATGATGTGCTCTTGATGGCTCCCAGGCCCAATGGAACACCAATATACTTGGAAGGGAAGGATCCCCTGGTGAAACCCAAAATCCTAACAATATTTCATTGGATGATGGGTGATGTGTTTAAGAAAAATACCTGTGATTTCTTGGCACTTACTGCCAACCCATATGCATTTGCAAAGAGCGTTAACCTCTTTTTGAAAGCATGAGCTTCTTGGACTAAAGGGTGCCCCATAAGCATTGTGTCATCCATGAATTGTTGGTGAGTTTGTTTGTCCATACCTTCATGGAGGGATAGAACCCTGATTTCGCCTCCTCCCACCTGGGTTTGGATGGGCTTTCTCAGTCCCTACACCATTAGGATAAAGAGAAAAGGAGAGAGTGGATCTCCGTACCTGATCCCTTGGGATGGCTTTAAAATATTGGTTGGGGATCCATTCAGTAGGATGGAGAAGAAAGGTGTAGTAACCAAAGACATGACCCATTCCACCAATTCTATGCTAAAACCATATGCCCTCATCATGTTCTCCATAGATTTCCATCTGAGCTTATCATAAGCCTCGGCGATATCAAGATTGATGAGCATTCTAGGCCTTCTTAACCATTTTAAAGAATGGATTGTCTCATGGAATGCAATGACGCCATCAAGAATCTATCTGCCCTCAACAAAACTAGATTGTTCAGGACTGATCAAGCCCGGAAGGAGGGGTTGCAATCAGTTCACAATCACCTTGGAAATGATTTTATAAATCACATTATAGAGGGCTATACGTCTAAACTTACCAGGTGATTTTTCACCCTCCTCCTTCGGGATCAAGGATAGAAAGGTTGCATTGAAGGATTTGGGCACCCCTTGCTTAATCCTTAATTCCTCAACAATTTCCCAAACTTCATCCTTGATCATGTCCGAGAAGAAGTGAAAGAAGTTGGTTGTGAATCTATCCAGACTGGGGGCATTCCCTTGGGCCATCTGGCTCACTGCTTACTCCACCTCTTACATTAAAATAGGTTTATTGAGCATCTCATTGTCCTCCTTGGTTACAATCCTAGGGATAAGAGCAGTGATTTGAGCAATGTCTTGATCCCTATCATTGTTGTCCTCAGTCATGAACCCCCTGAAGTAGTTGGTTAGTTCTTCCTCTACCTCTCCCCTAGTCTCCACCTAGGTCCCATCTATCCTTTTGATCCTATGGATCTTCGAGCCTAGTCTATTGTGGACCACAGAGTTATGGAAGAATTTTGAGTTTTTCTCTCCTTCATGAAGCCATTTGACCCCAGACTTCTGCCTCCAGTATATTTCTTCCTTCCTTTATCTTACATCTAGTTGGTTGAGAAGGTATTTCTCCTTCTCTTTCATCTCCATATCCCATCGAGATTCCATACCTTTCTGACGGATGAGGTCAATGTCCCCGGTGAGTCTCTTTTTGTCCTCAAAGATATTACCAAAGTCCTCTTTGTTCCACATGCATATCTTAGCTTTTAGAGCCTTGATTTTATGCTGGAAGATGTACCTTCTTGTTCCCCCATGGGTGTCCAACTCTTGCCACCATTGTTCCAATAGACCCTTAAATTCCTTACGTTCCAGCCAGAACTACTTGAAGTGAAAGGGTTTGCTCAAGAGGGAATTTGACTAGTCCTAGTTGAGACTGGTTAGCCAATGATCAAAGCCCGCTGCTAGGAGGACACTTGCCCTAATTTCTATAGACCCTTGAACAATGTTCTATGACACCAGGAATCTATCAATCCAAGAAGCTACAAGGTTCTCTCCTCCCCTCCTGTTATTCCAAGTGAACCACCCATCCCCTATCTGCAGATCTGCTAGAGGGCTATGGGCCAGCATCTCCCTGAATTCCTCTTGATACTTGTCCAGTGCCCTCTGACCATTTTTATTTTCCCTGAGAGAGGTGATCAGGTTAAAATACCCTCCCATGATCCAGTTTCCCTCATGGGCCAAGGCACTCAGCTAGTTCAGATGATGGAGAAAGGCTTCTTTCTGGGGGAAAACACTGGGTTCATGTGTATTGACCAGGGCCCCTATGATCCGTCATCCAAAAAATTGAATTTTGCATTAGTGAGAAACGATTAGTATGCCATTCCGAGATTTCGACACTATTTGGGATCAATAGTACTTCCATCCCCCTTGCCACACCCTCTTCGTCTGTTGCCATGACCATGATGCCTTTCCAGATTTTCTGTCCCACTTTAATTAGGGCTTCAAAGCTACGTTTATTTTCTTGTAGAAATAAAACATCTTGTATTTCTTGATTAATATTCCTAGCTAGGGTTTTAATCTTTCTCGGGTGGTTACACCCCCTAATATTCCAAGAGAGTATATTCATTGGGTAACCTTACTTACTTTAGAAAAGGCCGCCATTATTGTTATGTACCGGCCTGATTCGATTAACTTGACCCCAATTGCTGCGATCCTCTAGTTGTTCGTCTTTCAGCCTCGTTTTAGATCCTCCTCCGTAGAATTCCTCTTTCTCCCCTTCTGAGGCTCTACATAGATCCCTAGGTCTTGGTGAGCTTTGTATCGGATGATGGATTTCTGGAGAAGTTCCACCTACTCTCGAGATACATAACCCTTTCCTTCCTTTCCACATTCTTTTTCAAGCGCATCCAAGTCTAGCTCTCCTAATTCCATTTCCTCCACTTCGTCTTTTTCCATGACATCCATCAGGATGTTCACTTCAGTTCCGTCCATGAGAATCCTCGTCTCTACTTCCTAAGAATTGGTCTGGTCATCTTCCTTCGTGTGTTCTTTCCTTGATCCCTCTTCCTCCAAGATATGAAAGGGGTTTGATCTATTTAGGGTTTTTTCTACTGTTTCATTACGAGGTTTTTTGCCTCCATTTTTCTTGCCTCACCTCCTACTCTTAACCTTTGTGAATCCTTCGTTGGCTTGCTTCTCTTCCCCTTCATGACCCCTTTTGGGAAGTTTCTCCCAAAATGGCCATATTCATGGAAAATCCTGCATCAGAAAGGAAGATGCTCATATTCAATCTGTTGGATCCATTCCTCGTCCTCCTAGTTCAAGCTGACTGCCTCTAGGAGGTCCTTAGATAAGTCCACATAGACACATATATGAGCATAGGTCATATACCTCTGATTCTTGTTTTTCTCAGCTACCTTCAAAAATTCCCCTATCGAGTTACCAATGTCTGTCAAAATTTCCAAATCCCAATACTCTCCCGAGAGGCCAACCAATCGAATCCACACTAGAGCAAATGTTAGATCCTCAGTTTTCGGGTTGAATCACTCCTTCCAGGGTCTCAGGTAGAGCCTTGGTGAGAAAAATAAGTACAACCATCCTTCCAAGATTCTGTCTCTATCCTCCTAGTTAAAAAAGACTACGGTGAAAAACCCCTTTTCCCCCAAATGGAGGTCATAGTGGCCATTAGGATTCCACGTGCCTTGGATCCACCGAACTAAATATCTTTCTCTTGGACGAAACCCCACAAATTTTGTGATGAGAGCCTTTTATTTTCGCATCTCAATTTTCCCTCAGATCATTTTAGATTGGATCTAGATTGCTGGAATCTTTTGGTCCCTCGGGAGGCAGCCTCCTTGGCCTAATCTTCTCCCCACGCCTGGTACATCTCTCTTGTTGTCTGGATCTCCACTAGTTCCTTTGCTCCCGTCAGACACATGGAACCAGGAGGTCTCTCTTTCCATGTCCGCTCAGGGGGAGTTGCAGCCCCCACCCCAAGCATACCTAGGCCTACGCTTCCGTGCGCCACTTCTTTCGATCCGTCAAATCCCTATTCCGCAGACACCATTAAAAAACCCTCCAAATCCTTTCGCATAGTCAAGTCATGTTCCATACATTGTCACTTCTGCTCAAAAGAACAGGTAGTTCCGAGATTTTCCCTAGATCAATATACTACCTCTCTCTCAGGCTCTATCTGTAATAAAACATTATTATTAAAGAGCATTTTTTAAAATAAAATTTCATTATTAAAAGGTTATTTTTAACCAAATTTGTATGATAGACAAGATAAAAATTCAAAACATTAAAAAAATTCAAATGAAATTCCAACACCCTCCTTATTAAACTTAATATTAATATGTTGTGTCTCCCTCTCTTTTAAGTTTTTGAATGAAATGAATTTTGTTTTTGAATGAAATGAATTATATAGGTTTGATCTAAAATATGTCCAAATTAATGCTTATGCAAAATTTTAGCTTCTCATGAACTTCACACACATCTGGAAAAAAATTGGTAAAATCAATCTCTATCTGCGAGCATGCTTGTTTGAATATGGAAGCGGGAAGCAATGGATATTCCAAGGTAAGTTTTGTGCCATTTACATTCCCACTGGTAGCAGAGCCATATACATAACCTTGAACTTCAGTGACATACCTTCCAGATTGAGATAGAGACTTAGCGACATCAATAGCAATGGATCTATCTGGAGCTGGCAGAGACACATCATAGGCATGGACGAGGGAATAGAAGTAGGAAAATACTTAGAGGTGGTTGATCTTAGGAATTGCATAGAGTACTTTACCCAATCCGGTTGAGAACCCAACATTAGTTGTGGAGGAAGCCATGGAAGAGCTAGTTTATTCAGTCAAAATGAAGCTAATCCTACTGCTCATACATCTCAAGATCAATAAAAGGTTATGGATCCATATGAAAAGGTTACATTTTGTCCTTCTATGGATTTCTACACATCTCCCACAGCTCTAGGAATAGATTCACCCGTCGGGAATTATCTAGACCCAGTTGCAGATACATCCCAATCTCGATATGGAGACCCTATGATTTTGATTTTTTTTTCATTTTCCTCACAGTAGATTTAGATTCATTTCATGATATGAACCTAGTATGGTTTCATGCTATTTTATTTAAATAACCTTACTAATGGACATAGGGTTTGAACCTTGGCTTACCTAAAAAACTACTGCTGCAATTGCAGAAATGGTGGTTTGTATCTCTAATATGGGTACAAAAACCACTGGATCTTAAGGTATTATTCTAGATGGAACCATGTCACTCTGCTGGATCATGGTTTGTAAGCTGAATCTACGGTGCACTGTATAGGGATATTTTTCTAGAGGAGAAGGCTGTTCCTCTTGTGAAATCATGGCATCAATTTCAAGGAGAAAGGGAGGATGTGTTGCATTCATTGTTTAAG
Source organism: Pseudotsuga menziesii (assembly GCA_001517045.1). NCBI lineage: Eukaryota > Viridiplantae > Streptophyta > Pinopsida > Pinales > Pinaceae > Pseudotsuga > Pseudotsuga menziesii. The sequence goes on from LPNX011233811.1 coordinate 824,701, forward strand.
GAAGGGTGCAACCAGTAGAAGAGAAGGAAATGAATGCCTATGCTCACCCTCTGTCCTTCGGTAAGCATCTATATAACCAACGTCTATAAACACCATCTTGATATAGTAAATAGGGCTAGTAAAATAATAGTGGATTAAATATGCAGGTATCTGCAATGCAGGGTGTTCCCAAGCTCATGACACAACTAGTAGATTTATTAATTGCTAGTCCAAAATCATTAGAGCTTTCTTGTTGGGGTTGAATCCCAAGCCATATTTTGAAACCTCAAACTAACTCCAACTTATACTTGGATTTAATAAGATTTAGCATGCATTTTAGCTTTTTATTCAGCTGTGAATACTTCATGAATTGAGCTATTAATTTTGCATTAAAAATCACCATTCATTAGGGAATTATGCATGTGTACTGGGCCCAAATCATACATGTTGGATAAATTTACAAATGAACCCAGTGTTACACATGAGGAGGACACACCATTAACAAGAGAAGCCAGTTGTTTCCAGCCTGTGTGGTCAACTACATATTCCTTCTATCTTTAGACTCGCTATCACTGAATGAAGATGCTGCCCCAGTACAATATAGTGTTCAATAGCAGAGATTCCCACATTTGTTGAAGTGCGTGGCCAATAAAAATATGATATTTACGCTATAGAAGTCGCAGAAGGAGAAACTTGTGTTACATTGTGTGTGGGAAGTAGCTATTTCTACTGGGCATGTTATGGAGCTATCTCTTGTGTTATAGATCTTTATTGGAATTAAATATTCATTCTGTTGCTGCTTTTGCTTATATGAGGTCTGATATCTACCAAAGCCACTCAATATTATCTACTGAAAGGAATCTACAACAATTTATATTTGTTCATTGAAGTATGCTCAGTTTGTGCAATACCAAGGAGAAATTTGAAGTCATGGAGGACACCTTTTTCCATTTCTATTAGTGCATCGAATTTTCCAGGCATGTATTCACCTTATTTTTGAGTAAAATCCAGATCTGAAAATTTGGCATTAAAATTTGATTTATGCTTTATATTATTACTTGTAGCATTTTATTTTGCAAGCTTAAATGTTGTGGATGGTAAATGTTACATATTCTATACAAACTTCCTTAAAAAGCATCCAAGGACAATCATCAATAGGATTTAACAAATATTGCTACATTAAACAATAGACACTACAATTGTTTGTCAAAGTCACATACCAAATTAATTATAGTCTGTTACATCCCAGTGTATGCAAAATGTTTGTAAAAACATATACTCAATCTATACAGTGAACAGGGAAGAAATCAGACTTCTAGAGAGGGTGTACTCTACAACAGAGATATATCCACAGAGTTAAGAGTAATTGCATGAATCTTGAAACCTTTCCATACCACTTAAACAGTCAGTGAGAGAAGAGGGCAATGTGAACATAGCAGTACATTCATGAGAAGAAAATGATCCAAACTTGCTAGATAAATTCCTTTGGTTATACTCATGTCAGATAAGATTATCTGTGGTCTCTAGCATGTCAGGTTGGTCACCTTGGTATTCAAAATATAGGATTTGGTTTTGCTTTTACAAGCAGATTCAATTTTTGCTTTATTGATTTCATTTTTTATTTCTTATTTTGCAGTGGTTTCTGTGCTGATACTGACATTCATACATTCACCTCTGAGTTGAAAAATAAGTTGTCAGCTAAATGTTGAGGAAAGGATGAAACTGAATTTACTCGGGCAGTGAAAGAGATATGTGAGGAGTAAGATGATAAATGTACATAGAAAGAGTACTTTATGCCAGAGATTGATGATGGGAAATCTATATCATGTATTGATGAAATCTTAAAGGATTTCGTAGAGAAAGTGCAGTTTACAAAAAATGATAAAATCCAAGAAGCAACTGATGAGTAAGAGGAAATGTTGAAAATGAAAAAAAATACATGTATTCAAATGCATTATTAGACTTTTGACAAGAAACATGATATTAATATGAAGTACATAGGAAGGAAAAATGGAAAAAGACACAAGGGGTAGGTGAGAATAAGAAAAATCCTACTACGTCCTTGATATCATGTAATAAGAAAGATAGGGAGATGTTCAATTCAGTTCATGTTGGGCTTAAGAAGCACAGTTCATTATCAACATCTAAATTCAACAATATGAGGTCCATACTAAAGATAAATAAGCCTACAATCCATTTTGAGGACCATTTGAGGTCTGATGTTGCTGGTGTAGTGCCTACAAGCCATTTTGAGGACCATTTTAGGTCTGATGTTTCTGGTGCAGTATATTTAATAACTGAGCCAGAGTTGAAGACAAAAAAGAGAGATTTTAAAAGGTCATCAGAGAGTGAAAGCAATATTCATAATGATGGAGACAATATTTTGAATTTTTCTTCTGATCATGAAGAAATTAGGATAAAATCACCCAATACAGGCATTATTTCAGAGCAGACCATGAGTGAAAAGTAGTTTGGTAAAAAATGGCAAAGCATGGAAAAAGAAATTAGAGGTTCTCAATTAGTGCCTGAAAGTGAGTTCCTAGATCCTAGAAAAACAATGACAGATAACATTGTCAGAAATTTTGAATCTATTAAACATGGAAACACTTAAGAGAGCATTCAGGTTTCAAACTGTAAAGAAAATTTGAATGGTGAAGAAGATTTTGAAAATATTCATGAAAATTCTGTCCCTAATGTCAAAGATCATGTGCTTTCTACATTTGTGACTAAAGACAATGAAGTTAGGGTAGTTCCAAACACTTCTTTGCACCATAATTCCATTATGAAGAAGAAAATAAATCTCTTGAAGAAACATAATTCAGGGTTATCAACTTTACCAGAGAGATCAGATAATCAAATAAATATAAATATTTTTATGGTAGAAGAAAATGTTTCACGGTAAATATAAATAATCAACCCAAGTATAGCACCTAAAAAAAAGGAGATACTAACCATCACAAATTTCGAAATGAGGCTGATTTTATCCCTTCAAAGACAGTTAGAGAAAGAGATCTGCTATTTTTTATTAGATGTGAGAATTTGGATCTGAATCATTGGCCATTTACCATGACCTGAATTTTGCAAAAAGGACTGTGGGAACAAGGATAAAAGGGGAACGTTTTCAGATCTGAAATTTTGGAGAGTATAAGCCTGTAGGTTAATGAGGACAAAAATGATCTCATTCGATGCCCAAAAAATAAATGAGGTTTACTGAAGAGACCACTGCTTACTTCTCACGGGATACAATAGAGTATAGAATTCCAAATGAGCTGAGGATAGAATTGCAATATTTACACCACTGTTTGCTTCCTTTGACACTAAGGTTAGAGTGCTTCTCATAAAACACTATAGCAATCCAAAATAAACATAATGAAGGTTTTCTGAAGAGGCTTACTTCTCAGGGGATAAAATAGTATAGACTTCCAAATGAGCTGAGGATAGAATTGTAATATTTAAACCACTATTTGATTCCTTTGACACTAAGGTTAGAGTGCTTCTCATAAACCACTGTATCAATCCAAAATAAGCATCAACAACACAAGGATTTAACTTGATTAGAATAAACTTTTAAGGGAAAATTTCATACCTTAGAATGGCGTATAAAGCTTTGGATTACTAACTTTTTCACCATAACCAGTCTTTCTGAAGAACTATGGGCATATATATATATATATATATATATATATATATATANACCTTTCAGAGCTGCAATTTGTGGACAATGATGTAAATATAGTGATCTTCCATGGTTTTCCAAGTATATAACAACAATAATGAATTTATAGTTTTTGAGTATTGGGATTGCTTACTTCTCAAGATGTAGACATAGTAGATCACTATTTGATGTGTTCCACTTGGACCTTGATTTGTTAAATATTATGAAAACATGAAACTTTTCATATTTTCAAATATAATAGACATTAGTAGGGTGATTTTCGAAACATGAAAAGTACAACAATTGGTATGTACTATGGATCTACTCTCTTCCAAGTGGCTACAAACTGAGTTATAGTAACAGTGCTTCACTAATGATGATGTGAGAAAACCCAGTAATGGAAAATAAAGTTTTCAAGAGATTTCAAAGAGGAAAAACATAGGCAAGCCTGTAGCTTACTTCTTCAAAATCAATTTCAAAAAATAAAAGAATGTAAAACATAGTATATGCCTTTAAAGGTGCTATTTTTCTGCTGCATGTGAAGGATAAATGGTTTGGAGGTAATGCCAAAGGTTTAATTGGATGTGAGCATGAAAAAGAGATCCCAACAAAGGGCGCTAGGGCTTAATGCTGCCACAAGTAACAAAAAGGACATGCCAAATGATGAAAACATTCCAAATACCTTTGAGCAACTGCTACTCCAAAAAATGGAGCACCCAAAAAGGAAACCAAATGAGATTAGTATCACCAACGACCTGCTCGAAATGTGCTGACAAAAGAATATTTTAGACACCTTTTAGGGTTTATATGATCTATATGATTATTAACATTTTTTTTTTCCATTCAAACAAAACCTCAAATAAAACTTCTGACAAAAATTACAAATAGAGACTAGGAAAGAGGGAAAAATTGCCTCAGACCTACCTTTAACCTGTGCCCTGAAATGGTCATGAGAAGTCAAGAATTTAAAACTTAGGGTTCCAATGAGCTTCCTCAAATTTGCAGTTGATAATATTTTATTTTGGGCTTTCTCTATATGGATGCAGATCGCTTGTTTGAGTCAATAAACATGGCAAAGGAAATGAAACAAGCCTCTAATATTCTTTTTTTTTCTTTTTCTTTTCCGCCAAGATTCTTGACATTAACCTTATGATCTATCATTGCTACGCCATTTTTTGGTTTTCCCATCTATAGCTGAGTTTTATTATGCTTGAATAGTTGTATCTTTCTCCTTTCTCACTGTATCAAATTTTACCATCTCAATTCAGAGCTATGATTAGTGTTTAGAAACTTACCAAAAATTTGTATTTTATACATTGTAAGTTTTCATGTTAACCACTTGAAGTCACGAGGGCAGTTGCATCATAATTTATGAAACCAAAATATTATTTATTTTATTTTGGCCAGTTTTGGTTGGTTGGAGAACATCCTTTGATATTAATTTGTTAAACAAGCAATAAAATTTTTATTTTGATTTGCAAAAGATTTGCATGAAATAACTGCCCAACATTGTATGCTTGTGAAAGAAGATATCTTTATATGAAATAACTATCCAATATTGTATCTTTGTGAAAGGGTATAGTGTTTATTAGGGCACATTCACGTTTGAGAAAAACTTTATTTTCTCTCATGGGTTGATAACTGGAATCCTTTTCTTCTTTTCATTTTCTTATTGAAACAAATCAAATAGAATGAATCAAAACAATTAGTTATAATTACTAGATTGATAGGAGTTCCTCAAGATATGAAATACCTAATGGCCACAAGGTTCAATTACAATATGCTAAAGGATCCGTGTGAAATATAGAAAATAGGGGAGAGCTTCTTATCCGCTTAGTCTTTGCCTTGTTAGAAATTTAATAAGGTGAATTAAATTAAATGTATAGGTAACTTTTGGATTTACAGTTCAATTTTTTTCCAAAGTTCTACATTTCATAGCTAGATTTCTTGTGAACATCACAGAATCGTCACAAATAGTTGAGTGGCATATCTATATAGTGAAGCCCTATTTTTTTTCTCATTTTACATATTTGGTAACTTCCAGTTCCGTTGATTTGTCTTGACCACATAATTAATTTTTTCTGTAACCCTATTAACATTGATCTTCTTATCTCAATGACCAGTCTTAAGTGCTTTCCATAGAAGCCTAAGGGGTTATCTTAATATGTTGTGCAGGTGCTTGGTTCAAATCTCCTAGATGAGGTGCACTAGTTTATGATGATGTGTATACTAATGATGCCATCCATGAATGTGGGGAAGCATCCCTTTTTTTTCTAATGAGGATTTCCTTGGAAAAAAATAAATAGCTGCCATATTCAGGTAGTTGGAAAATCATTTTATGATGAAATATACCATTTCATAACATATTTATGCCTTTATTCACCTATAAATGTTTTGTATTGCATTTGCATAATTTTGGTTATGCTTAATGACCACCACGGATTTCATTTGTTGATCATGTCAGAACATGTCAAGATAGAGGATAAATAAATAAATGAAAATTACTTTGAGAGGGAAACTTGAAGTGTGTTTATCCAAGTGAGCATTGTATGTTTCGACATGGGCTGGTTACTTGTATCTTCTATGTGAGACTCCCCCAAAAATCCCATTATGGTTTAAAATTTAATATGCTGTAATGCTTTAGCATTTATCTTTCATTTTATATTAAGCAATAAAATTGTTAACTCATATCTTTCAGTATTCAAATTGATTTTAGTTAGTCTTTCATTCTACATGACTTCATTTTTTTTTCTTTGATTCCTTATATGGAAGAATGTAGGAGACCACTAATGTATTTTGCTTGAATTTTTCCATGGTTAATGCACAAGTTCTTATTTAGCTTTAGTGTAACTTGTATGCTATATTGTGACTTAACTCCACTTATGTTGCTCACATATTTTGTTGTGCTGGTTTGGATGGATATATGTGATTAAGGATAACGTACTTTGATTTGGATTGAAGCAACTCAATGCTGTAGTCAGAACATAGTAGATATTGGAATTTCTTCGGAGATATTAGCTGTGTATGAAGATTACAACAATCATCCATTTGCACTAAGGTTTGATAAAATTTCTCAAAAGAGCTTCTTTTTATTAAGTAGAAAGACAAGAGTTTGTCTGTAGGTTTTTAAAGTGTCCATTTTTTGAATGGTAGATAATATTTGGTTCTATTTTATAAGCCGTCCTTTTTTGTTATGTAAGTTTTATTGAAATAGTTACACGTGCCAGTGAATAGCATACCATATCCTTGATTCATATTCAAGGAGGGGGTAATATGAATGATTTGGTTTATGAATAGCGGAACCAAAGGAAATGACGTGATAACAAGGATAATGATAGAGATTCTGGTGATTTCCTCGATAATTCAGACCATGGTCAGTACAGTGAGAAGTGAGGACGGTGTTTTACATGGAAAAGATGATAGAAATAATTTCAAAGAAAAAATGCAAGGCCAATATTGTGGGTTTTGATGGTATGAAATTGATTAATAATATACCGATATTCCCAACCTTTTATCCAACAATGGAAGAGTTTGAAGATCATTTGTCATATAGTGAATGCATTGCTCCCATGGAATCAAAATTTGGTAAGCTTCTCTATGGTCATGGACATTTTAGGAATTTCCTTCTTTTTTTTTTCTGGACATTTTGAGATATCATTGGTTTCATGTTTAAAATGATGGAAATTAGCTTCATGTATGTAAAGATATATAGAAAAAGGGCTGTCATTGTTTGTGACTCCCCATCATGGTTTAGAAGCTTGAATTTATTGTGTCTTCTAGACCAATGATCTCTTTTTTTTTTGTAGTTTCCTAGTCAAATATATAAAAAATAGTTTAAGTTAACCTGCATCATGCAAATGAGTTGTTGAGTGTATCTTCTTGCTTTTGATTTTAATGATTCACAATATAAGGATAATATGGGCAACATTTTATATAATTCAATTTTTCTCTGCTATGACACAGGAATTTGTAAGATTATCTCCCCAATTTCTACATCAGTTCCTACTGGTGTATTCCTAATGAAGGATAAATATGGATTCAAGTTTACTACTAGAGTGTAGCCCTTAAAAGTTGCAAAATGGGATTCTGATGATCAAACCAAATACTATATGAGTGGAAGGTAAGATAATAGCTTGATAATGTATTAAGATAAACACGATTAATTTGATTTTAAAATCATGTCATTTGATTTGTACTTTCTCTTCTGTCGGTACTGTGTTTTAGGAAATATTCCTTCCATGAATACGAGAAAATAACAAACAGGCTATTTTCTCATAAATTCTTTACTTTTGCAAGCTTGCCTACCAAATTTGTCGAACATGAATTTTGGCATGAGCTAACTTCTAGAAAAACTGAGTTTGTTGAATATTCCTATGATGTCGAGGGGAGTTCCTTTTCAGGATCAACAAATGATCCACTTGGAAATAACGAGTGGAACTTAAAGGTTATATTTGAGTAGATTTGAAAACAGGGTTCAAGTTCCATTGGTGTTCTCTTCAAGTTTAGGATCATGATAGCATGAATTCATTATGCTAACTCACCCCTTGAAATAAAAATATTTCTGTAGGATATCTCAAGGCTTAATAAATCAATATTGCGACTACTTGAAACTCCAATTTCGGTAATGGACTTGGATTATTGAGTCATGTCTATACTTTTCCAATCTACATCATCTCTTTGCAGCAATTATCTCCTAATATTACTGCTATCAGTATCTCACTGAATTTTTATACTGGTTGGAGGGTGTAAGTGACCCAATGCTCTATATTGGAATTCTTTTCAGCATGTTTGAAGGGAAGGTTGAAGATCATTTTTTGTATAGGTAGAATCTCTTCTTATACCATATTTGAAAAAATATTGTTATATTAGTTGAGAGAAGCTAATTGTGAATTTAACTTACCATGGAAGCATTAACTATCACCAATGTGGTGCATCTAAGGCATGGTATGGTGTTCCTGGCCATGTTACTTATGATTTTGAAAATGTAGTCTAAGAACATGTCTATGATAGGGAAATACTCATACACGAAGGAGTGGATACAACATTTAATTTTCTAATAGGAAAACAACAAATTCCTCCCAGAGATATTATCTGAACACAAAGTTCCTGTTTATAAAGTTGTGTAAGAGCCTGGGGAATTCATAATCACCTTTCCTCAAGCATACCATGTAGGCTTTATCCATGGTAAATATATGGAATTTTATGTATATTACTATGCTTTGCTTTATATTTAGCTGTATTTGGTTTTCATGTTGATATTTTCATTTCCTTGGCCAAGTATAATGAGGCCATGCTCACTGCAATAAAATGTTTACTTGTGTTTTCTCAAATATCCATACTAGGAAATCTAAATGTTGTTTGTAGCTTTCAATTGTGGCGAGGAATTAAACATTGCGTTGGCTGAATGGTTTCCATTTGGGGAAGCCACTTGTAAACGATATGAGAATCTAAAGAGATGACAAAGTTTTCCTCATGAACAACTACTATGCAAAGAGGCAATGCTTCTTGCTAAAAACAGATCGAGTTATGGAGACAGAACCCAATGGTGTGTGAAGGTTGCATTTGTTCACCTTGTAAGACTCCAACATCATTATTGTTGGTCGCTGAAGAAGAAAGAAGAAGCTATATTTTACTCCCAGGGTTACAATAGAAATGTTCTATGCAGTATCTTCCATCATTGGTGCCATATGGAATTTGGTATATGCCAATCCAGTATACATTTTGTGTGTCTGAGTCATGGTATGACTTAAATCTCCTTTATTTCCTTTCATCTTTTCTATCTCGTTTCAGAGTACGTAGAAACTGATAAAATTCACGGTGATGGACTACTTACGAAGTAGCTTCTACAATCCTGTTGTACATAGGGTCGTCATGTGCACCCACAATATAGCCTTTCATGCTAAATATGGATTAAAGTTTGTCTACAAAGAGTCAGGACCTCATTTATTTAGAAATTTCTACTGATTACATTTCTCTTTTTGACTTGATGTTTTTCTCACTTGTAGCAATGAAGTATGACTGTGGTAACATGACAACTATCTTCGTAAGAGAATATATTTATGAGATGGAAGCAGTAGCTTAGACATTTGAAAAGGATCAAGGAGTTCTGAACGAATGTTTAAAAGAGTTACCAATTTTTCTTGAGGGCTACAATGATTATGTTCCACACTCCGATCTTATTTCAAAGAAAAAATCGAAAGCATGTTTGGACTTCCTCATATGCCAACCAGATTCATATTTATGAAAATAAATCTCATAATGATGTTCGTAGTGTAGAAATTTTCACTGTAATGCCCTTTTCTTGCATTGAATCCTATGCAATTTTTAACAAGGTTGATAACATTACATGCTTTCACATCTAATTGCAACAGAGTTATATCTTATATAGTAACAATGGAGAGAAAGGTGATGAGAACTTTGATTGTGAACCGTTTATGGTCAAGCGCCAGTGCAAATTTTTTTCTGACAAAATAGTTTTTGATGAAGCTATGGTAAGGGTGATTCTTTATAGATTCCAATTCCATGTTTCATTTATTTATTTATTTCCGATTTCACTTTTGTTATAATCTTTTCTCATCTTGGTTTCTTGGGACATAGCATGATTTCCTGGCCAACACATCCAAATGAAGATGTATCGAGGAAACGTAACCACAAATTTAAATATTCAAGTTACTTTTTATAATAACTGAGTTAAATTATAGACACATGCATACATTTGTTTTATGAGCATTAGGAACCTCTTTGCATCAAACAATACCTTTGCATCATCATCAAGAAAAATGCAAACAATATCTACAAAACATGTGCCTGTTCATAAGAAATATTTATTTTTGAATCCTCATAATACTTTTCATGGAAGTTGCTGGCATTTGTTAGAATCCTATTAATTGGATGTATAATTATATGTTTCTAAGTCTAAATGTGAATTTCCAAGCATGCATCTACATTATCTTGATTACATCATAGGATTTGAAGTGGATAGCATATATCTAAAGAAGGTCAGAGCCATACAATTTGAAGTGGTTAGCATATATCTAAATAAGGTCAGAGCCATTCAAACTACTTTCTTAGGTCTCTCAACTCAGAAACAATGTTGGGATTATTAGTCTTTTCTTATAATTACAAATGATGCAATACTGGTGTTAATATTGCCCCTTTCCCCAATTCTTAAAGGGTTCTAGTTCAATGGTAGAGCACTTGCTTTACAAGAAGGAGGTTGAAGGTTCAATTCCTTCATTCCATAATGAAATTGCAATATTGATGTTTTAAATAAAATATATTTTATTATGATTTATTATGGCTACAAGGGGGGTTCTAAACTGACTTCATATGTCACTATGAGCGAGGTTCAAAACTGCCCTTGTATGTTACAACAAGGGGGGTTCAAAACCCCCCCTGTAAGTTTATAAGAGGGGCGTTCATAACTACCATGAAAGGTTTGTAAAGATTTTTAGAGGGGGTTTTGAACTGCCCCTGTAGGTACCTACGAGGGGGGTTTATAAACACCCTTAAAAGTTACTTTTTTTTCGCGTGGGGGGGNTTTGTAAAGACTGCCTCCAAAGCCAAAACCACCCCCAAAAGTGGCTTTTGGAGGCGGAAGACAGACGCCGTAAAAGTCAAATTTGTTGTAGTGAAATAGGTAGCTTCTTTACTCCACAAATTGTAAATGCCATTTTCAAGTCATAATATTGGTTCATCGACGATGATTTGTCATTAGCTAGAACTCTTTTATGACACCCCAGTAGTTTGTGGTTGTTCAAAATGTCAAGGGTTGAAGGAGAACCCGTGACATGTTCCACTCACCCATTACAACAATGATAGATTACCCAATGTTGATGGTCTAATACCCCCTATTGGAGTAAAGAATCTAGTAGGTGATATAGAAAAGACACTCAGTAACTCTTCCCTATGCTCTTTTTTGAAAAAGTTGAAAGCCAAAACAACTATGTCTCATCCTAAATAGTGATCCAAAGTATGATTTGAATGTCACCCAACATATCTCTACTATAAGATCCAAAAAGTTGCATGAGTTGAGAGAAAAACTGTCCAAGTACACACCGATGTCCATCAAATTGTTGGAGGGTAGCAATGATTTATCCCTTCCTATGAATTTGCAAAGTACATATCAAACTTCTTACAACTGCGATTTGTATGGCACTTGGCTGTCTTCTCTACCTTTTCTTGATGTTGGGACCAAATTTTCCTTTTGTGGTAATCATTTTATGATAGTTGTAATACCCCGTGTGTTAAGACTCATACATATGTAATTTGTAGTTGTGTATTATTGTGGCACAGGGTGCCAGAACAAGGGTCTTTAAGTTCCTAGAGACATTATTATTATTTTGTAAATAATTAATTAATGAAAACAATTGGCACATTGGGGACCACTAAAAGAGCATGGGAGGCCTATATCCACAATGTGAGGGGGAATGGGGACATTCCTAGAACTTTAGAACTTGTTTGGTTGATATTGGTCCATATTTATGCCTTGGTGGCTTTATTAGTTGATGATCACCCAAACATAGTACATCAAACCCAAATTTTGATTATTTTAGCCTATGTTGGTATTATTGAGCTTAATTCATGATTTAGTGGACCCGCTTGGTGTTTGGGTGGGTGCCACTAATTGATTGAGCCCCTTTGGTGGGTTTGTAAATCCTTTGTGGAGGTTACACTTGGTTTTGTAACTCCTATTTGCACAAGTTTTCCCTCACTGGCTATTTTTATCCTTAACACCTCAAAAGTTGTGTAAATATTTATGTAAATCCTTGTGTAAATCCTTGCGTAACCCCCCCTTTGCTATCTTAGGAAGATGAATTGGATTGTGTGTACACCTCACCTCACTAATTTTGATTCCTATTCATGGATTATGTGTCCACACATGAATTTGAGTTAGGTGGAGTGGCTTGGAGTCACTCTCCTTGACATATGAATTTCTTGGGTTGGATTAGAGTTAACCTCTTGTGGTTGAATTACCCCCCTTGGATTGACTCAAGTTGGCTTACCTTGGTTTGGTTTGACCCCATTGAGTTAGAATTACCTTATTTGGTCTATAAATGCATGTTTGATATCCTTTGTTTGGGGGTTGTTGATGGTTCTTTTGGATGGTTTTTTATTATTATGGTTTTTCATACCTTTGATGGTGAGAGCTTGATAAGCTTGTGAGATTGGGAAACCATGAATACTCTGCTATGTGAATGAAATTTGTGCTTGAAGCACTATGATATTGTATGGCGTTTGCAGTAAGACTAGAAAAATTTGGTGTACTTCCCCTGTGTCCATGAATTGGCTTTGTCCTAGACCTGCACATAAATCCTGATGGTGAATGATGTTATCCCAATGGCCTAGGGGGTTTGGATTACCATTGCACATGGTAGTGGGGTAGAAGAGGAAGTATATGACGAGGAATATATTTTTTGATTATCAAAATGATACTTGAGTTATTATTGAGTGCACCTCTATTGTGGATCTTTGGCCTTAGCTCAAGGGTGGCCTGTCAAAGTGAGATCTGGCTTGGTAGTGCCAAAGGCTGGGTGGAATGTGGTTTGGATGATTCTAGTTGCACATTGATAAGATAAGTGATTTATCTCAAATTTATTTAATTTAATTGGATCTGATATAATTTATTTATGGATTCACATGACATTTTTGATGAAACGTATGAGTTATTTGTGGAAGAATTTTTTCACAGAATTCAACCATTTATGCAAGTAAATTTTATGAAGGAACTAGAAACTAGTTTTTAGGATTTTGTGCATAGTTTGTTTGAGGAAATAGTTCTGTGGTACATCTGCTAAATAAATGATATTTATTCCCTTGTTCATTATATAATGTGTATTTTTATGGTACATTAATGTTATAATGGTTTAAGACACTTCTATTTGATGCTTCTACCTTTTCTTTGAAAACTAGTTCTTCGATCAGACCGTTTGGCATAGTTTGGAGACTTGGCACATGAAGTGTTTGTAAAAATTCCTGAGTGTTACTTTTATTATTATGTATGATAAATAATATTTAAATGTGTGTATGAATGTGAGGATAGATATTATTGGCAGTGTTGGGGAAATGTATACCGAAATTCTACATCAATTTCCAATTTCTAGCTCCTTCAATGGAATTGTTTTGAGTAGAGTTGTGACTTTTCATATGAGGTGTTTAAAAAAATGTTAGAATGATATATAACTCTGTTATGACTGATAAATTTTTTTATTTATATTTGGATATTCATTTGAATGATTCTATGATTTGTGGATTTAATTATTCCAACGATTCCTAGAATTACTGGTCAATCGAGATGAGTATAATTAACCACTTTTGTGAGTTGTTTAATGGAATATATATGGGTGGAAATATACAGCTATATGTTTTTAAGTGTCCTCTGATATGATATACATGAGATAAAATAGTTATATATTTCTCTTTACTTGGAATTTGGAAAGTTAAATTGGAAACTAGGTACATTGTGGTGAAATTGGTAAATAGTTTTTGGATTCGAATCTTTGTTTTGGTGAAATATGAATGTAAATCCATATGCTTTGTTCTTGGTACTTTAATTGTTCTTTAGAATTCTATTTTGAATATCTATATATTCACCTCTTTGTTCCTCAGAACTCGATATGATTGGTCCGATTGAATTCCCGTCAGTGTTTATTAACTAGTTGTATTGATTGAACTTGAAACATTCTTCGTTTATGTACTCGGATCAGATATCAAAAATTACTTATTTTTGTGTACGTGAATGATTAAATATGTTTATAATGGATATAGGTTCACTTTTTGAAAATTTGCATGGTTGCGAGTCGAATTTTTGCAAGACTAGCCGTTAGTATTGAACAACTAGTTAACTAGTTCTTGTGGAATCATTTTCATAATTACTATGTTTAATTAATTGGAAAATGGTAATTAGGACCGATTTACATGTTATTAGGTGTTTATTAGCCATTATACTTGATAAACAGTGGTTAAGTTATAAACAAATGAAATTATATTAAGTACTGGCAATTTTGAGTTGAGTGCCGTTAAGTATCATAATCAGAACACTAATTACTAGTTAATCGTGATTAAGAGTCAATGGACTTTAGAGGTGGAATTTATGTCTGAATTGGATTGGAATAGATATGTGATGTTTCTAGAGGTTTTATTAATCCTTCTCATCCATTGGATCAAATTTTGGAATATGTATTGAATTTATTTAAATTTATTAGTAATTAAAGGGACTTTGCGTGATTAAATCTTGAAAAATGAAATTTAATATTTGTTTAACTAATCCATTGTGCTAAAATTATCTAATTATCTGTAGAGAGCTAATGGTATCTCTCTCAGACCCTTTGATATTCCTAAGGAAAATTACAATTGCGAAGGCTAATATTGATGCTGCAAATCTTGGGTTGTTTATCCTTTCACATGTACTTGCTCCTCCCAAACAATCGGTAGCACTTATGCCATTTTGTGGTCCTATCTATTGTCGGTTTTATTACTTGAATATTGTTAAATACAAGCATAGAATTTCCATGTATAGTATGTGCATGAATGGTTATGTTCCTCAAAACTTTAATAGGAAGAACAAATAATATATAGATGGTCATCCATGCACTCATGGGAATATTGCAGGCTTCATAATTTGTTCTAGGTGCTCTTTATTTTCTGCAAATTGTTCATTTGAGGAACACTTCAATGACCAAGATTATTTTATGAAAATGAAAGCATCAATATTTGTTGTTGTACATGCAATGTGTAGTCCATCTCCTGGTGACGAATTGTTAATAAACTACAACTTTTGTAAACCACCACCAACTCGTCAGAGACGTCTCATATTGGGATTTCCCTTAGACATTCCATTGAGGCGTAAGACCAAAAAACATTGATTAATTGTATTTGTCAATTTACAATGGAAACAGTGTTAATGTATTGCTTAGTTTGAAATTATGTTTTATAAATTGTTAATTTAATTTATAAATTGAATTTGAAAATGTGTTGCTCAATTTTAAATTTCTATATTTAATGTGGATTTGATGTTAACTTATCGTTCAATCTAAATGTTTGTTTTATAAATTGTTTGTAGATTATCATTTTGTATTGAAAATCATTCTTGTGCTTTTTAAATAATTGTTTTGTATATAATAGATCAAACCAATTGCATTATGTTTACGAACTTCATTGATGTAATGTTCAATTTTTTTAAAATTAGGATTTTGATGATGAGCGACCTACCTACCATCTTCCATTGCACCCCAATACAATGTCAAATTGAGAGAAGGATGAAAAAATAATGCAAATTGGAGAGGAAGCATACTAAATAATGGTTGAGTCAACCACCTATTTAATTTCCACTGCGTCCATCCTCACCAATTAGGAATGCCTATAGTGATAAAAGTTCTTCACATGTTGGAAATGAAGGTAATGAATTAGACGTTGGTATGGATGAGTTATTATGACAAAGGAGTGCCATGGATACAATGTTGTTTCATACATTCCAGGATAATGATCTAGGGGATGACACTCATATCACTGAATCCTTATTCAAAATCCTTAGAACGAAAAATTCCACACCTCTCTTTGAACCTGACCGGTCAAATTATACACAATTGGGGACAACAATGTCACTGTACAACTTGAAAGCAAAGTATGGCATGCCTGACGTGAATTTATTAGTGATGTTGACGTTAGTGACCATCAACTACCTTATATTTTGAGGAATCTTGTTACACAATGTGTAGCGGGTTTTTCACCCCTGCTACATGCAAAAGAACCTCCCTTTTGCCAATGGGACAATAGGGTAGAGTTCAGGGAAGAAAGCTATAGCAATAAACGATATTAGTAAAACAAAATCATTAAACAAATACGACTAAACTAAATAAAAGCAAATACATGACAAATATACCTTATTTCTCTTAAAAATGGGCCATCATGCCCATTCTTGGAAATATAACGCCTCTCCATAGGCTGGTTGGTATGGAGAATGTCTCAACGTATCGAATGTGGATGGTAAGGCAACATAATGATGTCAAAAATGGTGTGAATACTTTGAGAATAATGTTTTCTCACCATACTCACAAAATAGAATAATGGAAAAAGGGACAAGAATCTTTTGATAGAGACCTTCACACTATTTTTATAATATGTTTTTAGGTTTTTTGACCTTTTCTCTCTTTTAGGGTTTTGGAACCCTAGTTAGGGTTTTAACCCTAGTTTAGGATTTTTGGCATTTTTTGGGAGAGAATGAAGGTAAACAATAGTTGTGAAGGTCAAAAGAAAGGGAAATATGGTAGGAAATTGATGTATGTATGTGATGAATCTGGAAGTGTACATAACTGGAAGGATTCCATGATAGGGAGTCAAAATATCATGGTACAATATGCTGCATCAATACTAGAGATACATGGAAGCACTGCATTGGGGCTTCTAAACATTGTTTTTGTCGCAACATGGTAATCACCAAGGACATGAAACTTTCTGGGTCCCACAGTAGACTCACCAATGTGTTAGAGTCAGGTGACAACTGGGGTCTTCTATCAAATACTACATGGACCAATACCCTGTACAAATCTCAACGGCACAATAATGTAGCTAAAGTCAAGCACGTGAGACACAACCACCCTGAGAGGCACTAATGAATCCTCTCAAGTAGTTCAAGGAACTCATCTATAAGGTGAATTAAACCAGGATATAGGGACCTCTCGGTTTATCCTATGGAATAGATGTGTTGATGTCAACAGAGGGAAACCTGCAACTAATCAAGGCTATAATGTTTCTTTGACGACAAGCATGAGGGGGATAATCAAATGTGTGGGACAATATGGGGGCTGGTACACTGAATGGGGGAACAAGGGTAGGGGAGTATGGGGGACTCAAACTTCCTTTGTTCAGAGTATGAAGGAAGAGATAACCTAGAAGAAAATGAAATTGACTCATGGGATAGGAATCATGGATGTAATACTGGGAATGTAACTGTAAATGGGAAATACTGAGGGAGGTAACTAGAATATGAATACTCAAGGGATCCAAGGAAGATGCATCATAGAATACTCTAAACAAAGGCATCCCAATTGGGGGAAGCTGCCAAACTGTAATATAGGGTGGCGTTGAAAGACACTGTTATGACATGATCTCATGGATTATTAGCGAGCTCAAGAAAGTAAGTGCTCGATGGTGTTTTTATTTTTAGAGAGTCTAAAAATAGGAAGAAGACTCCAGTGTGGTATCTTTTTCATATGTAGTTTCCTCAGTCCGAAAAAGGATAAAAGTGTGCGTAGGAGAGCTCTCCCTACCTTTGGGGAAGGAATACTTCTTTACCATTTGTAGTCCAATCAGGCCGAAAAAGGTTAAAGTTATACTGACTGGATGATCATTCAAATACTTTTACGAGCATGAATGAAACCAAGTTTCCTCAGCAATATTTTCTTGATAAGAAGGATGGAAAAGAGCTTAAAGACAACCCATGGTGATATTTTTCATAAAGTTTGGTCCCAATGCCTGAGAAAGCATAAAAGGATGCAAAGGGAAATGTTTTTGGACTGAGTACGCCAAGGTGGTCCTTTTCTTATGATAGTCTACATAATCCAAAAAAGGAGGTAAGAGAGGCTACATAGAAGCACTTTCAAATACTTTAACGAGCGTGAAAGGAAGAAAGCATGCTCGACGTTCTTTTCATTCTTTTAAGAGTAAGAAAAGAGCTTAACAGAAACTCCATAATGGTCAATCAAGCAAGGGGGAAGTGTTTGATATATGGAAAGAGATTATGTTGTGAACATGGATGATGGGAATTAAATGAAGAATACTAATGGGCCCCCCTTCCAGGACGATGGATGGTGGTAAAACACAGCCAACTGTGCAGTATGGATGGAGTGAGTGGCTCATGAACATGCCAATACATACATTGGGTGATTCATGTGATGGAACACAAGTTAAGGTGACATCCAGGAAATGGACCAAAAAATCATAGTAATAGCATGAGACAAGTGTCTCATCAAAAGATAGAGGGAGGAAAACCAAACCTGGTGATTTGAACGACATCTCAAATAGACTCCAGATGACTCTGACTAGCAGCTAGTGATGCTGCCCCTAGTACAGTGGTGCACAGAGAAAAACTAGACCAAATGGGGGCCTATGGGTAAGGAGCTAGCTCAACATACAAGGTGTGATTCGCATGGTGGCACACAAATCAACGTGACTTTGGGAAATGGCCCAAAGAATCAGTAGGGAGGGAGGCAGTCTAGAAGGTCAGTTCTCAACCCGGGAGATTTTTTCACAATGGTGGAAGCTTCCTATCCTTGTAGAGGGTGATCCATACATGGGCATGGAAGTACCAAGGAGATATTGAGTTGCATCAATCTCTAGGACAGGTCTGGGGACCTGGTGGTATGCTAGAATAGTGGTAGCTAGATCATACGTGCGACATATTGTGTATAGGCATGGGACCGAACCCTCCAGTGGGGTACCAACGGCCTAGGGGTAGGGATTGTATCTACCTGCTCATGTGCAAATGATGCGACAAAGTTCTATAGTGGACTCATTACGACTATATGTGGAGAAACTACTATAGGGTGTCACCGAATCATAGTAAAAATGATGTAAAAAAAACAAAAAAATATGCCCCAAGTGTTGCATGGTGAGAAACTCAGGCATAGGACCTCCGATGAAGGAAATTGGCCTTGCCTTAGAGACTCTGCAGTTGGCGCAATGTACGCGGCGAAGGAATATGGAATTAAATGGGAAGAAACGAATCCAGGCCATGGGCTAATTGAAATGGGGTAAAATAGGTGTGGTTTTGACAATCTCTCCATCGTCACAAAAATGGTGTCGGGATAGATCAGGTGGATCTTCCACAGTTAAGGAAAGGAAAGAAATACTAGAAGTAGAGATTGTGTAAATGGTGGTGGTGTTCGAGGAGGAATACAAAGGGTTAATTTCCTCGATGACTATGATCTCAGACTCACAGGAGTGTTTCCGAAGGTCATGAAGGACTGACCGATACTTGGAAAAATCTAGGCAATGGTGAGAGTAGTGGCCATACAAGCTGCAAATTGTGTAAGGATGGTTGTTCCTCAATGACTTGTTCTTTACTCTTGGAGGAGCTGGGATGATGACCATTGGAGTGCCATCGAATGGATCCATAGAATCTATGTGTGTGCAAAGGATAGGTATCTCTGGACAATTTTACATTGCATGACCTTGGACGTCGTACAAAGCGCAAGGTGGAGTCGGACGAGGCTCGTCTATCGTTTTAGCGGGCTTGCCCCTAGTCTTCTTTGGGAGAGGAGGGGTAGGCTTGGGAATGTAGGGTGTATTCAATGGTCCAGGGGGAGGGCATGACTCTACCTCAATAGGTTGGATGGGATTCAACACAACCTGGGGCATCAAAGGAGGGGTTGGTGGTTCAAGGTACCACACAGGAATTCCCAATGTAAAATTAGGTAAATTAAGAGTAGCCATTATAGGATTTCTCACAATACTAGATGGTGGAAATAGGAAGGGCATCATGTGGATCAGGAATGAACCCCAATAAGTCCTAAGTAACAGTGGTTGGGGTTGTGACTGTTGTTGTGTTGTGGTAGGGATGGTATTAGATGTGATAGTACACAAATCCGCTGTGTCAGTCAATGTAGAGGGAGGTGGTAAACATGGGAAGGTGTCCATGATAGGCATGTCAACAAATAATCCTGGGTCGACAAAAGATAAGGAAGGTATGTGCACGTTGTCAATGGAAGTATCAATGGTAGGAATGCTGTGTTCCAGTGTGGCCAATCCCTGTGGATCGTAGTAAGTTAACTAGTCGACCGTCATGATCTTTCTATCATGAGGAAACATCAAGAGTTGAATGATAGTGGAGGCCATGATTCTCATGGCATACATGTAGCTACATCCAAAAAGGAGGTTATAATCAAGTTGGGCATTAATAACCTCGATGTCAATCAAAACCATTTTATAGGATAATGAAATAGGAACATTCAGAAGAAAGCCCTGGGCCTTTGTAGAGCAACTATCGTAGGTGCGGAGAGCGGTAGTGGATGGTTGGAAGGTAGGGGACCTGAGTTTATACCAGGAAAAAGTCGACATAACATAGGTGGATTCCCCTTCATCAATGATACATCGATGTATGACCAAATTCTGAATTGAGACCGAAACTTGGAAGGTGATGGTGGATGGCATTCTGGGTTCACCTTGATCTAGATCAAATGTTATCAACCTGGAATTAGAGGGATCCACGACACCTAGTGCGAATAACAATGCTTTCCATTGTGTTGGAAAAGTTTTGAGCACTTCTAGAGTGGACATGGCTATAGGTGATTGGGCCAAGTCATCAACGATGCTATAATTTAGGGTAGCTTGAGCAATCACATTGTTGGCGATACGTCATATAAGAAACTGTGGAACTCTGGTCGCCCCATCAATGGGGGGTGTAGGTAAGTGGAGGGTCATGCTGGAAGTGTTAGAGGTAGATTCCACTGATGGGTTAGTGATTTATATGGTGGGGCCACACTAGTTGCACCAAGTCTGGAGGTTGACTTCTTCGATTGACATTGTCATCAGGTGATGGACACTAGTCTCTGCAGGTGGGGCTGCGACGGGAGGTGTTGGAGAGGGTGGGGCCAAGGGTGTGGTAGAAACCTTTCCTTGGTGTGGGAGGGGGTTTTGGAGCACCATCGATGGAGGACCTAGTGGTGCTGAGTTGGGATGAGCTTGGGTCACTGCATTGGTATTGCATTGAGCTTCATTCTGGAGAAGCTATCGGACATGAGCCATGTGAGGGAACAAATGGGTGTAATGACCATAGGTTTGGCATAAAGCACATAGATGATTAGTACATAATTGAAGGTTCTTTCCTGGTCGATTAGGATGTTGGGGGTTCTGTGCTGGCAGGTTAGCACCATTGTTGTTGGGAGGGTTAGGCTGTTGGCCACCTCCTTGTGGCTGATTATTACCTTGGTTCCTTCCTTGATTTTTCTTGCCCTGCACTTGTTGGTTATTGGGGGCGGGTTGGTTGGGAAGGTTTTGCTAAGAAAAAAATTGTCCCATGGACACCAGAGGGAACGGGGTTGGAGTCGGAGTGTGTTGCACTAGTGGTGCGTAATAGACTGGAGGAGATGGAGGGGTTGCGAATCCAACCACTTGGCCTAAATACAACTGTGTCAACCAAGTCATCCCATGGATGCGCTGATTTGGCGCGGTATGTGCATAGGAGGAGGTGGCTACAGACTGAGCCATCATCTATGAGTATTCCAGGATATGGTTTGGTTGTGCAACAATATGGGTGTTGCCTAGGTGTGGTGGCATCATAGGGGGTGCTGCATAGTACTGAGGGTGTTGTGTGACAGAGCCGATGACACCATTCGCAGCGTGGGATTACCCTAATGTATCGCAGTGGGAGGTGTTGGCACAGGGAGCATCTGGTATGATGGTATATAAATACCCAAATTGGTCGTAGCTTAAGTCGAACTGTTGAGCCTTTACGATGGCCTCCTCCTCATTTTGGGGTTGCTCAGAGGCAACGTCCTTGGCTATCGGTGGGAGTAAGGTATTTAAAATCCAGTCAAGGAAGATCCTGTCATCCAATTGGATCTTGCACAAGCTACGTCACCATCGCCACTCATGGATGTGGTCTGTGATGCGGGTAGTTGTATTTTGACAACAAGATAGAAGGATCTCCACTCCCTCATCATATCAGACAGGTAGTTGAAAGTACTGTAGGAACATGGAGGAAAGTGAGAATAAATCAGGGTAAGAGGCATGTGGCAGCTCGATGTACCATTTCGTAGCAACACCTTTAAGTGTGTGTTGTAATAGCCTTAGTCTAATGGAGTCATCCACAATGTTGTTTGGTGAACACCATAAATGGAAAGAAATGATATGGTTTTCGGGGTCCACGCCTGCCTTTCCCTCAAAATTTTGGATGTCTAAAGGAAGTTTGGTCGGCATGGGAGGCCAATGAGGTTGATGACTGATCGGGTCATTGGTTAACCTAGCTAAATATGGCAAGTTAAGACGAGCCGTAAAGGGTAGGCTAGACCCGAGGTTGGCTCAGGATGGATTGACAACATCACCAAAGTTTGCAGGAGTATGATGTCCATGCATGGCTGGGGGTATATGAGGTTGACTTACCATGGTAAGATTAGTCAGAATGGTCATGGAAGGGCCACCGCCCCTAGGTATATAAGGTGGTACAATAGGAATTATGGTAGCTGGTGAGGAACTGCTACTAGTGGATAACATACCTACAACAGTGTGCATAGTGGTGATGGGACAACTTGTAGGGATACCAGTAATGATGAGTGGCAGGGATGTAGGTCCTTTGCCAACTATGCCTTTGTGGAAGGGATCTGGATGTACACTAACCATGGGGCTAGACGGGGCGGTAAAAAAATTAGGCTCGGATTGGTATGAATTTGAATTGGAATTTGAGGTCGTGTGTCCTTCTGAATCTGAAGAGGGTTGTCAAAGAAGGATTCAACAGTGGCATTCTAAAGAACCAAATTGAGGGGTGTGCCCCCTAATTCAAGAGGAATAACATGGTGGAGCAATGATGGATTATAGTAGTAACTGGAAATGAATTTGGACCCCGGTTTAAATCGGCTTCCTATTGGCTCAAAAGGAGTCACTCGACCACCAAGGCTATCTGAAGGCTTGCGTATTGGGGAATTGCCCCTCACTCCATGATGTAGGTAAAACTGCTAACCACTTGGCCACAAATGACAACACTTTGGTTTTCCTCACAGGTGGGAATCTAGTTAATCCGGTGGGGGTCGTTGCCCTTTTTGCTTGGTAGGTCCTCTCAATGGCCAGCTGCTTTGGCGTTCCTGTGGTACTCCTCATAATGAGTTTTAGGCAAAATCCCAAGTAATTCCCATAGTTGTGGCGGATGGGACTTATATCCCAAACCAAATGTTATTATGTAAATTTGATTAATTTTAAGGTCTTGCTCAGGGTCATGAACCAAGTTTGTTATCTTAATGTTGTGAGTGTGTGTGCACTTGTGTATGAAACTTTTCCTTCCAACTATGAAATAAAATAAACAACAATGGACTTCTCTACAAGAAATAAGCAAATGGCTGTATCAAAGCAGGTCTAAATAGGAAAAGAAGATCTGGACCAAGTGTAGCACATACAAGGGTCTGAAATAGGTTCAGGAAATTGACTGTTAATTGAAATTCACGTCTATTAGTGGAACAGATATGATATAGGTTGCACAAAGTAGGAAAACAAAAGCGACTGGCTCAAAAATAGACAGATTTCACTTAACAAGTGGATAGTCACAACTGGGTCGCTCAAACAGGTAGAACAATGGTGACTGGGTCGCTTAAACAATAAAAATAGGTGTAACTAGGCCCTATGAGGAAAGTCATGGTTTACTGGGTTAAGGCTGGGACCTGGGTCACACCTAACAGGAGAAACTATGCAACTCGGTCGTGGCTTCTTGGCCAAAAAGTGCGGCTCGGGCCGGATAGGGAAAAAAAAAAAAACTGACAGGGGCCGAGGGGGGCATGCATTGGTGCCATAAAGGTTCGGATCGACCATGTGAGGGTACGATCAGTGACTGCTATGGGTAAAAACAAAAGAAACACCTGCAAAACATGAGATCAAAGAGGATCGACCAATGAAGTCGCCAAAACTATAGTGGGGTTTTCACCACTGCTACGTGTAGAAGCACCTCCCTTCTGTCAATGGGACAGTAGGGTAGAGTTCATGGAAGAAAGCTACATCAATATGCAATATTAGTAAAATGAAATCAATAAAAAAATACGACCAAACTAAATAAAATCAAATACATGACAAGTATACCATATTTCTCTTGAAAATGGGCCACCATTCCCTTTCTTGAAAATGGACCGCCTCTCCACAGGATGGTTGGTACAGAGAATGTCTCAACGTACCGAATGGGGATGGTAGGGAAACAAAATGATGGAAAAAATGGTGTGAATACTTTGAGAATAATTGTTTCTCACCGTACTCACAAAATAGAATAATGGAAAAAAGGGATAAGAAACTTTTGATAGAGACCTTCACACTCTATTTATAATATGTTTTTAGATTTTTTGACCTTTTCTCTCTTTGAAGGTTTTGGAACCCTAGTTAGGATTTTAAGCCTTGTTTAGGGGTTTTTGGCCTTTTTTGGGAGAGAATGAAGGTAAAACATAGTTGTGAAGGTCAAAATTAAGGGAAATATGGTAGGAAACTGATGTATGTATGTGGTTTAGACCATGTAGAGCTAGGTGAGAAATTTTTTGCGTTAACACAATGATCATTGAAAATGGCCGATTTTATGAACTTTAAGTGACATTGTACATTTGTATTTACCACTAACTACACGTTATTCAAAGATCAAGTACTTACAAATGATAATGTATTGCCTATAAGTTGCAAGGAGGAAAAGGAAATGTTGAAAATGTTAGGTGTTGAGTACATATCATATCATGCGTGTCTTAATAATTGTATTCTATATAGAGGTGAATATGCAAACAAAGAGATATGTCCAAAATGTGTGCATTGTAGGTACATACTATCGAATAATAAGGCTAAAGCACATGGTTATACTCTTAAGATATTGAGGCACATGATTATAATCCCAAGGATTCAAAGGATATTTCATACAAAGAACTAGCTATGTTTCAGGGATGGGATGCATCACATCCAAGTGAGGAAGGAGTATTGTGAATCCCAATAGATTTAATAGCCATGAAACATATATAGGATACATGGACTGATAAATCCAAGGATGAATTACACAACCTTATATTGAGCATAGCCATTGATGACATCAACCCATATTCCCAACCAAACAACACCTATGATTGTTTGGCCTATAGTGGTGATCAATAGCAATATCCTCCCATGGTTGTTTGTAAAGAATGAACATATTATGTTGGCTCTTATAGGTCCTGGTAGAAGACAAGTGAAGAATATGGTTTTTTAACTATGACCATTGATCAAAGAGTTTAAGACATTGTGGAAAGCATTACAGGTATACGATGTATCGAGACCCATCCCATCATAGAGGATTTTTATGTTGTATGGCATATGTGTGTACACCACACATGATTATCTAGGATTGGGAGTTTTCTCATGTAAATATGTTGTTTGATATGTTTATATTTAAAGCATTTGTTTTGGCATTTTTAATTATCTTGATCTAAACATTGAGGAAATGCTCTGTATACCATAACATCGTAGGTATTGTAACCAAAGGTTATCATGGATGTAAATGTTGTGGACATTATATTAAATCTATGTGGTCAAAATACTTACGGAATCCAGTGTACGACTTCTCCAGTGTATTCCTACTAGAAAACCACCCTTATAGAAGAGCATCATTTGCTTTCAATGGTAAACCATAGAGAACCAAAACGCCTGAAATAATGACACCCGTTGACTGGATTAGGTCCTATGACAAAGAGAAGGATAAGGAAATTACAGAGATGTTTGATTCAAATGGGGAACCTATGTTTGATGATCCTAAATTCTTCAACACCTATGATGAGAAAATGCCCAAATGGATGAACATGAAATCGATATTTTATGAGATCCCATATTGGGAGTATATTAAGATTTCCCACTTACTAGATCCCATGCATATATTTAGAAATGTTTCATGTTCTTAGTGGTGTCACATATCATCCAAAAAAAGTCACAAGTTGAAAGTCAAGAGAGATCTTATTTCTTCAAATACTAAAAAGACATATTTGCCAAGACAAGAAAATAGAGGAGAGGATGGGCCACTATTTTTCATATAAAAAAGGTGATGTCCCATGGATTTCGAAGAAAGTAGATGTTAATTTGGAAAAGGAATTTATATTGGGAGTGAGGGTACCCTCTTGTTATGGGTCTTCTCTATGACGCTGCTTCACTACAAACGAAAAGTTGATGGTTTTGAAATCACATGACCATCTCAACCTTTTAAGGGTACGTATAATTTCCAAAAAATGAATTTATTATTCTTTTATATATTTTACCACACAAGTTTAAATGAAATTAATCGGTTGTGTTTACTTTGTAGTGTCATTATCCATTTTTTTGTGCGTGTGTGTGTGAACCATGACTTTCTTGATGACTTGCAGCATGCCATTTCTAGATTATCTGCATTTGTACGATGGATTACATCAAAGGAGATTTACATTTCTATCATTAGTCAGTGGCGTCAAAAGATAGTAGATATTGTTTGTATGTTTGAGAAGGAAATGACATTGAATTTCATGGACTTGCAGATTCATATTCTAGTTCACCTAGTCGATGAAGTTGAATTAGTCGTGTGGTATCATGTCGATGGATTTTCTTCTTGGAGAGGTACATGAAAAAATTGAAGGGATTTGTTTAGAAGAGGGAAAACACCGAGGGGTCTATGCAAGAGGGGTACATAGTATATGAGTCATTCTATAATGCCAGTGAGTACATCAAGAAAATTGACGATACACTAGGTGCAATGATTTGGGATGATGAATGTGACGAGGACAAAATGGAAGAGGAGTTACTGGAAACAAAAACAAAAAGGGGCTTGATAAGGAGTAAGTCACTTATATTTCGATCTTCACATTTCCACATAATAACTATTCACAACAAACTTCAAAATCTATATTTCATCCCATATGTAATGAATGTGGTTTTGTTTCCATGAATACAACAACAATTTTAGCAATTGATGCAATCAATAAATTCATTCTTTACAATGCAAAGGAAACACAGTCGTTGGTCGCACTGTATGAAGAGAAGAGGAGGAAATGTGACATTCACAACAAATAATTTACGCGGTTGCACGGTAGAAGTATGCCTTTTCCATATCATTTAAAATAAAATATGCTAATGATCTGTCCCAATAGTTGGGTTATAGATCAATTCAGAGAGAAATATGGTGCATCTAGTTGTTACCCATCGAAAGAGGAGGATGCACTAAACATTGGGATCGGGTGCAACAACTCAATAATAAAATATTTATGTATATTTATAGCAATAAAAGGCAACTTTGAATTGTAAAATCTATATTTAATATACTAATGCTTTGGTTTTTAGACATATGACACCATCATTTGTTAACTTTTGATATAGGTGCATTCATTCTCATCTATGTGGGCTTATGGAAATCATTTTCACATTGAGGATGCTGATTATGGGCGTCTTACACAAGAATATGGATTGGGAGTTGAGTTTGACCAATCTAGTTGTGCTAGCAACTGTGATCGAAACTTGATAGAAGGGATGTTTGATTATGTTGATAGCCATTGTGACACAACAAAATTTGAGCCCAAAATCCGATGGATGCCATGTCTGAAATTCGACAGACACCTGTCTGTTATTCGACAACATATTTTTTTTTTGTCATCGGTGGGAATTCGTCAGATATTCGACCCCATGTCAAACCCTGTCGAATTTTCGACAGTATATGAAGCTAATATGCTGAAGCCTTTCACCACTAAGTCATCAAATTTCCAATTACTACGTTGTCAACATCCAACTTCTCCTTGTCAAAGGTGAGCCACTTCCTTTGTAAAATTTCTGGCTTATGCCATCAAATTACTGACCTAACATTATCGAATTTGCGACGAGTACTAGACTTAGCATTGTCAAATGTGAGATGAGTATGTTGTCAAATTACCGACCTAACTTTTTCCAATTTGTGATGAGTATGAGACTTAGCATTGTTGGATTTGTGATGAGTATGTTGTCGAATTACCGACCTAACCTTGTCGAATTTGAGACAACATGTAGTTGATAGTCCGATGGAGTCTCGTCGAATCTGCCTTGTCGGAGCCATGTCAAATTCGTTGAATGAAGGCCACAAGATGTCAGAAATATGATGGAAACCTACCACCAGAGCTTCAACAGTGTCGTCATATTGGCATGATATTTGAAAATAGATGCCACTCAATGAACATCAGATAACTGACGGGGAACTATATATTAATAAAAAAAATAACCTAGCACACATGCAAACTGAATGATGCATGCAAATGTTTACATCACATTTTTCACAATAATTAAAGATGGTTCGGTTGGATACGTGCCTGGATACACCACATACATTCATAGAGACTAAAGATTTTCTAGTAGAGGCACACTTCCATCCCACCATATATTTCATATACATATTCACCATCACCTTTAGGTCCAATTGATGTGGGAAACTTTCATTTTTATTAGAAAGCAAAAAGGTTATCATAGATGTAATTTTTTTAATGTCAATAAAAGACAATGCAATGCTATTACCAAACCTTAACGCTTTTACCTTGACTTCTAATTCCACATTAATACTTTCTATAGAGATATAAGATATGCACATTTCAAAAAGTGAAAATGATTTATTCCCACTAAGTGTCTTACAATAGCCATTTCTAAAGCTTGCAAGTGCTTCTAACATTCCTCCATGAAATGTATTATATCTATTTATAAATTGGATTTTGTAGTTTAAGATTTATCAATGTAAAAAATATGCAATGCAAGTTTTTTCCTTGTCTATATCAACGTAGAGCCTTGAAAATTTGTAAATAAAAGTGGATCCAGAGGAACATTCCCTTTGATGTTTGGCCAATTTCCAACAAAGCTCACTAGGAATTGAG
This sequence comes from Pseudotsuga menziesii, assembly GCA_001517045.1. NCBI lineage: Eukaryota > Viridiplantae > Streptophyta > Pinopsida > Pinales > Pinaceae > Pseudotsuga > Pseudotsuga menziesii. Next base: position 853,873 of record LPNX011233811.1, read on the forward strand.
AAATTGACTAGAACTTCAACAACAACCAGGACTAGAAGTGACTAGAAAATTTCACAACTATGAAGTGTGGGAAATTGAATATAATATAGTGTATCAAAGACAAATTACATGTGTAGTTTAACAAGTCGTAAATGAATTATGAGGATAGGATTAAAACAACAAGAAAATATAATTAGTAGAAATATTACTTTTCTACCTCGGTTAGTAGTCTAAAAGGTCTTGTATGGGTGACCCTGACTGTTAGAATAATCAACCCATAGTTACCCATATTTGACATTAATTAAATCATTTTTGTCTTATTCCTAGATTCCTAGATTCCCTCTCTATGCTAGTTGACNATCGAGTGCTTTGGAATCATCCCGCAAATATACTTAGCAAGTATGCTTTATTCTTGGTTCCTTAAAGTGCATATCTACTTTTTTTGAAAGCTGCCTTGCTTTACAGCAGTTTTAAGGCATAAAGGAAAAGCTAGTCTAGGGGAACTTGCCTTGTTTTTTGACCACATCCTCCTCTTTCCTTTTCTCCAAAAAAAACATGAATGATTTGTATTTCCACCAATTATTAGCTTTCCCACTTTCTTTAACTAATTCGTGAGGATATTCATAGATTTGGAAAGTCCTTTTTGCACATATGGGGGATTTGACTTGATTTAGTAAGCCTTATTTTTGACCAATTCGAATAGAAACCTAGTGATTTCAAATATCTCATGCAATTATATATTTAAGCAGCCTATAAATTCATATGGTTGGTTTATGTACATTTATTCAATACAATATTAAGTAATGCTCCAACTTCAGTCTCCTTTTGTGTGAATTTTGCATGTTTGATTAACAATTTTGTGAGTGTAATTGATCTATCACTTGGGTTAAATTTCCACATGGTATTAGAGAATTTGTAGATCAATTTCTCTCCTTTCAAATTGTTATTTCAGGTTTTACATCACTTACTGGGATCACATTCTGTTGAGTGAAGGGCACAGGAGCTGAGATATGGACCAATCTCAAAGGATCATCTTGAATCCATTCAATTTATTTGAATAGAAAGCTGAGAGGGAGATGTTTTTGAGAGATATTTAAGGTCTCTACAGGGTTACCATGGCTACTGAGGCAGAGCCCAATGAAGCTGCAGAGAAAATCAATGTCACAATAGGAGGGATGAGGCCTATGGTCTTTTGTGCCTGAGTATTTCAAGGGACCTTCTCTTTCATCTTGATTCATTGAAATATCCTAATGAGGTGTGGGAGAATCTTGAATAGATTTTTGGAAATATAGATGAGATGAGAGGAAATCAAATCAAGAATGAATTGATCTCCTTGAGTCCCAGTAGCTTCGAATCATTGAAACTCTATTTTACCAAGTTTAAGGCCCTTGTTTTGTAGTTAAAACAATGTGGGATTGAAAAGAAGGAGGAGCAACTAGTTTTGACCATTATCTCAAATATTGGTCCTAACTATTCAGTGCTTCTTTCGACCTTCTATGCCACTAAATTGATAGCTTGAACCTGGAATATGCCTAAGCTTGTTGAGTTCATGGAATCCATCACCCAGGAGTAGGATAAATTGGGGATGATGGGAACCATCAAACCTTCCAAAGACCAAGCTTTGGCTGCTGAAGATTTGAAGGTGGATTCAAAAAGCAAGAAAAAATCTAAAAAGCCACTTGAGCAAAAGAGAGACAAGTCAAAGTCTCAAGAGGAGTCCTCAGGCTCCAAGAATAACCCCCGGAAGAAGAAGAACAAAGGAGAAATGAGCAAGTGCGCATACTGCAATAAGGGCTATCATCCTAAGAGCTCTTGTAAGAAAAATCAAATTGACATGTTGACCCAACTCTTGGAGAAGAAAAACATCTCCCTTCCTGATTGCTCAAAGAAGAGGGAAGCATGATCAAATTCAGAAGACAAGGAGAGAGTACATGCTTTGGTTGCTGGAACTTCAAGCTCACATAGCTTCATCATTGATTCTGGAGCTTCCAGACAAATGGTTTCAACAAGGGAGATCTTTTCCTCTCTTGACATGTCAAAAGGTCCACCAATAGTTTTTGGAGACAACTCTCTGACTTATAGTATGGGAAAGGGTAGGATTGATCTTTACCATGGTAATTTCAATAATGTGATGTATGTTCTAGGTCTTGCCTCTAATCTCTTGTCAATGTATCAAATGAATCACACTGGATCTCCAAAGAAATTCATCTTCTCCCCTAATGAAGTTGAAATCACTGAGATTTCGAATGGTAAAGTCATAGCAAAAGGTGTTGTTGATCACACTTCGAAGGTATACAATTTTTCCCATTTTCTACCCTACTCAAACCCCTCTGCCTTTCTTACTCATGCTAATGAATCAAGCAAGATTTGGCATGAAATATTTGTCCATATTAACTACAAATATCTTTTTGATTTGAGTGACAAAGATATGGTCATAGGGTTACCAAAATTAAAGTTTTCTAAGGGAGTTTGTCAAGGTTGTATCCTAGGAAAACACCTAGAGCACAAGTATGAGAGAGCTAGTCATGAGAGAACCTCTGCACCCCTCTATTCGATCCAAAATGAAATTGCTGGTACATTCCCTCATATGTCCATGATTCAAGACAAATATGCACTCACCTTCATAGATGAATTTTCTAGGTATTGTTGGGTTTACTTCCTAAAGCATAAGTCTGAAGTTTTTGACCTCTTCAAAGTATTTAGAGCCTTGGTTGAAAACCAGTCTGGGAGGAAACTCAAGATCCTCATATCTGACAATGATGGTGAGTATGTCAAGTATAAGTTCATTCAATATTGCAAAGATGTAGGTACCCAGGTGCAGTATTCTATTCCTTACACACCACAACAAAATGGTGTTGCTGAGAGAAAGAATAGATCACTGAAGGAGATGACAACTTGAATGATGGAGGCTAAAAATTTGGCACCAAATTTTTGGGACGAGGCTATAAATTATGCATCCTATATCCAGAATAGGGTTCCACATAAGAATCTTGATGGTACGACTCCTTTTGAATCTTGGAGTGGGAACAAGCCAGCTGTGACTCATTTCAGGGATTTTGACTCAAAGGCTTGGGGAAAAATTCCAACTGAAAAGAGGAAGGATTTGCAACCCCAAATCCAAGACTGCCTATTTGTTGGGTATTATGAATATTCAAAAGGGTACAAGTTGATCAAATTGAGCACTAACAAATATTTCATTGAAATAAGTGTTCAGTTCAAAGAAGAGCCTTTGGCAACAATTGAAGTTGGAGAGTCCTCTTCACCACCACAACCATTGATTTTAACTGAAGAGAATAATGAGTTTGATGATTCTGATATGTCTAATAATTAAGAATTAATTGCATATCCTAACATCCATACAAGACCAAAGTGGGAAGAAAGGACCATTCATGCAGCTGGGGAACTAGCTGAAAATATTAATGACACTAGGAGGACTAGATCTCAATTTGAGAGTGCCCTTTGTGTGAAAGATACAATCTTTGATGAGAAGTGTTATTTGATGATAGATTCTGATCCATAGACATATGAATATGTAGAACATTATCCAATATGGAAAACAACCATGAAAGAAGAATTCATCTCGCTCCAGAAGAACAACACATGTGAACTGGTTGATCTCCCCCCAAGGAGAAGGCTATTGAAGCGTAAGTGGGTATTTAAAACTAAGTTTGATACTGATGATTAATATTTGAAATATAAGGCAATATTGGTAGCCAAGCTCTACTCTCAGTTACATGGTATTGATTACAATGAGACCTTTGCACCAGTGGAAAATATGGACTCCATAAGGCTAGCTCTAGCCATTGCAGCTTCGAAGCAATGTGAAGTACATCACATGGATGTGAAGTGTGCCTTTCTGAATGGAGATCTGAATGAAGAGATTTATATGCAGAAACTCAAAGGTTTTGTATCTAATACATCTTTATTTTGCATGCTAAATAAATCATTGTATGGGCTCAAGCAAGCCCTTAGGGCTTGGTATGCCATGATTGATGGCTTTCTGCTATCACTGAGTTTTGTTCGATGCAAGTATGATCCTAATGTCTATTGGAAGATGATTCATAGTTATTTAATGATTATTGTTCTCTATGTGGATGAACTACTGATTACAAGAAGTTCAAAGAAAGAGATTGCCTCCTTGAAGGATACAATGAACCATGCCTTTTCTATGACAGATTTGGGTGTGTTGAGCCAATTCTTGGGTCTCCAAATTGCTCAATCTCAACATGGAATAAAGGTTCATCAGTAAAAGTATGCTTCATATTTTCTCACCAAGTTCAGCATGAAATATTTCAAGCCAAGAAAGACTATTCCTTTTAGGAGTTAAGCTTGAGGAAGCAGGTTCTTCTCCTATGGTAAACAATACACTATATAGGTAGTTGATTAGGTGATTGATTTATATTACACATACTCAACCTGAGTTATCTTATGCAGTTAGTGTGGATTCAAAATACATGGATCAGCCTCATGAGATCCATTGGAGAGCATCCAAGAGGATCCTAAACTTTGTTTGGAGAACAAGGACTCATGGGATTTTCTACAAAGTAAAATCTAAATTAGAGCTAGTTGGATTTACTGACAGTGATTGGGCAGGTGACAACATAGATCGAAAGTATACCTTAGGATACATGTTCATTCTTGTAGAAGGATCAATCAGCTGGTCAATTAAGAAGCAAAGCGCCATAGCACTCTCATCTACAAAGGCAGAGTATAGAGGAGTTGTAAATGCAGCTACTCAATGTTTATGGTTGCAGGGGATACTTGGAGAATGTGGTTTCGGATCAGAGTTTTCAATAGTCATCTATTGTGACAATCAAATCACCATTTGAATCTCCACTGATCTAGTTCAAAGACAAATAACCAAGCACATTGAGATCCATATGCACTATATTAGGGATCTTGTGCATGATGGTACCATTGCTCTACTCTATTGCGCATCTTCAGAACAAGTATCCGATATCTTCACCAAAGTAATATGTGAGAAGACTTTCAATAATATCAAATCATTGCCGGGGATTGCTGATCATGAGGTGAAGAATGATTGATAACAATATTTCCAAAATTTTGTTTTTTGTCCATGTTTAAGGGAGGATTTTCCTGCTCGTTTTTTGCCTCTTTCCTTTGTTGTATGGACATGCAGTATGTAAAAGGGTGACTAAGGCTTGTTGCTAAGCCCTATAATTTTCTGATATTTACTCATAAATTTAGGTTTAAGGGGGGGTGCTGGAATAATCAACCCATATTTGACATTAATTAAATCATTTTTGTCTTATTCCTAGATTCCTAGATCCCCTCTCTATGCTAGTTGACTTCCACATGTTCCTAGAAGTCAATACTTGCTAAACTAGGTCATGGAGTCCTTTGGAATCATCCTAGAAACATATTTAGCAAGTATTCGTTATTATTGGTTCCTTAAAGCACATATCTGCTTTTTCTGAAAGCTTCCTTGCTTTACAACAATTTTAAGGCATAAAGGAAAATCTAGTCTAGGGGAACTTGCCTTGTTTTTTGACCACACCATCCTCCTTCCATTTATCCAAAAAAAAGCATGAATGAGTTGTATTTCCACGAATCATTATCTTTCCCACTTTCTTTAGCTAATTTGTGAGGATCTTCATATATTTGGAAAGTCCTTTTTGCACCTATGGGGGATTTGACTTGATTTAGTAATCCTACTTTTTGACCAATTCGAATAGAAACCTAGTGCTTTCAAATATATCATGTAATTATATATTTGAGCATCCTATTACTTCATATGGTTTTTTGATGTACACTTATTCAATATAGCATTAAGTTATGCTCCAAATTCAGTCTCATTTTGTGTGAATTTTGCATGTTTGATTAGCAATTTTGTGAGTGTAATTGATCTATCACTTGGGTTCAATTTCACACACTAACTTGTCTCTTATGTTATTCTTCCCTATTCTTCTCCATTGGTGAACCTCTTTTGGTGGAGTCAAAATTCCGAGACAAGTGAAATCAAACAATGTACATCAATCAAAATTCATTGAAATCTTGTTAAAATTATTCTAAATGATAAAAGAGAACCCAGTTGCTTCTAAAACCAATTTATTAAAAAAGCATCCAAAAACACCACTCTATAACCTATCAGAGACCAGAAATCAAATGAAGGCAGATAGAAAAAATGTCAATAGTAAAAGAGAAATGGGATAGCATCACCCTTACTTTTTCAGTTGTTCTTTGGCTTCTAGAACTGCACATGAAAAGGATTTTTTTTTATTATCAGTACCATATTTCAAAAGGGATAAAATGATCATTTGGATTTTCCTAAACAAAAAACATAAAATTACATGATGAAATACAAAATAGGTCCTTAGAACTGATTAAACTATCATTCAATAAAGATTTTCTCAGAAATAAATAAATTGACATCTCTCATCAACAAGGTAGATATCGGTACGAGCAACATGTAAATGAATATTGAAAGGAGAGTGGACAAGCCATCAATGTGAAACCTCTATAAAACCTGGATAAAGCAGAGAATAAAATTAACACAGATTGTCAGATGAGAAAAATTAACACAGAAAAGAAGGTTAACAATAAATCCATGTTGCTTTCCAATAAAAATAACCAGAATAGTCCTTTACCATTAATTTTCAAAATTCACATGAGAATCAAGACTCTCTTAGCTTCCAGTCATCAAAGTAATGGAAAATGAAAACAAATGAAGGTTTATATTAAGCAGATGAGGAAGACTTCATATTTTTTGCAGGGCATTTTTAACCTATAGACTGGCCAACAAATAATAGGATGCAAGATGGTTGTGATCACAGTACTACTAAAATGATCCAAAACAATTTTGTTGTACTATAGTTAGACCCTACAGGAAGAGTTCAAATCTTATTTAATATTTGTGCCTACTTATTGGTTGTGGTCTTTATGGATGAGGCTATATGCAAGACTTCCATGATTTGGAAAGAAGATACCCCACCACCGCAGATTTGTAGCTTAATTTTTGTGAACATTTGTCAAAATGTCCGTAATACCTTCAGCTATAAACATTGAGTGCAACGCAGGAAAAGTTCTATAAAATTCTTACAACCAATTTGACATTTTATCAAATATTCTTGAACCAATTTTTTTTGAAACATTGACCAACATTTCAACATTTTATGGAAAATATTAAGGAACATCTAGTGAAAAAATTCCATGAATATGTACTACAAAATGTATGTATGAGTTCATTGCACTGAGAGTAGTGATATGCATATACAATCTAGGTCTACAATGCTAATATATGAAATTGAAAAAAATAAATTCCATAAAAATGAAAATTTTAAAACCCCATGGTTAAGATGGATCTTTGTTGATATTATTAATCTACATAAATATAAAACATCTGAAAGTACACAAAATATCTCATTCCTTTTACCCATGCTTCTTCCTAATCCTTGTGTAAATCCCTCGAGGGAAAAGGCATTACCAGGATTATGGATGCAATTCTAGAAACATCCTAAAAAAACCTCCTTTCATTTTAGATTCCATCCAAGAAGTGAAGCTAATAATTCGAGGGATTAAAGGAAAATATTGAGGAGATTTATTCGTATTGTTGAGAATGGAAAATTTTGGTAATGTTTGAAATGTCAAGTTGTGAACCATGATTAGTAGCACACAAAAGCAACAATTGGAGGTGGCAACAACAAGCACCTCAATCTCAAATGGGATTTGACAGGTGAACCTTCTCAGGGATGAATTACTTACCTTGATCAGAATCTCAAAGGAAATGGAGTAATAATTGGTATGTACCCTTTGATCGATAAGTTGAATAATTATTGGATCAACACAAGACGTACTGAACATGTTTAAGTGGCATAATGCAATATTTTCACTAGGTGGTTGCAGTCTGACAGTCCCTATAGGCTATACTGGTTATTCTTAGTTAAGCCTATTGAATTTGTAATCTACCGTTTTAGTATTATACATATATTTTATCCTGAAACAAGAAACAAACTCTCAGATACAAACAACAACATCTGGAAAACTCCTTGTACACTTCAACAAAATCATCTTTAATGTTATCTATATGAATAAAATTATTTACAAGCTATCTTCACATGCATCTCCATATGACCAAAATTATGAGCACATTGCATTGTACAGAACAAATTAAGAGCTCTCTTACAAGTAGAGAATTGTATGACCCAACAAGTAGCCTTCAATGGCTAAAGGGTGTGACTTCTCTAGCATAGGTTTTGTGATTTTAAGGTAACAAATCTACAAGTAGACTAATGAATTTTCCAGTAAATATTTCCAAAATTTATATAATTTTGTAAATTGTAGATAGTTCTTTAGAGGATTTCTTATCAAGGTTTTCTCTGTTTCTCCCTACCTGAAGATTGTTGCTTAGTTGCTTACTTTGGTAGTGACATATTTCATGTTCCTTGTCCCTTCAACTGCAAATTCTTCCATGGTATTATTCTTTACTTGTTTTCTTTAATACCTTGGCACCCTACCCTATCATATGTTACTCTTATAATGGCTATTTATTATAATGAAGGGTTTCCCTTTCCTTTCATGTGTTTTTATATTTTCCATTTCTAAATTTCAGTTAATAAAGTTACCAGCTCCTTAGTATTCATTGTTTTATATTCTTTGTTTCCAGCCGTGAGGACGAATTTCCAGAGTCCAAAAGGATTCATATATTTACTTACACTCGTGGTACTAGGACTTCCCTTGTTTCCGCAGTACCATTCCTCTATTACTGTGAAAATTAATTCAATTAGCATGGTCAGTAGTTTTCTTCATTTAAGAAAACTACTACTTTTTCTCATGTTACCATGCAAAAAATTGCTACTACTTTATGGCATCTATTGTTCAGTAAAGTGGGAGAGAAATTTAAGTTTAAACTTTAAACTTAAATACTTTCACAAGCATACCAGTTATTGAAGCTTGGCCTAGTCAGGTCAAGATGTGTGAAAACAATTGGGGAGGACATGTCACTTATTATATTTTCATATTCCTCCTTTTATACATGTAAATAATAAATTCTAATGAAGTATTGAATGGAAAGTTAGGAAATGTTTCCAATAAATCCAACCAAAAGGTAATTCTACCACCTGTATGCAAAATTTATGATGTCTATGATCACTGGTGCAATAAATTTCTCACCACCTATTTGAAGTTAACAATAGTTGATTGGAGCTTGGAAACATTCCTTGGTTTTCTTATGTGTAAATTTTCTATGAAATGTCCTCAAATTTAAAGATGCAACTGAGTATAATGTAAAATTCAAATACTAAACACATACATTTATTTTTACTTACCAACAACATCATATATGTTATTATCTATTGTCATAAGTAGTTGATCCAAAGAACAACATTTAGTAGTGAAAGTTTAAATGGTTGCAATTTGTGACCTCAAGATTGACTAAAATGCAGTAAAATTGTGCCTGCAGAAAAATGACTCTTTGTTGGGGCACATACTACAAAATATAAAATGACTCTTTGTTGGGGAACATACTACAGAAGATCATTTATTAAAAACCGCAAGGTTTTTAGTGACCTACACTACAAGCTGTAAGCATGTTTTAAACTAGAAGTGACAGAAGAAGAAAGACTTGGGTTCTCTTGAAGACTTTGTGGCATTTTCTTAAGTTTTTTTAAGAAATATAACAATCTTGAAGAAAGGCCCCATCTTAAATCAGCATGAAGATAAATTCTAGGCACTGTTTAGGCATTTTTGTCTATTTTTTTATGGTTAATCAACCCTCAATCAGCAACCATTTTAAATTTATGGGAAAGTTATATGGTTAAAACAACCAAATTTATTAATTTGGGAACTTTTGGCATATCTCAGCCTCCCCAATCCAAACAAAAATTAGTCTCATATTTGGGTAGTCCTGTGGGTGGAGAAGTGATAATAAAGAGAAAATAGGGTGATGTCCTATCAAATGCAACCCTAGTGTCAGTCAGATGTGCACAATTAGGCATATTCTCAACCTTTTGACAATGATAAAAGATATATATGACATATAGACTTTATATTAAAAGGATAAAAGATCATCCATTATTTAGATGAAAAGGAGGGATTTTAGGGAGGTTTCGTTGTATTTGTGTATATACCATGGCTTGAAACTTCAAAAACAGCCTCTGGAGGTGCCAAACAAAAAATATGAACAATTTTGAGGTCATAGTAGCATCAAATCATCTCTTCTTGGAGGTTTAGGGACTCTAGCACTAAAAATAAACCTTGTTAAGAAATTTGGGTAGTTTTGAAGTTCATGGCAGCATAAAAATTGTGGAAACTTAGACATGTAGCATCCTTAAAACAATCCTGTAGCAATGTATTAAAAATTGAAGACGAATCTTGATGGTATTTTTGATATATTATTTCATCATAATAATCTAACTAATTTTGACCATGGTCTTCATCATCGTCTTCTTCTTCCAAAGTACCCTCTTCATTACCATCGTCTAGGTTATACTTTACCGACCTTCCCCTTAGATCGTGTCTCACAACAAATGACCAGCCCACTTTACCTGAAACCTCTGAGTAAAATACCTGTTCACATTGCCTTGGAAGAACATAGGGATCCATTCCTGGCTCAAACAACCTTGTATTTACCATGGTAAATCCATTATCATGTTCAATAATAGTTCTACTGGGATCATGTTGATTCAATCGTAACCTGTACCATTTGAAAACAAATAGAAATACCTTAAAGGATTTAAAGTCACAGTGTAGAATATCTTCCAAATACCCATAGTATCGATTTTTTGAGAGTTATAGATGTCTATCACTTCTAGATGAAACATTGGTCACCTCAAAGATTGCAGATATCCCATAATCTGATGTTTTCTTTGTTTGATCCAATTGTTTCATGCGATACCTACAACCATTGTAGACCATAAACTTATGGTGTTTTACCTACAATAATCAATACACAAAAATATTACACAACGATTCAATATTTAGGCAGCCATACATGGAAAAGAACAACATGTACATTAAAATGTAATTTGCAAAATAACAGATTTAGAGTGATTGATTAATAGGATTTCCTACTTATCTTTTAAACCATATGCTAAATTGATTTCCCTTTCTGTAAGATTTGTATCTCCATTGAGATGTGCTGTTTTTACCAATGAAGCCACACCTTCCCATGATATTCCATGACCCAGTTGTTTGCATTGTTCAATCCATACCTTCATCTAGTCAAGATTGTTTGTGATGTATAAATGAATTACATCCCACTCTCGATCAAATGCATGATGAAATAAACATTAAATTTCAAGACATATTTAAATTTTCTGAACAAAGTATATGCTCTTAATTGACGCAATAAATTGAATATGCAATTAGAATCTGTACGATATAATTAACATCCACTAGCTAATAATTACCTTTCACCTTCCAGGATCTACCTTTCTCCTTCCTCGATCTACCTTTCCCCTTTCAGGTACTCCCCTTCAAAATAGTTATTGGAGTATGGATCACAAATGCGACGTAAATTGAGCTTTGCCGATAACTTAGGAAGATATTCACTAACATACAACATGTTTTGGTATACCATATATCCTTCCATCATAGAACCCTCAACACATTATTGTTGTCTCACCAAACCATTCATAAATTTCAAGTGCTTGTCAACCATCCACATGGACCTTGAGTGCACAGGTCCACACAATTCAATCTCCTTGACTTGGTGCATGAGGTAGTGTTCCTATGCATTGAAAAATGCCAAAGGTATATGCTTCTGCATTTCACACATGAGATGAGGAATTTCTCTCCTCCAATACTTTATATCATTTTTATGGATTTCTTTAGATGTCAACCTTATACAAGTGACGCAAACCAATAACGATAATTAACAAAAAAACATTAAATTACATAACATGAATTAGCACACAAAAAATGAATATAAATTATACGAAGAATTAAAGAAACACTAAGCACAAGCAACTAATTGCTAGTTACTTCATGTATTTCCCAAGATTATATATAACTTGTTTGACATTGTCGTCGAAGTTGTCCGGGAGGGAGAGAGGTAGAACATACTGTATGAATATACAAACCACGTCATTTTTTAAACTAAGAGTATACAAACAAGAAAACAAATTTATGCAATAATATTAAAAAAAATTATGTGGACATAACAATAATAATTACCTTTATGAAGACGTGCCAATCATGCATTTTGACCCCCTCAAAATCACCTTTTTTGTTATGATATTCTTCAATTTCGCACAAAATCCAGCGGGAAATTTAATTTTCCACATTACTTCTTTGACAACATTACTTTGATGCTCCGTAAACATCCATGGAATTGAGTTTATATTAATTTGGTCTCTGTTGCTATGAAATTGAATGACATCTTTCATTGCATGGTTTCCTTCTTGAATGTATTTGCAAGCTTTCAAAATTTTATCTTTCTTGCTCCTTAGCTCCAGTAGTCGCCATAATTTTTCAGTCACATTCTTTCCAATGTGCATTGTATCAAACAAATGAGCAATTTGTAGGTTCTCATAGTAGGGAAACCTGCTGAATTGTATAGAATAAATTTTTATTCCTCATGGAAGCCCATTAATTCCTTCATGATCATGATGGACATCATGAATATTGGTTTATAAATAAATTACAAAAATCACAAATGGCCAGTACAGTAAACAACTCACAATAAGAATTAAAATACATAACAATTCATATATGATGATCCATACGTAATTGCTTGACGATTTCTATTGTATTGCATATTCCAAAGATGAGGTGCCTTTCTTCATGGTTTTAATGTAGTCTCCTGATTCCCATTGAAAATATTTTTTTGGGTTGTTATATACATGTGATTCTTAGAGAGGAAATTTGTATAATCATCAAACACCTCATTTCTTAAGCTTTTTGAGCGACGAGATTTGATCTTAGGACCACAAATTGGACATGCAAATTTATCCTTTGTCTAAAGACCTAAAATATATAGATATGGAATATCTATGTCAATTATAATTATATATAAACTATATTAACTACTTCATATAATTAAATGCAATTAAAGTCGAACTTAAAAATACAAACCACAGAAATGGGTTAACCATGGGGCATCATGTATTGTCCATACAACCATTGCATGGAATTGAAATTTCTGATGTCGTATTGGTATAGATACGTCATACATAGTGATTCCATTCCATAACTTTAGTAGCTCGTCTATAAAAGGTTCTATATATACATTCATATCTTTGACTTGGAACTTACCTGATTGATTTGAAGTACATATAAAATATATAATTATGAGAAACATTAAGATATATAAACCATGCACAAGAGTAAAATAAAAAATATATATATGAAATTAGGAAACATAATACGACAAATGAGATGCCACAACTACATTAAAAATAAAACAATTGTAGACAAAAAATACCTGGAATAATCATCGAAAACATTATGTGATCCCTCTTTATTGACAACCATGGAGGAATATTATTGTTGATAACAAAAATAGGCCACACCAGGTAAATGGATTTCATTTGTGAAAATGGATTAACACCATATGCTGCCAAAGAAATCCTAATATTACATGGTTCTTCTTTAAAGTGAGGCCACTTTTCCTCCATATCTCTAAAAGCAGAACCATCTATAGGCATTCGAATAAAATCATCTTGAATTCTGTTCTTGGCATGGTAATCCATAAATTGCGTTATATTATTGCACTCGAACAGTCGTTGCAAATGTGGAATGATGGGAATATAACGAAGAACCTTGTGAGGCACCTTTTTTGTTACTTGATCTGTTCGATATCTACTTATATGCAATTCCAGACATTCTGTTGCAAATTCATGCTAATTATAATATATAACATGGTCATCAGGGCATGCATGAATTGCTTCATAATGATTCCAATCTCTTTCATGATGGAAGATAAATCCAAAATGTGCCAGGTAAAATATTTTATGGTGGTAACAAAAATTCAGCTATCAAGCTACATCAAATAAAAATAAAAATATAGTTAATATAATATATCAATAACATTAACGAAACACAATTCATCTATATTAATTTGAATTATGAATTAATAGTACAAGTATTAGAGGAATACAGATAAAAATTATCATGATCGTATATATGTTATGGGTTATTTTACATACCTTAGCATCTGTGTGATTGATATGTTTGAAAGACCATTCATAACCTTCAAGTTCATTATCAACAATACAACAGAGAGAAGATTTGTTTTGGATCCTTCATAAAGGGGTTCATATGCCTTATCGAGAAGAGGTATATTGTGAACATCATCAAAGTCATCAATATTTTCATTATCATTGTCATCGTAATCATCGATTCTAACATTAAATGAATCATGGACCAATGTATTTGTACCATCATCTTCAACTATGTTATCAGTATGATTATCTTCTTCAATATGATCATTCACTTGTTCTCCATTAAACATAGACGCTCCATGATCCTCCAAAACTTGTTCTGAAAGCACTTCCTCTGGTAGATATGCCGTAGGATGTATTTCCTTTATAGATACATGAATACATCAATAGATATAAGTTAATATAGGAAATATTAAATTGATACATACATTTACCAAAGCAAAGAATATAAATTTTTTTATAATAATAAACCTACAAATGGACGATATTCATTCCCCCCGTCAGCGTGTCCATGTTCCCTGCAATGTTTTGTGGTTATTGAGATCAATATTCTTCTCCTCTTAAATCCCCTACATTGAGTACATGGACAATAACATTTTCCATCACCCCTTCATTTCACTGCATCCCATAGTCTAGCAAGAAGTCATCGATTGTGTTCATTTGGATCAGGAATATTGCTATTTGACATTTTGTCACAAACTTCATGAATGAATACTATCGACAATATTAAAAAATAAAGTTCCATGCATCAAAAGTTTCTCAAACAGAGGTTTGTCAAAGAATTAAAATATTCCTGCAAACTGTATGTTGAAGAAAAAAAAATTCCCGCAACCGGCCTTCGAAGAATAAAACAAATCAAACCTTCTGTCGAGGAATAAATAATTTCCACAAACCGTCCGTCGCTTCTATAGCAAACATGTCTGAATGTTTAAAAATGTTGATATTTATAACTTAGTCGTCATCAAATATCTGACAAAATGAACCTACTTACCATTCGAAATATGGGTTTATACTATTTGAAATATGTCTTTATATTATTTGGAAAAATATATTGAGGTCGTGAAATCTTCGACGAATGCCCCTTCACCTTTAGTCGTAAATCTGATGAATCCACCTTATAGGCATGTCGCGAATCGGACGACCTAGTGTCACAAATCAGATGACTTAGTGTCGCATATCTGACGCACTAGTGTCACAAAGTGTCGTTTAAAAACCTACGATGAGGAAGTTGGAAAACCGACGATGCTTAAAGAAATCGGAAGGTACAATACTTTTCATCATTGCAAACCGACAAAAACATACTTTAGGTCGGATGTCGTCGGATTCTGTCGTTGGATTTTGGGCTCAAATCCTGTTGTATGATTGAAACCTAATAGGAGGGATGTTTGGTTATGTCGAAAATATATAAGAGATCAGTCAAGTGGAATTCTCATATTTCCAATGTGTTATTTTTAGGTGCAAGTGGTGGGACACATTATACTGGAATAACATAAAGGAAGATTGTGATAGTGGGTTCATATCTATCAACTCTAGAAATATGTGGGGATGAAAGTAAGGAGCCTTATGTTTTCCCAAAACATTGAAACTGAGTGTTCTTTACCTAGATCTGTTGGATAGAGGGTGAAATTGTGAAGTTGGTTTACACTTTTGGCTTCTTTTTTGACAAACAAAACTACACAATTTTATGTTTTTCAACTTCAATCTCTTCAAATGCGTATATCCCTTAATAATTTCACCTTGAAGTAAACACAAATGTTTTAGATAATTGAATTATCTTTCTACTCGTATTTTTTTTTAATTTTTTTATGTACATATTGTGGGAAAAATTTGGAGGCCACCAATGACATATACTTGAAAACTTTAGGTATGAATAATGAGTGACCTACGCCGCCTCCAGTTTTTTGAGGGATAGTTATTCATTTTAGGGAAACAATATATGGTCATAATCTGCACATACTACACTTGTGCATGGACTATATTTGAGGCTTTTTAGACTTATGAACTATTTTTTATTATTGATCAAAATAACATATGTTAAAAAACCGGTTCTTTATCAACACATCTTGATGACCTTTAATTTATTTTTAGTGTGACTCTTATTGAAAAAACTAAAAGTACACTTTTGAAGAAGATATGGAAGGGAAGATATCTGTTAAGATTTCAATTTTTTTGGTGTTGTCTTTGTTATGATATTGAATTTTTATTTCATGTAATTTTGAGAACAGTAAAATTATTAAGGGATAAGGTTTAGAAAAAAGTATTAATAAATAGATATTCAAATGAAATGAAACAATTTTTTATACCATTAGAAAATAGATTTAGATATGAATCCATTGGGACCAAGTCCTATTGGTAGGAAGTTTTGGGGAAAGTTAGTTGCGCAGCATCGCAGATGCTGTGCAAGGTCAAAGATGCCACACAAGGTGGAAAATGACGCGCAAGTCAGAATTACAAGATTTTATGTATTTTGGTCATATTTTGTAGTTTTGGACCGCATTATGCAGATTGTGGTCATTATTTTGTACTTTCTATTAAGAATTAATTAAAAAGTTGGTTAAGTGGACCACCATTGTAAAGGCACATGTCTATAAGTAGATGTAGAATTGAAAGTGCTAAGTCTTCTTCTTAATCTGTTTTGGGTTGGCGTCTTAGTGACTTAAATATCTAGTAATGTGAAGGTTGATATGTGTATAAGATAGGAAGAACTATTTTGGAGAATCTGTGTTTTGTTGTGAAGGATAATATGACATGATAGAGATTGAGCTGAATCATTGTGTCTTTTCCTATTTTCCTGTTTTCCCGTTTTCGGCGATCCAAATGTGAATGCAATATTTATCTACGATATGGATCTGTGAATGATGTGGTGTTTCTCTTCTTTCAAATGGTGATATATTGTTAGATATGTTTTCACATTGATGTTTTTGATATGATTCAATTATGTTAATGCGATCTATTGAATGATGACATGATTCTATTAATGCATACTCTTAATGATTAGATCTATGGAATAATGTTGTGCTAAGTCACTAAGTAGAAACATGGTCCTCCTTCATACTGTGAAAACTTGGTTCCTTAAGATCTCCCTAGAACATCTCGGGTGAGACTTCATATGCTCTATAGGTGTTGTGGGACGGGGTAAAACATGTCTGGGCTGGTGTTCACGGAGATCACAATGGTTTGGGTCTTGAAAGAGAGAGAACCCTTGTCGACTAGTTTTGTGTCAACAAATGGTTCCATTCCCGGGACCTGAATGCAAAGAGGAGGGAGGACATGGTGTGGCATTCGACAATATTGGAAATCCAAGATTGGTTTGACCAAAAGATATGAGAATTTGCTGAGAAAGAGAATCAAAACCCTGAACTGAGGACGGATAGGTGGCTAGCAGAGTATATGCACGGCGGTCCACATGAGTACTTTTTCTTTGAATTTGTGATCATCTTGTATGAGTGGTTGGTGATATTGACCTATCTCAAGACAAATTTTCAAGGAGGTGAACCAACTTCCTGGACCCCAGAATTGATCCAAGAGTTGCAGGAGGTAGATAATAAAGCATCAAGGGTTGTTGAAGTCTGGCTTGAAAGTATATTGGAGGGCTATGTCACTGAGTTCAAGGTCGACACAAATAAATCCTATAGCGAAGCAGAAAGAGAGTTATTCAGTGGACCAAGAGGCAGGTTCCTGTTGTCATTGAAATTGTCTATTAAGATGCTCATTTGCGAAAAAGGAATTTTGAAGATGAATTCCGGTGAGTATAACTATGGTGTGTGGAGGCTGCGGGTATCATGGAGACAAGGGTTGAATGGAATGATATAGGGTAGATGGATGGAAGTTATGACATGACTGTGAGGGAAGTCAAGGAAGGAAGTGGTCTTACAAAAGGAAGAGCAAGGTTTTAGCAAGAGAAGAGGTAGAGGACATGAGGGAGTCCTGCTGTGACCAAGATGTGAGGCTGTGAAGGAATAACACATGGAACAAAGTGAACCTACAACGATGAAGGAGACAATCAGGCTACACCAAAACCCAAGGAAAGGCCGACCCAGAGCAAAAACATACCCACACCTCCGTGCACTGCGCCATACTCAGGAAAGAACACAAGTTCAACACTGCCATGTCCCACGTGTCAACAACACTCTAATAATAGTGGATTAGTGATTGTAGGAAGAAGGCCAGGGATGGCGAGAAATGATGTGAATTTATCCCTATTCCATGGAAACATGACTGAGGATCCTGAGCAATACTGGTTCTTGTGTGGAGCTGTGTGGACTGTTAAACAAACTATAGATGATGAGGTCAAGAAAGGTTAATTAGCGATGAATCTTCGGGGTCTTGCACTGGATTGGTTCATGAAATTTGTATAATTTCCTATAGGGACTCTAACAAAAACATTGGTTGAAGTTAGAAAAGGATTGATTGAAGAATTCAGAAAACTAAAATCTGAGGCACAATACATCACAGAACTGAAGGAGATTAAGAAGTATCCAAATGAAACTGTTTGGGATTTTGATCAAAGGCTTAAGAGACTAATGGAAATATCCATATTTGAGATGAGGGATATTCAACATAAGGAATGGATCATTGCGGCTTTACTATCTCATATCAGATTACCATTGATACAAAAAAATATTGCGACATAGAGCAAGGATATGGAGATTGCGATGAAGTTGGAAGCTTCCCTTGTTGGTGAGATTACAGTTGGCATGACTCAGATCCAGACATAGCTAGGAAACTTGACGCTCTAGTTGCAAGATATCAAAAAAGGAAAAGAGCATCGCGAGGAAGTATGGTGTACTTGATGTCACGTAGAGGGACATACTAAGGATAATTTCCTGGATTTATGAAACTACTTGTTGTCAGGAGAACCAAACCCATTAATATGCGGTGGTATACCATGGTTCCGTATTTTTCAGGTTTATGGACATCGACATGAAGATTGTGGATATATGTAGAAGATGGCCATGAAGTCAACAAATCTATACTGCACATTATGTAGGTCTGTTGGGCATGAAGATAAGGATTTCCATGCATATGATATAATCCAGGAAAGAAAAATGGACATGTACTATGTAAAGGGAGAGGACCACCGAATAGTAAAGCAACCACAACCGCAGATGCAAGTGATACAGCCACCACCTCAACCGCAGTTCGTATCACATCCACAACCGCATATGTAGTTTGTATTGCTGCCGCAAATACAACCGCAGTATAATCAGATGGATCTACAACACCCTCAGTATGTTTAGCTAGTGTAGTATGTTCAACCAACACAGTATGTTCAGTAGCAACTAAATTGCTTGCAACAACAATTCAACCAACTACAGTATCAATAACAAGGAGGATTTCGTAGAGGATTCTGAGGAGGACGAGGTGGAGGCTTTGGGAGAGGAGGAGGACGAGGTCGCGGACCTGTGCAATGTTATAATTATGGAGTACTGGGACATTATTAGAGATATTTCTTGCAATTACAAGTGCAATGTACATATTGTATCATTGTTGACCATACTATTGAGAATTGTCCATAGTTGCTCACGAAGTGGCAGGAAGGAAATATTCCCCAGTTGCAGAACCAGAATCAAAATCAATTGCAGAATCAGAATCAGTTGCAGAACCAAAATCAACTTCAAAATTAGAATCATAACACAAATCAGAATGTGAATCCATCGCTGAACCAGAATCAGGGACCAACTATTGTGATGATTTCAGCAGAACCAAGAATTGAAGATGCTAATGTTGCTTTCATTACTCGTGGAGGTGAGACAATGAGGGATGATGGCCTGTGTCCATAAATTCAGATGTATGGGAAGAATAAGTTGCAGTTTGATGTCGACGTTGAAAGATACACATTCTTTGAAGCACATAATGCGATAAAAAGAAATCCCGGTAAGTTACCTATTTATGAAATGCCAACCGCTTTTGATTCCACTTCGATAGCAGGAGCATCCCGACATCATGGTACCTTGCAAAACTTCTTTGAAAGTTGCTTGTTGCTAGAAAAATATCCCGATGCTCTTGCCGAGATTGAGATTCTGTTGCATTGATCGGCCAGGTGATGGAAAGAGTCTGCGATGAATTATTTACATAATAAAAAGACCAGAAAAGAGATGCACATGAATATTCATATTAGGGACTACGAGTTAGACTTATTCATTCTAGATATAGGCTCAGACATCAATATTCTAACAAGGAAGACATAACAAAAGATGGGGAGCCAATAGTTGGTTTGGTACCCCATACAACTGCGACTGGCTAACCAGGCTAGAGTAATGTTGATTGGGAGAGTTCCACCCCTTGCTGTGGAAGTTGAAGGGATGAAGACTTATGCTGATTTTGATTTTAATGTTGTTGATGGCGTAGGATCCTATCCCATGTTTTTAGGTAGTGGATGGGCCAATGACATCTTAGAAGTGATTCATTTTAAGAAGTGCACGTTGAACTTTGAAAATCAAGACATCAAAGTCATAGCTCCGATGGATCCAATTGAAAGGCGCAGGTATGTTGAACTGGTAAGAGACAAAGCTTTAAAAGGGATGGGATCATGCATATAACATATCAGAGGATTACATCCATCTGATAGTCGATGGTGAGCTTGGTTGGCGCAGATCCATCTCTGCATATTTTGACTCTGATGATGCGTTAGAGAATTGGCAGAATCGCATGCATGAGGTATCACTAAGAAAGTGTGGCTTTATTATGTAGTTGTTGTGCCGAGTGACGACTGAGATTTTTGAATTACCAGTATATGAAGAACTGCCCAAGTTGTCTGAGTTTCTATTGGAATTTGAAGATAAGGTGTCAGAACCACAACAATTGTTGGCGTTGGATGAAGCATTGAAGGCTACTCTGACACGTTGGTGGGCGACCCATAAGAAGTCAATCATTGTATGGTCACAGTGTTGAATATTGATGACAGTTCACTTTGGCGATGCAGAAGAGTACCATATTGGAAGGTACGATGGGAGAAATAACCCTGGTGATCACCTGATTGAGTGTTAGACCTTGTGGGCATCATGACCAATGGATGAGTGGGTCCATGCATTTATCCACACATTGGATGAGATGCCACGTTCATGGTATGTATCAGCCGAGTTACTGAAGAAAATATTTATTCACTTCACACAATCAATATTATCAGAACACCTGGAATATTCGATAAGCCATTAATAGGACAAATATACATTGATAATTGGATAGATAAAAAGATAAGTTACAATTGAGGGTCCGCTATTTATATTTTTGCAGAATACCCTTTCATTCAGAGTCATGTATTTTCGTAAAGACATTATTAATTATTATATATATATATATATATATATATATATATATATGTTGATCTTTGTTATTATTATTATTATTATTTTATTATTGNTTAAGTTTGTTACATTGCCTTCCCCTTAAGGGAATCCTTGTCCTCAAAGCTTTATTGACATCAACATATGATTTGCTTGAATTGTCATCTCTGGATCCTTTGTGACACTTGATGAGATAAGACGATACGAGCTATGGATTTCCCAGGAGAATTGTCGCATCGTATTTGCTGTGGTCCATCCAAGATATATTTTGATTGGACCTCTAATATTGTTTTGGGAAACAGGTTGTCTCAATTGTTGCTTAGTATGTCAAACTGTTTGCTTGTCAACATAACTCTTTTGTGAGTGCTCATTTTGACACCGTCGTTGGTCAAAATGACAATTATAATTGGGATGTCTATAAGGCGTATGTGTTGTTTGTTTTTCTTCCTTTTTAACTGTGGCGAGGAATTCCTTCACTCCTTCGACTTGACTTTGTTTTTCGGAGAGTATGGATGCTTCTCTCTGGATTTGCGCTATTTTGTTCTCTATTAGATTGATTTTACTCTGAATCTTATCGAACCTTTCGTATTGTGACTTTTTGTCCTCTTTTAACTTCTCGATTTATTTCTCTAGTTCTTGATTAAGATTTACAAGGCATTGATTTTCTTCTTGTTTTTCTAGGACTTTTCCTTCGATGTCTTCATTTGAGTTGTCTGCCTTCTTGGTACTCTTTAATTCTTGATCTTCGTAACTAATAATTTATTATGATTTCTTAATCGGTATATTTCTTCATTATTACTTGTTAATGTGTTATAGACCTTTGTAATTTCCACCTTGTGTGCTTTTTTTGAGTCTTCCTCTTTTTGCTGGAGTTGCTCAATCTGTTGCTGAAGGCAAAATTCTCTTCTTTTTGGCATCTTACTTTTGTCTGAATTTGTGTGATTTTTTCGTCTTTGTCCTTGATGATTTTGTTTAATCGTTTTATTTATTCGTTCTTCTAGACTGCACATTTCATGATTTTTTGGTTTTGTAGATTCTGATTGGTATATTTTTGAATCATTACTTCCTTAGAAATATCCAGCTTCATCATGTCAAATACTTTGTGAATTGCTACTTGTAGTTGGGACTGCAATTCTGATTTAGACTTTGCCATAATTCCTGACTTCTGGTGTTATTTGATGATAGTTGGTTTTCCT
This sequence comes from Pseudotsuga menziesii, assembly GCA_001517045.1. Classification (NCBI taxonomy): domain Eukaryota; kingdom Viridiplantae; phylum Streptophyta; class Pinopsida; order Pinales; family Pinaceae; genus Pseudotsuga; species Pseudotsuga menziesii. The sequence goes on from LPNX011233811.1 coordinate 876,454, forward strand.
TTTGACTGACTTCTTGTCTTATTCGATTTTTTCTTGTTTTTCTTTACTCTTGTAATTTAATAATTGTAATTAATACAATGATTACGTAATTAAAATAATAATGATAATATTTTTCTTTTTCTTTTTGAAGGTTGATAAATACTTCTTGTAGATTGGGTCGTTGGGAGGAATGATTGTTACCTTCCCCACCTAAGTTCAAATCTCACTTGCTTCTTAGTAACAATAATTATGCACTTTTAGATTTTTTTCCCTTAAGTTTTGTAAAATTCTAGTAGATTGGGTGGTAGGGAGGAATGAGTGTTACCTTCCCCACCTAAGTTCAAATCTCACTTGCTTCTTAGTTGTTATTATTATGCACTTTTATATTCAAACCCAAACCCACTTTAAAAAACCAAGTGTGGTTTCACTTTTACCCTTTTTTTTCCTTTTCCTTTTATCTTTTTTTTGTTTTTCCTCCTTTTAGTTTTTTTTGTACTCTTTTTTTACTCTCTTTTATTTTTATTTTTTCTTTTGACTTTATTTTCTTTTTTTACTTAGTCAAAGACCATAAATTTAGGGACTTCCTAGGATTATGATTAAAAATCATGATATGGCCAAAGGCCTAGATCACAAACTAACTCTCATACCAAATGAAGCGAATATTTATTCGCTTCACACAATCAATATTACCAGAACACCTGGAATATTCGATAAGCCATTAATATGACAAATATATATTGATAATTGGATAGATAAAAAGATAAGTTACAATTGATGGTCAACTATTTATATTTTGGCAGAATACCCTTTCATTAAGAGTCACATCTTTTCATAAAGAAATTATTATATATATATATATATATATATGTTGACGTTTTTTATTATAATTATTATTTTATTATTGTTTGTTGTTATTATTTAAGTTTGTTACAGTTACGTATAAAGATTAGTACTTGGGAAGAGTTGACAGTTTGTTTTACTCACACCTTCAGTTTCATGAATACCAATCTAGTTATTCATGATGCATTGCAGCACACCCGTGACATTATTATGAAGGTAGTTACAGTTGCATATCCCATGGATCTGCAAGATAAATGTCCAATGCATTCGATGATGGAATGCTATAATGGGACTGGAGTACCCGAGGACGGTGATGATCCGTAGAACATCAATATTCTAGAAACATAAGGGAGTCGGAATGTTGGAGCACCTGACGTACTGACGGATCCTATGAATCAACCATTAAAAATTAGGAAGGTCAACATTGGGATAGAGGAAAACCCAAAGTTTGTGAATGTCTGAAAATACTGGGACAAAGAGACCATGGAAAAGATCGCAGATCTGTTGCATGAATTTCAAGATTTGTTTCCTACCAAGTTTTTTGAGATGAAAGGAATATTGGGAGATCTGGGAGAGATGAAGATTCCACTGAAACCAGATGCAAAACCAGTAAAGCAGTGGCTGTATCGCATGAATCCACAATACAAGGAGAGGGTCAAAGATGAGCTCAACAAAATGCTAGATGTTGGAATAATAGAGCCGGTTGAAGAATCAGAATGGATCAATCCTATGGTGGTTCAATATAAGAAAACATGTGAGGTTCAGATTTGTGTCGACCTTAGAAAATTGAATGATGTGTGTGTACATGATCCATTTCTGACACCATTCACTGATGAGGTGCTAGAAGGAGTGGTCGGTCAAGAGATGTATTCCTTCACGGATGGATTTTTTGTCTATCACCAAATCAGGAATGCAAAAGAGGATCACCACAAGTCAACATTCATTACTGAATGGGGTTGTTTTCAGCACACTGTGATGTCGTTTGGGATGAAGAATGCGCCTACGATATTTTATCGGGTTATTGTCACCGCATTCAAGGATTTTATTCAAAAGTTTATACAAGTTTATATGGATGAATGGATAGTTTATGGATTGATCAGGGACCATTTGGAGAACCTGCGATTGATGCTGGAGCGATGTCAATAGTATCAGATCGAGCGAAAATTGAAGAAGTGTATTTTCTGCGCATCGTTTGGGATAATTTTGGGACACATTGTTTTCAAGTAAGGACTGTTGATTGATCCTGTAAAGATTGCGCTGATTTTGAGCTTGCCACTGCCTACAAATGTGAAACAACTTAGGGTGATGTTGGAGAATACAAGATACTACCACAAGTTCATTTGTGTTTATGCTGTGATCACAACCCCTATGGAGAGGTTGTTACATACAGATGTTGTATTTGTATGGAGTAAAGAGTGTTAGGACAAATTTGAGACGCTAAAGGAAAGGATGGCTTCTGCACTAATACTAGTTTTTCCTGATTGAAATAAGGAGTTCCATGTCCATGTGGATGAATCATCAATAGCACTGGGTGTGTTGCTAGCACAACCAGGGGAAGGGGATCTAGATCACCCAATCACTTTCTCTAGTCGAAAGCTATTTTCTATGGAGAAAACTTATACTGCCACAACGAGGGAAGGTTTGGTGATGGTATATGCACTACATATATTTTTCCATTATCTATTGGGTGGTCATTTCAAGATGTTCATGAACCATTATTCCTTGAAATACCTGGTCAATAAGCCTATGTTGGGGGGGAATATATGCCGGTGGCTACTTCTTTTTCAGGAGTTTGATTTTGAGATAATTGTGAAGCCATGTCACTTGAATTTTGGCCCAGATCATTTATCCAAAATAGAGACAGGTGAGGAACCAAAAAACATTAAGGATGGGTTGAGAGATGCACAACTATTCAAAGTTGACATGGTTGATGATTACTATGACCAAATAATTCAATTCTTGGTAGCAGGAACAACACCAGAGGATCTTACTACAAGTCAAAAGAAGCAGTTGGTTGTTAAGGCTGCGGATTTCCAGTTGATTGCAGGACAACTCTATAAACTCAGATCAGATGAGATATTAAGGTGTTGTGTCCTACCACATGAAAAAGGATAGCTATTGGAAGAGGCACATGCAGGAGTTTCCAGTGGACATAATGGAGGTTGTGCTACTACCAGGAAGGTGCTTAGCATAGGGCTTTGGTGGCCCACTCTTCATAATGATGCGACAGATTATGCATGGATTTGTGATATCTATAAAAGAAATCAGAAGCCATCAAGGAGGGATGAGATAATGCTGGTACCTCAGGTGACATTGCAGCCATTTGATAAATGGGTTATGGACTTTGTGGGACCAATTAACCCATCTAGAAAAAGAACCGGTGCACGGTACATAATTCCAATGAAAGATTATTTGACAAGGTGGGTTGAGGTTGCACTTGTTGTAGATTGCACCACTGGGACAACATCAAGGTTCTTTTTTGAAAACATTGTCACTCAGTTTGGGTGCCCAAGGATATTAATGAGTGACTAGGGGAGTCACTTCATCAATAGCACAATCATCACATTGACAGAGGAGCTCCAGATACAGCATAAGAAGAGTACCCCAGATCATCCACAAGCAAATGGGACAGTGGAGGTGTTCAACAAGGTGTTGGAGCATGTGCTTACAAAGGTCTATAATGCAAAACATGATGATTGGGATTTGAATATTCCAGCAGTCTTGTGGGCATATCGCACCACTTGTAGAAGATTGACAGGACAAACACTGTTCAAATTGGTGTATGGGAAAGAGGCAGTCATGCCTATGGAGTACATTTTTCCAAGTTTGTGCATAGTGACAATGACAAGCATGGATGATGAAGCCACACTCAAAGAATGACTAGAGCAGTTGGTGCAGCTCGAGGAAGACCTCTTTGTCACAGGTTTTCACTAGTGTGTTGAGAAGGATTGACAAAAGGCTTGACATGATCGACATATTAAGCACAAACAGTTTCAGTAAGGAGACCTAGTCCTCATGTATGACAATAAGTTCACCAAATATCCAAGTAATTTACAGATGCATTGGCTAGGTCCATATCTCCTTAATTCCATTACTTCAGGAAGTGCCGTACAACTACAACATTTAGATGGAGTGATGCTCCCAAAGCTAGTGAATGGTAGCAAGCTGAAGCCCTACAAGAAGGTCTTGAAGCTGCGCGATGCTTGAGGCACCACGTGATGAAAAAAAAATATTTTTGTTTTTGCATGAGATGATAGTTAGGAGGATGGTACCCCAAGAGGAAGAGGATGCACAACTAGGGGTGTTATTATCGCAATTAGGAATTCATGCTGCGACAAATGCAGGGCTATGATAATGTTAAATCAACAATAAATATAGACAGTTAAAGTAGTTAACTGATGACACTCATTGAAGCAATGTGCCTTAATGACATATTAAACCATTGGATTGATAGGATCACCAACAGATTTGGGTGATTAATGCATGATTTGGTCATGATGAGGAAAAGAGGATTGCAATGATTTAATCATGATGAGTATGTGTTCGACTTGGTGCTATAATAAGGGGCCGAACGCGGTCAAAGTTCACCATCATGCAAAGTGTGAATCGTTGATAGAGTTCCAAAGAAGAGCTACATTTAGTTGAGTTGTGGTGATTGGGTGAGTTGCAAAGTGAGGTAAGGATGAGTGCCCATTGAGCATTATGGGAAACTGGTATGAAATGCTACGTGAACAAGTCACGATTAAGATTTATAGTGAGAGGGATTCACCGGTCATTGGGTTCATTATTGAAGAGGAAGTTGAAAGCATTCCGGTGGGATCCTCATCAATTTCAAAGAAGAAGAGAGGGGTGAAATGGCCCATGTCCCTAGTTTAGAAGAAGCGACATACTGGAACGTTTGCATGGGCACAAGATGAGGCACCTGCGCATATGGGTCCATCAACTTCAGGGGTAGTGGAATCATCATCCCATGTAGGGATGTTCACTATAGATATCTCTAGGTATGTGCCTCCCACACGACCCGATGAGAAGCCCCGAAAGATGACAAAGAACCATAAATACCTAGTGAAGCTGCTGACAAATCCAGAGGGCATGGTATGCACCATGGATATCTTGCCTGTGCTAATGTGAATGAAGTATGATGATCATGATATTCTTGCATCGATTGAGATCACAAAAGGTCCCTATGTACCCATGGAAGTAGAAGGAGGCGGCCCAATATTACACATTCCATAGGAATAGGCGTGAGGTATACAAAAAATAGGATTGCTGGGTCTGATTAACATGTCACATTTTGGGAGGTTTAATGAAGCGAATGCCTACACAAAATAGGTCTTGGAATGCTTCCATGGTGGTATTTTGTGGCTAGACTAGTCGGTCACAGTCACTATAGCAATCATTTCAGAAATCACAGGGTTACCCAAGGATGGGCCTAACCCTTCACAGTATTTCAAGTGGAAGGAAAATGACAAGAGGTTGGACACAAGGCTGAAGAAGAAATATGGCTTGCATTGTGATGGATGGGAATACCATGTTGACAACATAAATGATCTGATTGTTTGTATTGGAGCATGAATTTTGGCTAGTAATATCATGAGAATGAACTGACCTAATCAGTGTAACTCATGAGTTATTGCATGCGCGAAGCAGTGTGTGCAAGGAGTACAGATGAACAGGTCACTATTTTTAATGAACCAGTTGACAAATGATGCATTGGTAGTCCAAGCGAGGCAACAACCATTCACCTACAGTTGGCTACTAATTTTGATTGTGCTCGTGGCTTGGATGGAGCCAGACGATTATCAAGGAATGGATGTGGATGTAGTAAAGGCTTGCAAGGGAGCACGCTACCAGAACCTCTGGTGGGTGAAGGAATCTATCTAAATTAAGGACTGTGCCATTCAGTTCTAGATCTAGTGGGAAGCACTACAAGAGGCATCTGTGAAAAATCCGTGATTATCCAAGGAGGCTTTGAGGAAATTCCAACAGTTTGCTTGGTTTGCGATTGGCCCGCATACCATTCATGTCAAGGTGTGATGTGACCCAAATAAGTAGTGGTTTCCAACACCATATAAGTTGTCTGATGTGGACCTAGAGACAATTGTTGATGATTGGACCATGACATGGAGAGAACCTATGAGCCTAGAGGAAGTGTTGACGGGTCCACTGGTGGATGCACCAGTTGATCCTGTACTTGAGCCTAACAAATAGAGAAACCATGATTTAGATAAAGAGTCATTGTGGACCCCCACTAACTCAGAACTAGAGTGAGAATTTGAAGAATCAAGAACGAAGAAGTGATAGGACCACGGTGCGACAAGTAGCACAACCCTAGGGATTGAGGCACAGTTGAACTAGATCATTACGGCCATTACAACCGCAACAGATGCAGCAGCTGAAGAGATGAAGAAGTAAGAAACAAAAGGATTTGGAGAGTTAAAAACTCACCTTGAATTATTAGTTGATGCAGTATTGAATAAGGCACTAGAGGCAACAACTATGCAGAACCTTGGCTCGATCAGCACTGGGACATGGATCAGGAATATGAAAATTCTGCCGCATGCGATAGAGACCAATAATGAGGATCTCGACACCTCACTGCAATAGTTATATGATATTTCAATAGACGTCAATGCGCTGTACAAACAAACATTGGTGCACATGCAGAGGGTCGCTAATCAGGAGTTGGAAGACATGGAGAAAATTATTAGCGATCGATTCTTGTGGTCGCAGGAGAAAGAGGAAGAAGTGTGTAAACAACTTGAGGCATTGCAGAAGGAAAACTAGAGTCTTATGGTGGAGAATGCCAAGGAAATTGAAGAGTTGAAAAAGGAGCAGTATCGACTAGTAGTTTAGAAAGTGCATCTTTACGACAACAGAGTGTGGTTGGAAGAGGAAGTTTTTGATGCCTGTTAACACATATTTTAGAGCACGATGAATATTGATGCGGTGGCGAAAGAAACACGGCTTTGGGAGATCATTGCATAGTTGCAGTGAGACAATGATGACTTGTAGGAACTAGTACATCTAGACACATCACCATAACAAGTAGCAGAGAGGAAAAGTGCCATGGAGTACTTGGAAACAAAACTAGAGGAGATGGAGAAAGAAGCGAAAAAAGTAACTGACGCGAATACACAATTTTGGGGCAGTGTAGTCCAGGATGATAAATTGGATCAACTGACCACGTAGTTGCAGGAGGTTGAGGGGCAGTTGGAAACATTGAATACATCGTTAAGAATGCTTCCACCAGTTTTTCAAATCAACAAGTATGCAAAGCTGAAGGAGTTGCGACAACGCATTGTAAAGCCATGGGAGCATCAGTAGAGGCACGATATGTAGTTCGATCCAGGACATTGGCGCGTAAATTTTGTTGAATTTTCATATGCTAAGCTAGATCATTAGTATTTCATTTTGAATTCATAACAAAAGCATATAAATAGGATCACTGAAAGATAGACAAGCACAACCATACAAAAGGAACACAAAGATTTATCCTGGGAAAACCCTAAAGGGAAAAACCCAGCAAAAGCTTCCTCAATATAGATGCCCCAAAAAGATAAAAGGTAAAACCAACAAGGAGATCAAAGCTTGATCCTCCTCCTTCTCCATCTACTCTTCTCTTCTCCACTAATGCGCTACACAAGTGAGAGTGTGTGCTCAAATGAGGAGAGATACACCTCTATTTATGTTCATCCGTTCACTTCAATTAACTCATTCGACATGTAGGCTCGAGTTAATCATGTAGGCTCGAGTTACACATGTAGGATCAAGTAACCACATTGGGGTGCTAATGACCCACCTTTACAATTAGAGGGGACAACCTCATGACTCTTATTAGTTCTTCCAATTAGAAGCATCGGGGTACAAGATAATACAAGTGGTTCTACCTGTAGGACCATCGGGGACCATAAAAGATACATATAGAATATTCTTCGAAGTTACAATATTTCAACAAATTTTAGTTAAGGTCATATTTTGTAGTTTTGGACTGCATTATGTGGATTATGGTCATTATTTTGTACTTTATTTTAATAAGTTGTTAGGAAGTTGGTTAAGTGGACCACCATTGTAAAGGCACAAACCTATAAGAAGATGAGGAATTGCAAGTGCTAAGTCTTCTTCTTAATCTGTTTTGGGTTGGATTCTTAGCGACTTCAAGATATAAGATTGTGATTGTTGATCTATGTATAAGAGTAGAAGAACTATTTTGGAGAATCTATGTTTTGTTATGAAGGATAATATGACATGACAAAGATTGAGCAGAATCATTGTGTCTTTTCCTATTTTCCTGTTTTCCTGTTTTCAATGATCCAAATATGAATGCAATGTGTATCTACGATATGGATCTATGAATGATGCAATGTTTCTCTACTTTCAAATGATGATATACTATTAGATTTGTTTGCGCATTGATGAATTTGCTGCAATTCAGTTATGTTAATGCGATATATTGAATGATGACATGATTCTGTTAATGCATACTCTTAATGATTAGATATGTGGAATAATGCTGCTCTAAACCACTAAGTAGACATATGTTCCTACTTCATACTTTGAAAAGTTGGTTCCGTCAGCTCTCCCTCGAACATCTCGAGTGAGAATTCATTTGCTCTGTAGGTCTTTTTGGACGGGATAAAACCTGTCTAGGCCGGTGCTCAGGGAAATCATGGTGGTTCTGGTGTCGATAGAGAGCGAACCCCTGTTGACGAGTTTTGTGTCAACAAGTTTGACAAATAATATTTAAATTTGGTAGGGGTTTAGCCTTGCTAAATTTGGAAGTTCTGAAAAGATGCAAGATATTTTTGCAGGTTTTGTTGACCATGAACTCTCCACTGAGAAAATATTTTCCAAACTCTTGACCAATATTTTATTTCAAACTCTCTACTAAGATTTGTTTTTAAATATGATGATGTTATTGGTTCAAACTCTCGTCCTATAGTTTCTTAAACTCTCATTCAAGAGTTTGAACTCTCAAAAAATCTTGGCCTAAAGTTTTTTAAAATATCAGAATAGAGTTTTTAAACTCTCGGCCTAGAGTCTGTACTTAAAATTTTTTCACGTGTTTCTCTGTGTGCACTAATTTGTTTTTTCAGTCCATTGTGAAAATAGTGTATACCAACTTGGGGATTTCACCCTAGATATTGGTGGTTCATATCAAGACACGACCGTAGATCTAAACATGTTTTTGAGAACAACATTGTTAGCATGTCAATCGAGGAAGATAATGTGGGTGATACATCGAATATTGATATGTACATGTTTTATTTCATCATTTACAGGTTGAGATATCATTTTGTTATTGTTATATTTGATTGTCTAATTATATTGTTTGTTTTTAGGTTATGATGGTAGAAATAGAAAGTTGATTACTAGATGCAGTGACGTTTAAACAATTTCAGTTGGTTAATAACCAATATGATTCAAAATATGGTTTAAGTCTTTGAATTAATTTATGATTGTATAGAATGTTAATGTCATTGTCCAAGCTAGTCGTATTATGTCTTATCTATACATATAAATACACCATGAAAACAACTTACACACTTCAATTTTAATTTATTTATGTGAAAGTAAAGGCTAACATATTCTTTCGGAGTTCAAGGTGTTCTCTAATTTCTATATTAATATTGCAATAATGCTCGTATTTTATGATGTTTCTGTTATGAATAATGCTAAGAATTATACTTGAATTACTTTATGGAATTTCTGTTAGATTAACATAATGTTTTTTTTATTATATGATTATATTAAGTTCAATTAATTAATGGCCTTGATAACAAAGTAATATACAACAAAAGTAAAGGTACATGTAATGACTTAATTTATCGATTTGATAACAATGCAATTTACAAGAAAATTTAAGGTGGTATCTAATTTCTCCATCAATATTTGAAAGTTTGTATTTCATCACGTTTTTTTTATAAATTATAATGCTAAGAATTATAATTGCATTAATTTATGACACTTTTGTTATAATGTTTGCAATTTTTTTTGAATGGTATAAATAGAGAAAAACAACTTTTAAGGATGAAGGTGTAGGTATGGAATTTTGTTTACAAGAAAAAATGGCTTTAAGTAAATATGTTATATTAATTAAGTTCAATTGAATTTTTGAATCTCTATATTTTTAGGAGGTTGAACTCCATCTTAGAATTGGTTGAGACAATAAGGATTTATAATATGAAGCAGTTAACACATTAGATGTATGCTTAATAGTTATTCACCTTATTTTATTGGTTGTAAATATGTACTAGTTTTGATTTCTAAATTAAAGTCATGATTATATATTTCACTAAAAATATTTGATATATGTATCGATATATAATAATTGATTTAGATTTTATTAATTAATGTAATTTAATAATAACGTAATCTTATGTTAATCTAATAATTTATATAGCTAATATGAATCTATACAATTTTAGAAATTAGAAAGATTCATTGACAAACTCAAATTACATGAATACTTGATATCTTAAATTTTGCATAATTTTGAAATTATTATTCAATTAAAAAATATTTTAATGTTAGTAAATAAAATTTGAAAAAAATAATATTTATAGCAAAGTAATACAATAGTCCTTTAAAAATAATAACATTATTACATCAATAATTATTTGCATTTTTTTGAACTCTAGCTAGTTTTAAACCTCATTTTTAGAGGGTATAAAATGTGTTCCTTGTATGTGGACTAAAGTTATATTATATAGTGAAGGTCATTATGATCAATAATAATTAATAAGTTTGGAGAATGCAACATTTGGGTTTACAATTGAGAGAAAATGTTGTTCTTTTAATTAAGCATTTGTCTTTCTTTCGATTAGAGATTTTTTATTTGTCATTGTAAAGTGAGTTATATGATGAAGAGTTAATTTCCTTGTTATATATATATATATATGTGTGTGTGTGTGTGTGTGTGTGTGTGTGTGTGTGTGTGTGTGTGTGTGTGTGTGTGTTCGTNATAAATTACTATATATGTATAATATTATGACAAATATTACTACAATATTAAGAAAATTACAATAAATTATAATATCCACAGAAGTTAGATAATAACAATATGAACTCCAACTAATTTTTTTTATTACATAAAAATAATAATACTACAAACTATAAAAAAATTATAAACATGATACTTTGATAAATTCTAGAACAATCATAATCATAGAGTTAACACAAGTCCATCCATAATTTACAATGCAATTTGTGATGTTTTTGTCGACTCAATAAAAAATTGGTGATTGCACCGAGAGGCTCTCTACAGCCCAGTATGGGGGAGATCTTGTAACGTTATGTAACGTTACTCTTGTAAATGTCGGCTATAAATAATACTAAGTAAAAAGTAATATATATATATTTTTAATTATCCACCAAAATAAATGTAGGCTAGAAAAACAACCTAATATGGAAGAGATGTTGTAATGTTCCTACCTAAAAACACAATAAAAAAATAAAAATTTAATTATCCGCAAAAAAAATGTGGGTGAGGGAAAAAACACAATATGGGGGAGATGTTGTAATGTTTCTAGCTAACAAAATAATAATAAAATAAAAAATTGAATTATCTGCAAAAAAAATGTTGGCCTTGCACATGGTTTTAAACCATGTGCAAGGCCTTCTAAACAACCCATGGTTTTATTGTACATGGTTTAGGAGGGCCTTGCACATGGTTCTAAATCCATGTGCAAGGCCTCCTAAACAACCCATGGTTGTATTGTACATGGTTTAGGAGGGCCTTGGAGTTGGTTTTAAGACCATGTGCAAGGCCTCCTAAACAACCCATGGTTTTAGGAGGGCCTTGCATATGGTCTTAAAACCATGTATGGGGGAGATGTTGTAATGTTGATTCCTAACAAAATAAAAAATAATATATGTCGACCTTAAATAAAAAGATGTGTCTTTTGGTTTGAATCAAATCAACAACTATATATAGGACACACCAAAATTGATAGCTCAATGCGTGCAATACGTAAGAAGAGGTTTGCACTTCCATAGATTGGATCCAATACGTAAGAAGAGGTTTGCACCTCCATAGATTTGATCCCTCTTGACACTTGATATAGCTTAGGATTTGGATTTAGGCTGGTTTAAATACCCACATGATTTTGAATAGTACAAAGTTTTTTTGGTATATAAGCATACGATCATCATCATTTTCAACATCTAACAAACATAAACATCATGATCATGGAATCATAAACATAAACATACCATTATTATCACTTTCAGTATCTAAGAAACATAAAAATAAATACCGTCATATATGGCATCATACCATCATTAACAAAAAATAGAAATTAAGCATGAATGTACCATCATAAACATTACATCACATATTCATTTAACATATACTGCAATTAACAGATTTAATCATAACTAATAAGACACATAAAGATAATCAAAGTTCCATGATAATCATTTTTACCACATAAATAAATAAGCATCAACATAAACATGGAAAACGTAGTATATATATATAGATATGAACATATATAACATCAAACTCATGATATGGTATGTCAAATGTAATTATATCTCTCCAATGTAATAACTGCTACAACATATCTGCTCCACCTCCGCTAGCAGAGGTATTATTAGTATATATCCTACTAGAGATCGATGCATCATCACCTCCACCAAAAGATCCAGAGGAAATATCTACACCTCTGCCAGTAAATCCAGATGCATCAGTACCCATACAAGAAAAAAAGAGAGGTCAAAGACGAGGAAGTATAGGTCCATCAAGATAAAGTGTATGTCCATCTCTAAGCATGTCTAAAATAGAAACTCATGTAGTAGGAGCTAGTGGATGGTTGGGCCGATGAGTAGGACTAAAGGGTCGATCGAGCAGAAGTATAGGAAATAATGATGACATAGGATCAAATGGAAGGTCAAGTAGAGGTATAGGAATAAATGATGACAAAGGTGGAGGAGGACGTGGATGTGACATCGAAGGTGGAGCAGGAGGAGGTTGATGAGATGTCAAAGGCGGAGAGGGAGGACGTGGATGAGATGTCAAAGGTGGATGAGATGTCGAAGGTGGAGGATGAGGAGGATGTGCAAAGGAGGAAACAAATTAAAATCATGCACTAAAAACATGATGCATCGATAACCTCATATGATGAGGAATAATCCTCAATATCTATGCAAGATCAGGGTCATCGTGAATCTCATGCGATCGCACATGATGTACACCTACATAAACCAACATAAGTCCAAGCTGTCTCCCACATCGTGAATATATCTATCCCATGCCCTACATGAATGGTGGACATGATGTATACCAACCGCCTCATGTGGCCTGACCTAATCCTACTCCTCCATATCTTCATCATCAGGAGCAGGAGGAGACAGGCCGACCTATGCATTAAATATGCCAGTATCTGCAAAATATATAGTACAAAATAATAATTAGATAATTTCATTAAAAAAATAATATTTATAATATATTTCATTTTCATTAAATATAAAGATAATAAAATGAATCTACAGTAATTTAAGCATAGCATTAATATTACCTCTCTCATCAGGTGGATCATTCGATGTGAAGAAGATCTTTGGGTAGCCTCTCCAGTCCACACTTACATATGGATATGGAACCATGTCAAGTGAATGTTCCTCCACAATGACCAAAATATCTAGAAAATATAATATGGTCCTCACTAGAAACTTAGGTTTCCCCCTCAATAATTCTATATTGATGATCCACAATCAACACAATCTTATGTTGACGATCGCAAAGGTTTTTGGAGAGCCCTAAGGGATTGAGAGCTTTTGCGTGTGAAAGCACATGTCACAACATTGGGCGGGGCAGGGGATGCAACCCCCCTCAAGCAGCCATGGATGACACAAGCTCTCGGGTTCATTCAACTGATGGGATCATAGGAGCCAATGGGGATCTAGATGGCGAGAAGGGAGGAATGGAGGGGGCGTGAAGATCAGGCCAGGTAGGATGCCTCCCAAGGGCTCAGAAGATCCCTACTGTTCATATCTGATCATAAACAATCCATGGAAAGTTGAGATGTGGAAATAAAAGGCCCTCATTGAGAAATTTGTAGGAGTATGGACGAAGGAAAGAGATCTGGTCTAGTGGATCCAAGGTACCTAGAAGCCCAAGGGCCACTATGACCTCCATTTGGGGGAAAAGGGATTCTTCACCATTATTTTTTTCAATCAAGAAGATAGAGATAGAGTTCTGGAGGAGGGTCCCAACTTATTTTTTCAGTGGGGCTTTATCTGTGACTCTGGAAGGAACATTTTAACCCAGAAATGAAGGATCTAATAGTTTCTTCGGTATGGATCTAGCAGGTAGGTCTCATAGGAGAATACTAGGATCTAGAAATCCTCAGAGACATTGGCAATTCGATAGGAGAATTTGTGAAGGTAGCTGAACAAACTAGGTAGCATACGTATACGACCTATGCTTGAATATGCATCTACATGGACTTGTCAAAGGACCTCTCGGAGGAAGTAATCTTGAATTGGGAGGGAGAGGAGTGGATCTAGCAGATCAACTATGAAAAAATCCCTTTTTTGCTCTAGAATATGTCATGAGTATGGCAACTTTGGAAGGAACTACCCAAAAGGGAACTAAGAGAAATTGACTTCAGATCAAGAAGGGGGAGAAAAGCAGGACAATGATGGATTCACGTAGATCAAGAGTAGGGAACGAGGAAAGAAAAACAGTGGGAAAAAATGTGAAAGGAGATGGTCGAGAAAAACCCAAAATTTTTGAATCCCTTTCAGCTCCCATGGGAAGAGGGTGAAGGGGAAGTTGACTAGAATAGGGAAAATGAAGAAGAAATAAGGCTGATCATAGATGGATCTAATGAGAAAAATCGGTTGGAAGCAATGGAAGAGGATGATGTGGAAGATATGGAATTAGGGGAGTTGGACATGGATGCGATAGAGAAGGAATGTGAAAAGGTAGGAAAAGGCTATGTCCCTAGGGAACAGGTGGAACGTTTCCAGAAATCCATCATCAGATCCAAAGCTCCCCAAGATCTGGGGATCAACGCAGAGCCTCTGAAGGGGGGCAAGCAGAAGTCTCCAGAGGATGACCTGAAGTGAGGACAAAAAATGAATAAGCGGAGGATTGCTGAGATTGGAGTCAAGCTGATCGAATTAGGTCAGTACCCGATGATAAGGGAGGTATTCTTTGAAGTAATTAAGGTTACCCAATGAAGATAGTCTCATGGAATATTAGGGGGTGTAACCACCCAAGAAATATTAAAACCCTAAGTATAAATATTAAGCAGCAAAAACCAGATGTGCTATATTTACAGGAAACTAAATGTAGATATGAAACCCTAATGAGAGTGGGACAAAAAATTTGGAAATTCAGTAGTGTAATGGAAACATATGTGGAAGGCATGGGGGGGATGGAAATTCTATGGAACCCAGGGATGATAAATCTCTTGGGGTGGCATTCCAATCATTTATCTTTAATGGTAGTGTTCAATTTCTTAGGATTAGGGGTCATAGGGACCCTGGTCAGCACATATGGACCCAACACCTTTCCCCAAAAACAAGCCTTCATCCACCATCTGAGATGGCTGAGTGCTTTGGCCCAGGAGGGTAATTGGATTTTTGGTGGGGATCTCAACTTGATCACCTCTATCAAGGAAAATAAGTGAGGGAAGAGGGTACTAGACAAGTACCAAGAGGAATTCAAGGATATTTTGGCCCATATCCCTCTAGCAGATATGGATACAAGGGATGGATGGTTCACATGGAATAAAAGAAGGGGACGGCAGCACCTTGTCACTTCCAAAATAGACAGATTCTTGGTATTAGAAAATATTGTTAGGGGGGCTGGGGAAATGAGGGTGAGTATCCTCCTAGCACCAGGCTCGGATCATTGGCCAATTAGTCTGGAATGGGACTGGACGAATGCCATCCTAAGTAAACCCTTCCACTTTGAGAAATTATGGATGGAGCATAAGGATTTTAAGGGCCTAGTGGAGCAATGGTGGCAGTATTTGGACAACCCTGAGGGGGACCAGAATGTACAACTTCCAGCAGAAACTCAAGGCATTGAAAGAAAATATACGCACGTGGAACAAAGAGGAATTTGGTAATATATTTGAGGACAAAAAAAGGCTCATCCAGGACATTGACATCATCCAACAGAGGGGTATGGAATTAGGATGGGACATGGAGATGAAAGAGAAGAAGAAATACCTTCTCATACAACTGGATATAGAGAAAGACACAAAGAGATATAATGGAAGCAAAAATATAGGGTCAAATGGATTCAGGAGGGGGAAAAGAACTCTAAATTCTTCCACAACTTTGTGGTCCATAATAGATTAGCCTCGAAGATCCATAAAATAAAAAATTCAGATGGGTCCCAGGTGGATATTAGAGGAGAGGTAGAGGAGTAACTTGTGATCTATTTTAAGGGAATCATGACCAAGGACAACAATGACAGGGATCAGGACATTGCTCAGATCATTGCTCTCATCCCCAGGAAGGTCGCCAGGGAGGACAATGAGATGCTCAATAAGCCCATATCCATGCAGTAGGTGGAGGAGGAAGTGAGATAGATGGCTGAAGGGAAGGCCCCCAACCCAGATGGGTTCACAACTAACTTCTTCCAGTTCTTCTGGGATATGATCAAGGAGGAAGTCAGAGCAATTGTTGAGGAATAAAGGAGCAAGCGAGGGGTCTTAAAATCCTTTATTGCAACTTTTATTTCACTGATACCGAAGGGGGAGGGAGCGGACTCCCCAGGTAATTTTAGACCCATATCCCTCTGTAATGTGATTTATAAAATCATTTCCAAGGTGATTGTGAATCGACTAAAACCCCTATTCCTAGGCCTGACCAGTCCAGAACAATCTAGTTTTGTGGAGGGGAGATAGATCATGGATGGTATCATAGAAGTCCATGAAACCATCCATTCTTTGAAATGGACTAGATAGCATGGGATGCTCATTAAGCTTGAAATAAACAAGGCCTATGACAAACTCAACTGGAAATACTTGGAGAAAATGCTGAGGGCGTATGGTTTTAGCTTGGAATGGGTGGAATGGGTCATGGATTTGGTCACCGCTCCTTTCTTTTCCATCCTACTGAACGGTTCTCTGACTAAGCTCTTTTCACCGACTTGGGGGTTAAGGAAAGGAGACCTTCTCTCCCCTTTTCTCTTTGTCCTAATGGTGGAGGGCCTGAGTAAACTCATCCAAAATAAGGCAGAAGAAGGAGGAAACTGGGGCTCCACAAAGGCATGGAAAAACAAACTCACTAGAAATTCATGGATGACATGATGCTCATGGGCACCCTTTAGTACAAGAAGGTCGCACTTTGAAAATGAGTTTAGCACTCTTTGCAAAAGTGTTAGGGCTAGCAATTAATGCTACAAAATCATAGGTATTTTTCATAAACACAACACCCATCACACAAAGGAATATTGTTAGGATTTTGGGTTTCACTAAAAGAGCCTTCCCTTCCAAGTATCCAGGGGTTCTTCTGGGTAAGGGGACCATAAAAAATGCTTCATGGCAGGATATCATTGACACCATCAAGGGAAGGTTATCAGGTTGGGTCCTCAAGCCCTTGAACTTACTAAGCAAAATAGTATTGGTAAAATCAGCCCTCTAGTCTATGTGATAGTGTACCTATTCTCTATTCTCTCAGCCCCCAATACCATAATCAAGGAGAAAATGAGTATTTAGCGAAACTTCCTATGGGAAGGAAGAGAAGCAAAAGACAAATTCCCTCTGGTCAGATGGGAGAAAATATGTGCCCCGAAGGAAAAAGGTGGCCTGGGTCTACGTGACCCCGAAGTTATGGGGGAAATTTAGGGAGCCAAAATATGGTGGATATGGTGTAATTATATACAGGAACCATGGGCCAAGATCTAGCACATGAAGTAGGTGAGGGATTGTGCCAGGACCCAGCTGATAAGGTTCAATGAGGAACCTCCAGGATTTCATATTTGGATGAAGGATCTAGCGGGTTGAAGGATAGTCCAGGAGCATAGTTTCTGGGAGGTAAAGCCAGGGCACGATGCCAATTTTTGGGATAAATCATGGAATCAGCTCCCCAAATTAGGGAATGACCCCTACTGGTAGCACATACATGCTAGAGGGATGGATGAAGGAAAGATAAAGTTACATCATTACTGGGAAGAAGGAATCCATGGGGACTAGAGACAATGGGGGATCTTGGACAGATGGGATGAGGGGATCTCATAAGAAGACCCGTGAGCTTTCAAGAATGAACTTCAGGACTGATGCATTCTGCACAAGGATGGGGAAGATACTTTTCAGTGGGGATACACTAAAAAAGTATCCTTTATCATAAAATAAGACTATAATATACGGAGAAGAAGGTAGCAGGAGGAGGATGCGATATGGACAAACATTTGGACGACCAACCCATGTCCTAAGGTTGCCATCTTCTACTGGCTGGTAGTCAGGCACAAGATATTGATAGGGGAAAATTTGAGATGAATAATAATCCAAGGCCCATCACAATGCGTCCTATGTAAAAGCCAAGAGGAGAGCATGAACCAGCTTCTTTATTCTTGTTCATTCTCTGCAAAACTTTGGGATAGGGGTGTCCAGGATTTCAGAAAGAGCAACAGGTGCAGGGGAGACCCAAGACAAACTCTGAGGGAGTGGCATCCCAAAGCTTTAAAAAATCACATATTACGCACACTATGGAAATAATTTCCAGGAAATGTCCTGTGCGTAATATGGAAGGAGAGAAATAGATGAATATTCTGGGACAAGCAGCACACGCGTGAGGAGGTGTGGAAAACCCTCACCATGAGCCTAGTGGAAACAACACGCGGCATGGAATGGAATGAGGAAGATAAATAGTTCATAGTCCTGGAAATGTTAATTGTGGAGGGATGGGTGTTACCCAAAGGGACTCTAGATGACCTATGACAAAAAACCAAGGTATAGAGAGTCTCTAGCCCTAAGTCCCGGTCTACTCCACCAGGTCTGGTTTACAAACTAAATTTTGATGGGGTGGTGAAGGGTAATCCTAGAGTAGAAGGTTACGAGGGAGTCTATAGAAACTTGGCAAGAGAAATTCTTCAAGTTTTCTATGGATCCATTAGCTTTGACACAAATAACTCTACATAACTCGAAGGTATGCTTCAGGGTCTCAGGCTGATGCTCAGGGAAGGTTGGCTCCCAGCAATGATGGAAGGGGACTCGAACATCCTCATATAGATGGAAAAGTAGCTCACCAATGGGAAGCCAACAAAGAAGGTTTCATCCAGCTGGTGGTTGGATAGTCAGTTGGAAACCCTCCATAGATTGGTCAAGGATCATCCGACTATTTCCTTTCACCATGTCAAAAGGGAAGAAAACCAGGTGGTAGACATGCTAGCAAATGTTGGTGCAGGGGAGAATGGGGCCCATCGGATGGGATGGTTTGAGGAATTTGAAGTGGCTGCGTGGGTGCTAAGGTGCTGACAGTTGGACTTTCAAGACATCAGTGTAGACAGATAGATAATGGGTGATGCGAGGGATAATCAAGGCCACGACAAGGGGAAAAGGGAGCCTCCCATGGATGTCGACCATCACCACGTGTAATAATGAAGGTGATGTGCATCATATTTTGAGCCAATCCTGTCACCATTAATCTTGGGTATGACAATCAACCGGGAAGGGAAGGAGGGACAAATTTTCTGTGAGAAAGGGATTTAGAAGTGGCGATAGGAATAATGTCTTAGCTCGTGCTGAGTACAGGGAAAGTTGATCACTGTATCGAGGAGATCGATGATAGGTACAAAACTATTAATCCAAATAATGCCCTACCTCCTATTAATATCAATATGGATACATGGCTTGCCATCTGCTTCCTATGGAGGTATTACGCTGGCTTGTTGGTGATTAGGTGTAGGGAGAGATTGTGGGAAGGTCAGAGTAGTTCAGAGAATATTTTGGGAGTGAAGGGTGATATGGATCCTCCCTGGGGCAGACATGGGAAGTCTAACACAAATGAAACTCCGACTCTGAGCCGTGACACAAGGAAGGGGGTGGCTAGGAGGGGCAGGTGCACTACAACCCGAGCTCAACTCCATGCCTAGGTAGCTGGAGAATTATTTAAGGATCACATTCCTCAGATGGCCCGCAATGCCATGGAAATACTGAAAAAGGAAATGTGGGAACAAGTAAAATCGATGCCAATCAAGGAAGCTCAAATGGAGGTCGAGGACTGGGTCATGGATCCAGGCTCTACAGCTGGTAGGGCTTCAGCCCATGACCATCTAATCATGTTGTATGGGGTGATCATGAACATGGTTATGCATGTCTCGCTTAATATGGAGGCTAGGAAGGAATAGGTTGAGGAAAATAAAGAAGGGGGCAAGGAACCTACTAAATCTTGGAAGGAACACAATGCGGACTATTGGGCGATGCACAAGAAGCTCAACGACCATAGTGAGGATTGCCGCCTGATGCACTGCAAAGTTGATAAAATAGCGTCGTGCCTGGGAATTGTCCTCTACCACCCAGGGATGGAGAAACACCGGGAAGGAGGCTCTAGCCAAAGGTCTGAAGGCCGGGGCATGGAGAGAGATGGCGGTGCCCCCTTGTAGAACGAGGATGATTTGGTGTAGAATGTGGGTTGTCCTAGAGTCGACCTTCTTCCTTGATCCTTATTTCAGTTTTATGTTGTTGTCCTATCTACATGATAGCAAGTCTCTGTCAATATATATACATGTTTATAGCTAGTTTAAATATAGCACTAGTGGTCTTGGTTATGGGATTGAACTCTGCTTAGGTGGAGATCTCCCTCTTTTGGGGAAGGAGAGCTACTTCTGGGGATGGCTGTAATAGCCCTTGAGCTAGGATTTTCGATGTTCTGGGTGTCTTTGTAATATTTTTGCAAATTGTGCAGTAATATAATCTTTTATTTATAAAAAAACTTAGGTTTCCCCCTCTTGGTCACCATCTCCCCCCACCTGCGCATACACACATTAGTCATCATCCTAGCAGGTTGGCACTCAAATGTGATTGTAGCCAATTGAACTAAATGTAACTGATGGTGGATGGATAAAAGCATGGAAGAGGGCACATGAGGTCCTAAAATAAAGGACAAGGGCTCATTTATGGATAATTATGCTAAATATGACAAGAATATGCATTGGGATGTCAACTTAACATGATCTAAACACTAGGGAGGTCAACAATGCTGCATGCATGCTACATGGCTACGTTCTTGCATACATGACTGCATGCTTACATGCATGAGTCAAGTCTAGATTTAAATTATGCTCCAACAACCCCCTTTAAGCCTAACTTATGAGAAGTAAAAATAGGGCCAAGGAAACTAGGCCTATGGCCACCATTTACATTTTCCATTCATACAAACTGAGGAAAAAGGAAAAACCACATAGGGAAAATCCTTCCTAAAAACATGGGCATAAAAGGTAAACTAAAGGAAAATGTTCTCAAAACTAAATTCTTATGCCTGGATGAATATTCTTCTTTGGAAGAAGATGAATCTACTCAACTGAATCAGGAACATAGACAACTCCATAATAAATTATGGGACCATGTATAGAAACTAAGGTACACTGATGAGAGAAAAAAGAGGTGCTCATTCAACTTTAACTTGAAATCAGGTCCAAATGAGTCTTGATGTGCTTGATACTTCGAACGATGTGAGGTAAAATCAACTCCAAGTGTGAGGAGAAAGTATCCAAGCGAAGGTAGGATGTCTCTGACTTTATTAGCACTATGAGGAGATGTACATGTGATCAAGTAGGAAGGGATAGAAGACAAGAGACAAAGGAGAAAGAATGTATGAGAGATATAATATGATCTAGATTTCAAAATATCCATAAAATCACAATATTTCATATCAACAAAATCTTTATAAGAAACTGATATAGAATCCAAAGAAGTAGAATTGAAAGAGACTTGAGGTGCTTGATTTTTCACACCAAGAGTGATGAAATCAGTCACAAGTAGAATTGAAGGGTATTGAAACATGAATTTCAAACCAAATAAGGTGATATTAGATCCAAGAATGGGGAAAAAAGGTTCCAAGTGCACCACTAAGATGGTAAATTCACAATTTTATCCTTCTAAAAAAAACCTCTGAGAATTGGTGCAAGCAATTAGGTAAGAATTTGCTGGAAGCACTAGATCAATGAGGGTGAATGGATGACTTACCAAATATGATATTTCTTCAAAAACATCTAAATAATCACTTTTTTTCACACCAACATCAACATTAGAGAGAGAGAATCGAATTCCTCTTCATTTTCTGAAGCAGTCACTAACAAACTTTGCATGAAATTTCGAACAGAAGTTTCACTGGAGAATGACTGAGAAGGATGGAAGGAGAGTTCTTCTTCAAAAATGGAGGTTTGTATTTATTATTCTAGATCATATATATGATAATATGAGATATTTGATATCTTATAAACTTCTGGAGAAATAGGAGGAGTCTCTTCAAGGAGACTTTCACCAATTCGAATTGAATGAGTTAAAGATTCTGTTACTTCTTCATCTTGAACAACTTCATCAGAGAGAATTGAGGATGAGAATTTTGAAGGAATAACACTTGAGGAGGTGTTGGATTCTCTCCAATTATTATATAATTCTTTATTCACACCAAAATATCTATTTATATTTCGCTAGAGCTCGAATGGATACTCATCAGAATCCATGTGATAACACATATTATGAGACATTACCATACCCATACTTCCATATGCTCTATCACAGTCATTTAACCAATAATTTTCCTCTTCAAAATATTCTTCACCAGCTCCAACAAATAATTAAATATATCACGGATCTCTATATATGCAACCATATCCAATTTCCACTTAGCATAATTGAATGGTGATAGGAGAGGAACTGATCTCAAATCCATAGAAATTGTTGTATTTGCAAAACAAAAACTCTTAAAATATGTATTGAGGATTAATTGAATCCAATGAGATCCCTAGGATTTTATACCATGCGAGATTTATATAGCCTTGATGGAAGCAAGAAATTCCACAACTAAGTATCTAAAGCACAATGTAATCCTACAGAGATGAACAACATAGATTTGCAGCAAAACTAGCGAAGAAATATTAAGCAAAATACATATTAGAAGAAACTCAATTGAATAAAATCCATATTGTCTATTAATCAATAATTAGAGTACAATATAAATACATATCGAAATGAGAAATTAGTTATCCTAATAAGGCATTTGGAATCATTGGGTAGGATTAAATTAACATAGAAACCATCACTAGAGTTGGGAACTAGTCCTAACTCCTGAATGTGCTTAGTTAACTAAGTGTAATTGAAGGTAACTGGACCCAAATGGCATATGAAAGAGTTAATTGATGATAAATAATGATATAGGGGATAATTTAGGATATTTCGTTGACTAATAGTGGTCATCAGATCTCACTATTAGCCAAGAGTGATGAAATCAAGAAGAGGTGGCCCAGTTAACTGATTGTAACCAAATTAACTGAATGTAACTGATGGTGGATGTCTAAAATCATGGAAGAGGGTTAATGAGGTCCTAAAATCAAGGATTAGGGTGAATGTTTGGATAATGAGGCTAAATATGACAATACTATGCACTAGGATGTCAACTTAATATGATTTAAACACCAGGGAGGTCAACAATGTTGCATGGCTGCATGCATGCATGACTTAGGTCTAGATGGAAATTATCCTCCAACATACTAGTGGTCTGAAACCTCTAAAAAAATAAACCAAAAATATCTGAACTGAAAGGGGAGTTGGACCAACCATCAATGAATGCACGACCTCTATCCAAAGCATAACAAAACTGCCGCAAAAAAAGGGCAGACCACCTAATGCATCTAGGTATCTGCACTAAAGAGTCAACATAATAAAATAAGGGGAAACTAATGCACTATCCATCGGAAGTGGAGTGCACCAGTTTCATAAATATAATATAGAGGCACTTAACATCCTCTTGACCAATAGAAAATATCCAAAGCTGCCCATCGCTCACTTGAAAACTAAATGGATGGATGACCACATCATTGATATATCTATGAGAGTAAGCTAGATGAATCTCTATTGTAACACCAGCTGGGGCATTGGGGAACTAAGGTAAATCCTCCCCTATCCTAGATAGACCAGTGATGAAATAAATATCCTCCTCTGAGGGATGGAACCGGTGACCACCACCAACATGGACTGTTTTCCTACGATGATTCCAACATCGGATCAATTGACATAATAATTCACTTTTTCCCTTAAGGGTTGTAGCCTCCTGATATAACTTCAGGGGAATGAAAATATTCAAGATCTCTCTGGTTTGAGAAGTAATGGGGCGAGGGTAAAAATCCCTCTCCCTCTCCCTAGCCTTCCAGTCTTTGACCATGGTATATTGTTCAAGCTTCTCATGGTCCTGTTGAGCAGCACATCATCGCTCATGTATCTACTTCACATATTCTATACAATTAAAATAACATTTAGTAACATAAACAATAATTTTTTGTGAAAAAAAGTAAAAACTTACAATCATTGTGCCAGAATAAAATGAAGCTCACAGTAAGCGATGATTTATCTTCAAACATGCACCGCTTACGGTGCTCTCCTAAAATAACCATACCAACAATATATTTAACATTATTAAAATTAATCAAAGCGATGCATAAGATATCCAATGCACCACTACAATTTTGATATGGACATAGCAGTGCACCTATATCATATTAGTGCACTTGTGTGTCCCATTTTATGAAATCACCGTTAACAATTTTTGATAAATTTAATTTTGGTGTGCCCATTTCATGTTAGAGCATCAATGCCAGTACACTGACGTGGAATGGATGCACCAGAATTAAATTTATTTAAAATGGTTAATGAATACGCTGCTTGTGCATTCAGTTCAAGTAAGTGAAATGTTAACCATGAGTTTACTTCAACTAAATGCACCATTTATGAACAAGTTTTATTTAAATTAAAAAATTTCACGGTGTGCTTAAGAAATTAAAGCGCACCATAATTGGTGCACTTGATTTCCATAAATGCACCATATCATTAAATTTATTATCAAACTATGTTAACTGATGCGTTTTTTATATTAAAGCACACCGTAAATCCGTGCTCACATTTCCAGTGTGCCAAGGTAATGCTAGAGCACCAAAACTGGCGTCGTAACATGGCCTAGGCGCACTGGATAATTTAGTTATTGTTTTAAAAAATATTTAGGTTTTATGTTTATTTATTTTATATTTTATATTAAATATTTATGGGTTAACGGTGCATTCTATATGTTCAGTTCACACCATCTCCGGTGTGCCTATAAAAATTTACAGGGTGCACCAGTATCCAATGCAAGCCGAATGGATTGAATGTTGCACATAGATTTTTGATTTTTTTTTAAAAGACAACAAATAAAGGCTTCAATCAAAAAATTAATCTACTAAAAGAATAAATTATGAGTTTATAAAAAACTTACTTGCTGAATGGATCTTCGGGTAGGCATCCTTGCGATGTTTGGAAAATTTAAAATTTTGACCACCGTTTGTCAAAATTCAAACCCACAAGAACAACCAATACAAATGAAGATTGTTTCCACATTGACCACAAGTGCTAGGGATTCCAAGTTGCTAAGCTTTCACACCGGTTCTCTTGGGAGAAAATGCACTGAGATATGGTAAAAATGAATTTTATGGCACAAGTTTATTATTATTATTATTAAACCCTTTTCTGGTGCATGCTTAAAAACATGAAGCACCGAAAAATAGTGTTTTAAAAAAAATGAAGGGTATTCCGGTAATTTTTTTAATGTTAAAACATGACGTGTTTGTATACTCCAAATGCACCGGTTCTTTGATTAGAAATACACACCGTGAAGTAGGGTTTTCAAATTCAATTTAGAAGAATTTAGTTTAAAGACACACCGTATAGTAGAAAGTGGTGTGTTTATTTATTAAACATGCACCAATGCGTTTTGTGTTAACATGAGCACCGATATTAGATTTATTAGTAAAATATACATTGAAATAATGGTTCATTTAAGAGTATTAAACGCACTAGGTGGTAATACATCAAGCACATCAGTGCTTTTAATATATGTAAACACATCGCATAACAATTTTGTAATTAACAGGAGTTTTAAATTAAATTTTTGTTGATTTATATTTTTCCTCCATCTCGGTGCAGTATCATTTATTACGCATTGTGCGACATTTTTTGTAATGCACTGGTGTGTTTCCAATGAAAGCACACCGATTGAAAAAATATCTGATAAAATATCCTCCTACCCGCCTCTACTAGTAACCTCCACTACAAACAGATTTTTGTAGCCTTTTTTTTAAGGGATTCCACTATAACCTCCACTAGAGGGCCTTTTCCTTGTAGTGTCTCCTTCTGGTTATTGAAATTCCTCTTTAATGTAACCTTCTAGGGCATGTTCTTCAAGGATGAGCATTAATCTATAGTTCCATTCTCTGAAATTCTCCGCTCCTTCAAGCTTTTCATCAATATTGGTAATGTTTGTCACCTTTAATGAAAGAGAACCTCAAATGGAAATATAGGAGGTAGAACTTACCAATAATAATACTACTTCTAGAACCTGCTTCAAACAGACTTAGGGTTTAACAAAGAAACCCTAATTTTTCAAATTGGAGATATTAAATAAGTGAGTGGATGAAAATATGCACCTCCATAAGGTGAGCTGAGATGTGGGGTCATTTATCCAAACTATGGATAAATCTTCAAAAAACTGATGTCCTATTTTCTCTTGGCAGCAGTGGTAGACCAAAAAATGAAAATTCAAATAACTGAAAAGAATTTCAACGAAAAGATGTTCCCTAATAGGGTGAGTTAATTGGCCCTCCTTTTTCAACTGATCTATGGAGAGAGTTTCCCGGAATAACAAACACTGGCTTGTTGAACTACTGGATAAGTTATTGCACAATGATTTCTTTTAGGTTGGCTCTGATGCCATTTTATATTTTTAAAAGTTTTATGCCGAAGACAAAAGGAACAATAAAAGAATGACAAGAAAAGTAGCATAAAGAGGACACATATATTTATCCTAGGAAACCCTCATGGGGGAGAAAAACCAACAAAATTAACTTGATATAGAATCCAACCAAATACAGTGTAATACCCCAAGAATAAGACTAGCTACTTCCTCTCTCTTAAATGGAATTATCCTTCTCTCTCTAGAAAACTTGTTTGAGTGTTGAGTGTGTCCAAATGAGGGAGGCACCTCATCTATTTATACTCATCAAATGAGTGACCTAGACCCAATAGGTACAACTTGTCTCTCCAACCAGGGGTGACTTACCTTGGGAGACTCAAAACAATATTTATAAATACTTTATTGGGTACTATTGGCCCGACCTACACCGAAGGGTTTACGTACGGGATTTTATATGACAAAGTACATCAAATTTCAATGACATCTACATATGGATAAATAACATCTCGGAAAGGAGAATAATAATAATACAATAAAAGTACAATATAATATCTTCTAAAGTTACATTTCTTTCAACAAAACATAGTCATGGGTTGCATTGTATGAATATAAGAGGAGGAAATGAGAAAATGATAGGAAATAATTCAGATGGTTGAATGGTAGAAGCATGCTTTATCCCGACCATTTAAAAGAAAATATACCAATGATATGTATGAACAGTTGGGTTGTTGACCAAGTCAGAGGGAAATATGGTGCATATGATTGTTACCTACATGCTGAAGAGGATGTACTAAACATAGGTGTTAGCACTATTTTGAGCTAAGTAGTTGGAGGGGGTTAGTCCTGTGAGAGATAGAGGAAGGTCTGGAAATTTTCTATATCATATGTCCTTGAAGGGTGTTGATGGTGTCTCTATATGTTCCAAGGGGTTTGTTCGTTGCTTTGGAGTGCGAAATTATTGAAAATCCTAGTTTTAACCTTGTAAATACGTCTAAAAAGAAAACCTGCTTGAGGTTATATGGTGACTAAAATGGATGGCCTGGATGCACAGCGAAGAAGACCAAAGGCTACAGATGAGTTCACCAAGGAAAGATGCTCGAAATAAAAGAATTTGATATTTGCGGAAGAAGGTTAAATTTCATGTAGGATCAGCCGTTGGATGAGCAGATGAAAGTAGATTGATGGAGGGTAAATATTTCACTAAGAGGATATGCAAGGAGAAATAAATTAAGAAGGATTGTGAAATGTTGTACACTCATGTTTCAACGATTGAGATATGATGATTTTGGAGATCACCTGTGAGAGTGGATTTTGAAATGGAAACATGAGCGATGAATTGAACTTTTTATGATTATGAAATCCTGTAGGCGCCACATGTTTCAATAGTGAAGATCAATCAATGTTGAAGATCCACAAAGGGGATTTATTTAGAAGTGACAAGTAGCATGGGGTAAGTAGATTTATCAATGTGGGAAATCCCATAGGACCCACAAATTCCAACGGTCATGATCTTGAGCGTAATAGATATATGGTGGGAATTCATTTTGCAGACACAACATGCATGAAAGAATAAAATTTTCAGAGCTGCGAAATTGGGTAGGCCCAACAGACTTGAATGATAGATATCTCAGCAGATTCTTGATCCACGGTTCAAAATGTTTTCACAATGAGAACTAGCAAGGAGTAAG
Organism: Pseudotsuga menziesii; assembly: GCA_001517045.1. NCBI lineage: Eukaryota > Viridiplantae > Streptophyta > Pinopsida > Pinales > Pinaceae > Pseudotsuga > Pseudotsuga menziesii. The sequence goes on from LPNX011233811.1 coordinate 904,863, forward strand.
GCAGATTGGAGGATTTCAAAATCAGGTAGGAGCCATATCGTTGGACGGTTGAGATGCATGGTAGATTAAGATCTATGGCTAGTAGTGATTTCGCATGGTGAAGATGTGAGGAAGAAGAAAATCAACAGAATTGCGAAATGAAGATAAAGGGTGTATGAAATGAATGATGTAGATTTAATATGGAAAATTTCTATGGTTCAAAATCATTTCGTAAGAAGAACATGCTCACTCTGAGTATTAAATAAAATCTGTGAAATCGGTTAAGGTAAATAAAAATCAATGACTTAGAAAGGTATGTATCCAGATCTATATCGGTTACAGTTCAATCTCAAATTGTAATCTGCGGGAAGGATAAGGGAAGTAAGATTGTATTGGAGGGAAACATAGGATTAAGTTGGAAAAAGGATCAACAACACATAATGGATCATGTAATATGGAAGGTTGAGAATTGTTTCTACCGTAGAAGATGCAAGACTGATAGGATTATAAAGAAATATAAAAATTCCTTGCACGTGGAATTCAGGCATTATTTTATTCTCCTGTACTGGAAAATGAAATCTAAAGACTGTGCAAAAGCAACCAACTCACATAAATTCCTTTGTCCACTTCTCAGTACACCAGGTAGGCCTTTTACTCCTCTGAAATTATTTAAAATGGCTCAAGTTGAGAATGTAGAGTCCCAAAACCTAGAATATCAGAAAATTGAAGAATTCTTTGAAGATAGAGAATCTTAGGTTTTTGACACTATTTTACTCAATGGACCTATTGATATTGTTAAGCAGAAGCGAAAATTGCTTAAGGACCAAGGAACCAATATATATAAAGTTAACGAGTCTTATTTCCACTTTTTCACTACCGACCAAACCCTGAAATTCCCCGAGTTTGTTGAATGGCGTGTCCTTAATTATTCTTCCCATGAAAGAGTGATTATGGATACTACTAATTCAAAAATCCTTTTCCTAGTCAGTTCTCTTATCATTAGAAAAACCCTATTAGTCCCTAATGAATTCACCCTGAAATCTAAGGATTACAATGAGGACTCTATAGTTCAATGTTTTAGAGAGTCTGTAATAAATAAGAAACACGAATACTTTAAGAAATGTTTCAAACCATATGTCCATCTATTAGACCAACCATTTCCAGTTGACGCTGACCTTTTCAATGAAGAAACCTAGTGCAATATAACCCTATTGAGTCACTTTTTAGGTTTAGACATGGACAAGTATATCAGTAAGCCCCTTATGAGTCTATTGTTTATTGTAAGTACTTGTCCTGTTGATTTTGAAGAGTCCAATTAATCAATACAAATTTCATGCCTTAAATTCAATGAATTCTTAACTGAGAACATTCATTCTTAGTTAATGGATTTCCACAAGACCAAGGCTTTTAGATTTTAGTCCTACTTACTGAAAAATGTTTCTTTCATTCAATGAGGAAAATATGCAACTTCCAGAGATGGTACTTACCGAGGAAATGAATAAAGATTACACTAATTTTATGAACTTCCTCATGTTGGAAGTGTATATTGCTATTTTTCAAAAGATGTTGCCCAGGGTACTACTGGAAATGAGAAATATATTGCAGCTTTTGATAGAGAAAAGGATAGGTGATTGGTTCATGTTTGAACAAGGGACAGTAATTAGGTTGTATGTATTTGTTCATCAACCTTATTTGTTTCCTGCCTTCTTGACTCCTAGAGTGTTCTCAATGGAATTTATTAGACAAAAGTTAATAGTGGAGACTGAAAACTTCTTAAATTTCAAGAATTCCACTGAAATCAAATATCCATGGGCTGTAGGCCCATTTATCATCAAAAACAAAGATTCCCTATTGATGATCGAGAGTTTTCTAAAAGAGATGGGATTTTTTACAGAACCTACTATTAACTATGATCCCTATCATGTTATTTAAAAAAAAAGACACGCTATGAAAAGAAAGCTATTTCAGCATGATGAGATTACTAGATTAGTAGAAACTACAAATTGGCTTGATTATCCTCATGAAGCTCAGAAGAATATTGATATGCAAGAAGATTCAATTTCTTATGTTAGAGAAATTACTTCATTAAATCCCAAAACTTCCAATTTGATATCAATAGCTGAAAAAGTCACACCCTTAGCTAGTTGCTTAGAAAAGACCAACAAAAGAGATTTTTCAGATGCCATGGATACAAAAGAGGAGGACACTGCCAAAAATCTAAGAAGAAACTAGTTTAAACAAAAGGAAAGTTGGTCCAAGTTATAGAGGAAGACAGAGGGAAGAAAAAGATAAAAGTAGAAGGGCCCACCTTTGAGGTGAAGGAATATGCATTTGCTGATACACCAGCTGATTCCACATCTCAGTTTAAAAAAAGATAGAATTGCTGGAGAAATACAAAGAAACCAATGATATAACTTTAGAGAAATATTTGAATTGATTTTCAAAAGTAAGGAAAATTTCTAATAAAGATGTGTCTCTTATTGTTGTTAGAGACCATTCCCACAACACTTTGAACCTGGATTTAACAACCAAGAACAAGGTTGTTGAAATGAAGATGGATTTGGAAAACATCCCCATCCTCGACATGATACATCTGCACAAGCAAATAGGGGATATTATCTTTACTAATCTATTGAAAGCTACATGAAAATTGTCAAAATTGCAAACCAGTAAAAGTAGAATTGAGAATCAATTAAGACAGGAAAATGTGGAGAAAAAATCCCACCAAGCACAAATAAAGAAAATGCAGATGGATTTGTTGGCTGATTAAGGCCATGTAGATAAATGGGCAGGGATACAGAAGTGAATGAAAAGGAGAATTCTATTCAACTATTGAAAAATAAATTGAAGATACCTTCTACATAGCTGATACAGGCATCTGAATTAGATGAACTTGAGAAGTAAAAGCGAGCTTGAGTAGCAATTTGAATGATTGCAAAGAAAAGTTGTTAAGATTTGATGAAAAAGAGATAAAATGGAAGAAAGACATGGTTCTGGTGGTAGAGAGTGATAAGACTATGAAATAAAAATTTGATGAAATGGAAAAGAAACTGCATGAGAAAGAAACAGAGTTACAAGAAAAGGAGAAAGAATTAGTATTGAGAATTATTCCTCCTACAGCTAAATCAAGTGAACAAACAATTGTCCAGGCTATGTCACAAGTTATCTTGAAATATTTACAACTAACTGGATTGGAAAATCAAAACAAAAACCTGGAAAACCTGGCATTGCAAAGGGAACAAGAGAGAAAACCTCGGGAAGCCAAATATCAAGCTTGGGAGGCCAAATGCCAAGAATTGCAAACCAAAAATAATAAATTATTGAAGCAGGAAACGGGTCAATTACCAGTATAGGGGAAAAAACATATCATTTGGGATGCCATCATAGAGGAAGAAAACAAATTAAGACCTTATCTTTATTTTGCGTTGGATAAAGAGGTGGTGAATCATTCATCTAGGAAAAGTGTGACAGTACCCAGTGTTACGGAGAGAAATTCCTATGGCTTGGGGTACCACAACAAACAGCTTTGACTCCAGAAATCAATCTTTCCCAATATGCAATAGAAATAAAATGTCTAACACTAAAGGATCAGACCTCGTACCTTATTCCGGATGGTTGAAGTAGATCCCCGTTGAGCTTTCCAATCTCCAGCTTGAATTGATATAATACGTCCGCAACAACAAGTAAACAATACAAGCATACTATATATCATGGTGTTATATCTATTCTAGCATATATAATCAATAATGTAAAAGCATTTGACATATTCCGATGGATACAATATTTAATCAAATACACATCATTGGACAAGAAAATATATTTCCATTAATATAAATCAGAGATTACAAGATAGATACAACCTCTGACGGCATGTCTGTGAACTGAAGAAACTGAATCCCCCACTTGGGCCTCCACCACCTCAATCCTCCATCTCACGATAGCAAGCTCACTAGCAAAAGGCAAGCTTGGGAAGAACACAATAGTGCTCCAAGGGACAAAGGGATGCAAACTCAAGTACAAATTCCGGCAACAATGGACTATAGTTTCTTTGCTCTCAATCTCTCTATATGCCTTCAATGTACCAAGGGGTTCCTTATATAGCTTCACAAGGGATAATGAAGGGTCAAATCCGAGCGATCTCAATGCATATGGAAGGCCAGGAGTCGAATGAGTCGGATTCATGTCAAGGAAAACTCCAAAAGGATTTGGATTATGCACACATCCCGATGTACATGGTTATAGGGGTCAAACTCGCGTATGTAAGCGATTATCAGGTAAAAAGCCGCGTATATCATTTTTCATATAGTTTTAGGGATGATCAAGGAAATATCAAAGGATAAAAGATGGTCCATGGGGTCTAAAGAGTCTGCAGCGGGATAGGGGAAGGCCATACAAAGTGTGATTCACCTAAAGTGGTGAAATCCACTATAACAGATGCCCCCTAATGTGTGAGGTCAGAGGGGTCATACGATGGCCGAAATACATTATAAGTCCACCCCAGAAGTGGAGTGATGAAGGATCCCAAATGGAAGACCAGCCACCCAATCAACATAGTACAATAATACAACTCTACATATAACTGCAAGTACATACAGCAGTCCCGGATACATAAGATTACAATGGCCATGAATAGGCATAATACATGATATCACATATGTGGTCATCGCCATGTACAATATACATATATCAGAATCTCCATGATGAAGATATACAAAGGATCATGATCTCCAAAATGGATGAAGATATATAATAGATCAAGATCTCCATAGTGGCTGGAAATGTCTGACATACACTGGAATCAAGTCACGAGAGCTGAAATCTCATGAACACTGGCACGATAAAGGAGGTGGCATATAAGAGATGCCACCAATCTGGAAAGTATTCTACACAAACCGCTATGAGTACATGTCCTACTATGCGAATAGAGGTGTTGAGGTCGAACATAGTAGTCCATCATCTGATTACCGGTCATTAATGTATACCATTAACAGATGCGAGATCACCAATCGATAATGAAAATGGGAATAAAGGTACTAGAGTGCAACCTAACAAGTGTGAATAGATGTGTTGAGGTCAAACACTTGAGAGAATCCATCGATCAGGGGACATTGATGTATTCCCAAGAAACTGTCGATGGCGAGAGAACCTGCCACTGATGACTGCAAGTCTCAAGGAACTCCAAAGGACTCTAGATTCCAATCCCAGAATAAATGATGTGAAGTCGATGGGATGAAATCCGCTGGAAGGAGGGAATTAAGGCATCCCTCATCATCCAACATGAGGTACTCAGCAAAGCTGTCTAATGTGGAAGGACTCGATCTTAAGGTGCATGAACCAGTAACTGTACCGGGAATGGCCGACATGCAAAGTCAAGATAATTGAGGAATGGTCGACACAGGTTTCAACTTCCTTCGAACAAGAGCATAACGGAATATGGTCACTAAATGGAGGTAGCATAGAATTGATATACAAACTGGGACATCTCTGTGACACAGGAGGCATCAACAAAGGCTCCATAGGGACTGGAAGCTTAACCAGTCGATGGAGATAAACTCAGATAAACGAGAACAGCTCCTAAAGTCAAACTATAACCCAACCAATGGATGTGATATACAGTGCTCTGTTCGAAGGCGACACAACTCGATAGATGCCAAAGATAACATCTTTCCTTGTCCGACTTTTTAGTTTTTTAATTTTTTTGGACTTTTTCAGTTTAAAAAGCTTGAAAAAAGAATAAACTAGCTTTTTAGTTACAAACTAGGAGGAGACAAGTGTCATAAGGGAAAACAAACTAGTTCCAAGCAGTGGAACATACCTATGCTCAATGCAAGGATACATGTGTAGGATATCGACACTCAGGGGAAAATTCCCTCCCGGTACAAAGGGAAATCAAGCTGCGAAGGATATATAAAAAATGGCTCTGCATGGCTAGACATGAGACAAGCTCGGGCTATATGGCTGAAACACAATGTCAGGGGAGCCAGCATAAAGCTCAATAAGGAAGGAAAATATCATGATAATGCATTCACAACTTGACATAGGGGGAGTCCGGAGGGAAACAGGCCAGCATAAGATCAAGAGGAGTATGAGACTCTTGCGAAATGTCATGGTAGTACTATACAATGGACTCCCACACCCTAAAGGAGAAAACATCGGCATGGGCACCAAATGCAAATAAGGGGCTAACTAGGGTACCCATGTAAGATGAAGCTCTACCACTCAGATTATGCCACTTCTAAAGCAGCAAGAAGGTTCGGTGACATAATAGAGTGGGTTCGTACCTAAGGTCATGGTGACATGGTCATAAGTTCATGCAAAATGCAAATGGTGGTGAACCTAACCTATATGCCAGTGTAGACGTTATACATGTGATAGGAATGAACAGGTCGAAACCTCAGAGAGAGTGTACAAAAACTGGATCCTACATGACAACCATATTAGTCCAAAACAACCCAAAATAGTTAATAAAGAATCCAAACTATAGGATATAGGGAGGAATGATCATGACAACTGCACCCAAAGGAAACAATGCGGTGAACGATAGGACATAAAAAGGAAAGTAAGGTGTAGACCCAACGTTCACGCATCCACTACCACCCCCATGAGGGTGACCACCGGTGTAAAGACCGAGCAAAGGGAGTCAACATCCTCCACAAATGGAGTAGAGGGTAGAATGTGACCACTTCAAATCTATGAGCAGGGTAAGGGGTTATGATGCCCCCAAGTCTAACACCATGGTCTGTACTAGGACCAAGACGAGTGATAGGATACTAGGCATGCCGAAAATAAAAGGACCTGAACTCAAGAGAGCATAAATATACTCAAGTAACCATGATCCCAAAGGCCAACCGGCACACAAAGAGCACACTCCTAAGAAAATATACAGCCAAAATATAAGCAAACCAAGGGGAGGATATGTGAGCTCCCAAATGCAGCAAGTATGTCTCACCTAGGAGAGGCTCGAAACTCCCATACACTACAAGTGGAGGTACGTAACCAATTATAGTGGCCCTCAACTTCAATGCATAAAGCGACTGTGCTATCTGACCTCTACCTAGCCAGGAAACCTACATAATAACCTCGGCGAAGTACCCTCTTGATAACCTAGGTAAGGCCACTAAGGTCACCTCAATATACTCAATGCTTAGGCAGACAGTCGCAAGTGGGATTGATCGTATGGGCAAGGTAGCAAATCCTAAAACTCTCGAAAGAGCCCCCAGATATGAATACAATCCTGTAAATATCTCCGGTGCTACTTAGTTATGACTAGGGGTCATCCCACTCAATAACCACTCACACTGCCTCGTGCTTAACTCCCTTTTGAGAGGACGATCTTGAGAAACACTAATTATACCAAGGATTTCACACACTCACCTAGACAGACACCTAGATGTTGTTGTTTAGTGATCTTGGAGAATTAACTTCCAATGAACTATTCCAAGATCCTAAATCCTAAGCTTGTTGGTGCACCCTATAAAAGAAAAGAGTGTAATTCATTTTAAATTATGCATTTATTTTAGTTGGCTGTAATTACTCAAAGGGAAATGGCCATGCAACTAGTGATATGAAGACTCAGCAGTGAAATAAAAGTGCACACCATAACAAACAATGCTAAGTGCAATCTTTGTCAAATGAAAAATAGGGTATGCCACTACATGAGATGCATAAATATATATTCCTTTCCGAATGCCAAGGAAATCCTTCCTATATGAAAGCCTAAACACAACTCTCATCCAAGCAATCCAATGCAAGTACCTCCTCAAATCCATATCTAAGATGCAATTAAGAGTGCAACTACTTTGTATTTTTCAATATAAAAGAATGAAAAATGCAATAAAAGTCATCTAAAACTCTCAGTCTCTGCAGCAAGTATAAAAGACAAGCCCAGCAAGACACCAAGACAAAAAAGAGTAATGCACTAATGGAAAAACAAAAAGGATAAATGACTAAAACTACTTTCACAGAAAAAATCAATGAAAGATCGGTCTCTGGTCACAAAAGAAGCATCCAACAGACAACATCAGACCCAAGGAAGACCCAACCACACTCACAACCCACCCAGAAACTTCCCACAACATCAAACTCACCAAAAGGGAGGATGTACACGACTGTATAAAGAACAACTGCATATGTACGCGGATTTTGGCCAAAAACCCGCATATGTACGCGACTTTAAGCGAAAAACCCACGTATATAGAGAAGGTAGTGGTAAAAAGTAGGCCAATGCCAAACCAATAAAGGGGAGTGTCAATGGACAAACATACTATAAAATGTGACACAGAAACAGGGAGAAATTAAGAGCAAGTCAATAATCACAAGCCCATTGTACTGATAAAAACCCCCCAAAGGCAAAATGACTAGGAACTCCCCAGTGGAGTCGCCATATCTGTTACGGAGAGAAATTATTATGGCTTGGGGTACCACAATAGACAACTTTGACTCCAGAAATCAATCTTTCCCAATATGCAATAGAAATAAAATGTCTAACACTAAAGGATCAGACCTCGTACCTTATTCCGGACGGTTGAAGTAGATCCCTGTTGAGCTTTCCAATCTTCAGCTTGATTTGATATAATACTTCCTCAACAACAAGTAAACAATACATGCATACGATATATCATGGTGTTAGATCTATTCTAGCATATATAATCAATAATGTAAAATAATTTAACATATTTCAATGGATACAATATTTAATCAAATACACATCATTGGACAAGAAAAGATATTTCCATTAATATAAATCAGAGATTACAAGATAGATACAACCTCTGATGGCACGTCTGTGAACCAGAGAAACTGAATCCCCCACTTGGGCCTCCACCACCTCAATCCTCCATCTCACGATAGCAAGCTCACTAGCAAAAGGAAATCTTGGGAAGAACACAATAGTGCTCCAAGGGACAAAGGGATGCAGACTCAAGTACAAATTCCAGCAACAATGAACTATAGTTTCTTTGCTCTCAATCTCTCTTTAGGCCTTGAATGTACCAAGGGGTTCCTTATATAGCTTCACAAGGGATAATGAAGGGTTGAATCCGAGCAATATCAAGGCATATGGAAGGCCAGGATTCGAATGAGTCGGATCCATGTCAAGGAAAACTCCAAAAGGATTTGTATTATGCACACATCCCGATGTACGCGGTCATAGGGGTCAAACCTGCGTATGTACGCGGTTATCGGGTAAAAAGCCGCGTATATCATTTTTCATATAGTTTTAGGGATGATCAAGGAAACATAAAAGGATAAAATATGGTCCATGGGGTCTAAAGAGTCTACAACAGGATAGGGGAAGGCCATACAAAGTGTGATTCACCTAGAGTGGTGAAATCCGCTATAACACCCAGGGAGAAATTGAATAAGAAGCGAATTGACTATGCCAACAACACCATCAAATTTTTGAATGGGTTGATAGAAGATGATTTGAAGAAGGAAAATATCAAGGACATACTATAAATTATAACCTAGGCCAGAAAGGTAGTGAACAAATATCATCATTTAGACACAGTCCAAGCCAAAATTGATATCATGACACATGAGCTAAATTTTTTCAAGGATATGTTTAATCCCTTATTTAATAAAGGACTCCCATTATTTTGGGAAGAAAAATGAACAATGCTGACTCAGAAACAATACCATTATAAATTGATTCAGTATAGTTTCGATCACACTAATTTCACTGATATGAACCGATCGTTGTCTGGAAAAATGATTGTTGACAAGATGGCTGATGAGTTCGAAATATTTTTTACTTCAAAGAGCCATGTGCTCATTTACAAAATTATCCCTACAGGGACCATATAGAATTGCGTGTGCTAGAAAAAAATATGTCCACTTTGGAGCTTGTTACCACCTAAGTTGTAATTAGTGGTTTTCTATCAAGTGAGCCTGGTGAACTGGACAAATATTTTTTGTTTGGACTTCAGAAGACCTTTGGAAGTGCTTGTTGTACTATATCACATGTTCATACCCCCTTGGGGGAGTTGTAATAAATGTTCTAGCATGATAGTGCCTGTAAAAGACTCGGTCTTTTAGACTTTATTTGTCAATCCGATCAGCCCAAGGTGTTTTTTCCCTTGGTTATTATTAGTTGTTGAATAAATGACTGATAATTTTTGAGTTTTTCACTCAATACCTCCAAAGTTGGGGTGGTCGACTTGGAATTTAGGCCTATTGAGGTTATTAGAGTCTATGTGTCAATGTATAAAGATGCTAGGCATCATGGTCGAGTCATATGAACATTTCTAAGTCCCCCTAGGTTTTTTAATTTTTTTAATTTTTTCAGTGTTTTTTATTAAAATTTAATTTTTCCAAAAATTAGGCTATTTTTTAATAGTTTAATTGGAAAATTTGGTTTTGTAATAAAAGTGGGCTCAGAAGTCAAATTCAGTCATGTAGGTGCTCATTTTCAAGCTAAGAGCACCTAGTAAACCTATAGACCCACTATTTCCTAGTTTTGAGTGAGTTTCCATCACTCAAGTTAGAAAGCCCCAAAAAATCAATTTTTCATTATTTAAATTAATAAATTAATGAATAATGGAGAAAATCCAAAATCTTAGACCAATGGATTCTCAACCGATTTGATTGAAATCAGTCTCATTGGCACTAGATTGACTGGATCTAACAAATCCTTGACTGAAGGAGGTGATCTGGGTGGATCCAAAGTTGAACTTTAGCTTCCTCTATGGGGAATTGCGCCCTTTCTCTCTCCTCCACACGAGTGGGCTCTTCTGGAAGCTCTATGGTTGATGATTCACTCAGCAGGTCGATGTGTCAGCTCAATCAACCCCCTGATGGAAATTCAGACTCAGTAGAAGCTCATTTCAGCTTCAGATCAGGCATTGATGGACTCTCCTTCAGTTGCAGTGGTCTATCTCCTTGGGATTTGCACCCCCTTTGGGCTGGGGTTTCCATTTTGTGTACAAATAAAGCACGGCTTCCTCCTTTCCGAGTTAGTTAGAGTTGGATTGAGGAGACATTGCTGTTGTAATACTGTGTAATATCTTTTCCTATTGGAATAAATTGAAGATTTGGAGGCAATATGGTGTCATGTCATTGTATGTGTGGATGAGCATTGCCATGTTTCACTGAGGTAACATGTATCTATGTTCATAATTTGCTGATTGTTTGTGGATTCATTGCTAAGATTGATAATAATTTTATTATAATATTGATGGGAAAGGAGTTTTTTAATAAGTTTATTGGACATATCTTTCTTTTTTGATGCATGTTTAGAGATCTAGATTCAACATGTTTTATAAGTTTATATGCATGCTATTCTAAAATCTCTATGCATGTATTAACCGGATATCACAAGTATTTTGGCAAGTCTTTGGATTCAGTTGTAGGTTCCTAGCTTGGAGAGGATGCTGATATAGTTTGCTTCTTCACTCTCTCCAAAACCATTCAAAGGAATAGTCCCTCGACATTCCACTGGAAAGCTCCACGGTTGATCTTCAAGGCTTCTAGCAACAAATGCTCTTCTTTTCCTCTTCCTCCTTAAATTATTTCTAAAATCAGTCCGGTTACTTGTTTGCAGCTTTAAAATTTTTTAGATCTATCAATTTCAGAGTTTATTTTACATATATATTTCTTCCTTAAAGCTCATAAACTAGATCTCATTCCTAAAAGAAAATTTACAAGCTTTCTAGATCTAGTTTTAGGAAAAAATGTCATTTTTCAAGGCTGTGAAAGTAGATCTAAAGCTTGTTGAATGCATGGTTGTTTCCTTAGAATATAAAAATTTATATTCATCATTTTAATTGCTTCATATTGGCTTCCCCAAAATCATGCCAAGATCCCAAGGAAAGCTTGCTTTCCTTGGTTCCTTTTCCGCTTCTTTAAAAACTAGTTTTAACTTAGAATTTTTGGGTAAAAAGTTTGTTCATCCAAAAGTACTTTCAAAGTAATTTTGGGCATATTTAACTATGATAATATTGTTTTTTTTAGCAGGTGTAACATAAAATAGGAGGAGGCGCTGTCCAGAAAGCATTTTTGGACCATTCAAAACCCCCCAGGGGGTCTCCGTCTTCCCAAAATTTCAAAATTTTGTAATTTGTAAACCTTTGGTATCATTCCATATAAGGACCAGGTGGATTAATTTCAGTTTTCTGATATTTTAATTTTTTCTAATAAAAATAAAAGTCTTTTCGAATAGTCTCTTTCGAGCCTATTCACCATCCCCCGAGGGGGGATCCACGTCCCTTTCACTTTTTTGTATTTTTCCCTTTTTTCTGTTCTAGTTTAGTATTGACATGCAGGATTGTATACTTTGATAATATTTTGCATTATTCCATATTTTAAATTCAAAATTAATCATACTACTTACCCCACGACTTCCCGATCGACCCGCAAGGGGAAAGAGATGCGTGGTAGGACTAATTAGAAAACCGGTGTTGAGTATCTCTGATTCCATTTTCATTAATTGTTTTAATAATCATAATAAAATCAACCCCTCCTTGATTCCCCGATTGAGGTCCAATTGGATAGAAAGAGGTTCTTGGAGGGTTTTATTTTTAATAAGAACACCTCTATTAAAACTTACTAAAAATAAAAAAGACTCTAGTGTGTATGCTCTATACTTGGCTGCAATTCTTCCGATCAGTCAAGCTGCATCAAAAATCACTTGAGAGACTATATTAATTATTCTTCACCTCCCAAATTGACAAACCATCAGGAAAAAATCCAACGCCTTGAACGAACTTAAAACAGTGGAAAAATACCCAAAGGAGTGGGAACAACTAGAAAGTGACCTCGAGGCGCCAATCTCTGTCACACCCTTACAGGTGCATTACGAACAACAGTCTTTGAGACTCCGTTCCATCCCACAAACACCTTGCGATTAGCCGTGAAACTTCACTTTTGGACATACTCCAAGTACTCCTTGGGTATATCTGGAGTCCCCTTTTTGCCTAATTTAATTCATTCACATTCCACATTAATTTAAAATCTACCAAGAGGCATTTACAAAAGATTGTTTCAAGTGCATGCAAGCACATTAGTTTCTCTGTTGACTCCATTTAAGGAACTGGTGATTTATTTGATCATTTCTTTCGATTATATATATATTGAGTGTCATTACTGTGCTTATCTGCTTTAAATTTTGCATCTTGTTTTCTTTTGTTTCCATTGGTTAATTTCAAACAACTTAATCAATATAACACCATCACACTAAGTAATTAGCCTTAGTAATTTAATAGGGTCTACCCCCCTTGGCTTTGTTAGGAGTTAGCCTGAACGAAGGAGTCAAGAACAAGGTGACAGCCTTGACTTGAGAATTCCCCCCAAGGACACACTGAGTGGCTTGAAGATTTTTGCCACGTAACCCAGGTGTGTTAAAGGTGACAATAGTTTTTGGCACCATTGCCAGAGATAAATCTTTTTACTCCTGAGTACGACTTCGCTTAAATTTTTTCTAAACAACTAAAAAGATAAAAAATTTGATTGATCTTGTCTTTAAAAAAAAGACATAAAAATTCAAACTCAATCCATCTGGTGACTCCACTGTCTAACATCCCTCCAAGAATTTCTACCCTAAGAAACCGCCACTAATTATTCAATCCTCTCCCTGATCCCGACAGGTTTATTAGAGAAAGATTGAATAGGTAGACTTCTGGTAGAAACCTTGAAGATTTATGAGACCAATCCCTCTCAGATATCCATCACTTATTTGTAGAGAGTCATGTTCACCAATCTCAAGAAATGACAGAATTATTCAAACCCCTTGAATTTTCTCAAATAGTAGGTGCTCCCCACACCATTCCAAAATATGCTATCAAGAAGCTCCCCATATTTCAGGGAAATAATGCCATCATTGCCAAGTCTCACCTTCGAAAGTTTGAAAAGCACCTGGTCAATTATTGCAAAGATGCTGCCCATGACCATGACGATGTCAAAATGAATCTCTTTGCTTTATCCTTAGAAGATGATGCTGAAGAGTGGTGCCTCGACCTAGATGATGATTCATATAAATCTCTTAGTGAATTCCAAGATGTTTTTAGGAAGAAGAGGGGAGAAAAGAAGGAACCAAGACATCTGCTTGCTTCCCTTTATAGCATAAAGAAGATGAAGAATGAAACCATGGATGAATTTAAGACTAAATCCAGGCTTTTGGTTGCAGACCTTCCTAGAGAGATCAAGCCAAAAAATTCCTCTATCCTCATATCCTACATTGAAGCCTTCACCGGTGACTTAAGTTACCAGTTGAGAGATAAAGAACCGGCTGAACTAAAAACTGCCCAGGAATTGTCCGAGAAAATAGAAGAGAATATGCAATCTTCAGGAAATTCCAACATTCTAGGTCACACTAGGGGAAATAACTCCTGCAACAAAGAAACCAAGGGTAAAGACGTTGAATCAGAAGAAAAGGGAACTTCTAAAGATCCCATGGAAAAGGTGACGGACATGATAAAAAACTTGGTTACTAGTCAAAACCAACTAATGGAAAATCATTCTGCACAATTGAATCACATGCATAATAGATTGATCACAATGGAAAGGAATAATGGAACTAGGAAATTTCAACCCAAGCAAAATCAGATGTATCAAAAGAAATTTCCTGAGCAAGAACCCAGGATTCCAAACCAGTTAGACTCACTGTAACATGGTAGAATAAGTAATTCCATGGTGTAGACCATGTGAACAATTCCACCAAGAAAGCACTTGTTATGTTGCAAATCAATTCATGGAACATGGACTTGATGAGTTCAGTAGTTAAGAAACAAATTCAAGCGAGCTTGATCATGTATACATGGTAGGCCAGGCCTGCCCTTTGTCACCAGCTAAACAGTACAAGCCTAAGGATGAAACCATTGCAGAATCTTATAGTGAATATTATGATGAAAAATGTAATGTACATGATGGGACTCCTACATGTTCTCCATATAATGATGACAGTCTGGAAGTTTTACTGCCTTGTGACCTTTTCTCTGAAGAAGATGAGTATGAAAATGAGGACAAGTATAACTTGGAGCATGATAAAAGTGATGAAGACTCCCTTATCTCCGACAAAGATGTTGATGAGGAGTCCTGGACATTCATGGAAAATCCAGTCTATGACATGAATAAAGAGGAAAATAATGAACCAGAAACTTTTGATGGTTTTGTTGATTTTTCTGTCTATGGCATATCTAAAGGAGAGAGCATGGACCATGTGGCGTTTGGAAAATTTGATATGAAAAAAAGGAGCATGCAGTTTATCCCTATGATTAGTCTGAGCCATATATCAGTATCAGTAATGAAAACAAAGAGAACTTGATATCGGAACTTGATATCAGCAAGGGGAATCCATAACATCTGACATAGATGGTGGTGATGACTATTGTGATTTTTTTGGATATCTTATTAAGAATCCTATCTATGCTATGTCCAGCAAGGTGAGTGTCTATTTAGAAATTTGTGGAAGTCCAATATACTATAATTCCATAGAGGGAAGCATGGATCTGGAGACCTGGGAAAATGCTATTATGGAAAAGCAACATTCAAAACTCTTATATGATCATTTAGAGTCATATCACAAGACAATCATTTTTTTTACTGTAACTGAATAAATTTCTTTCCTTTGTTGAAGTTCCTATGCAAACAACCTTGTGATTCATAATTATATATTTTAAATCCATAGTGCAATGTTTACTTTCCTTGTTTCAACCACAATATAATTTGATTCTTTATTTTATTTGCACATCCGGCCTTGTTAACAATCAGTGAGAGATCCCTCTCCGGAAAGAAAAAAGTCAAATTTCTTTCCTAAAGTGGTTCTGTTGTTACCTTGAGATTTCCTTCCTACAACCTGAGGTAAATTTTGAGTGTTAAATAATTTCCACTATTTTCAGGGAACTAGAGTTCAAATCATCACTAGGAGAGATGACAAAGACTACAATATTCCAAAAAAGAAAGGGATTTTTGTGGGAAAACATAGATTTCTACATGTGAAAAAGGTTGTGCATTTTCCCTGGTGACTCTAGATTCATTTTGAGCAAGATTTCAGAAGGAATCCCGGCTTCTAGGAGATCACACACATGAGGTAATCCTAATACTTAAAATTTACAAAGTGTGGAAAACCCATAAAGTTTGTTTAGATATAGGACTGGAAAAAATAAAGCTACTACTTCTCAAACTGAAAGGTCTCTATTTCAAGAATATTTCTATAGTTTTCAACATTTTGATTCAGAAGCAAATATTGGAAAGCCTTTGTTAAGATATAAATCAGATTCATATTTAAAACAAACAAAGATTAATCCAAAAAGACTTGAGTCTTATCTCTTAGATTCCCTGTGGCAGAATTTACAAAACCTTGTCAAATTTGAATAAAGTAGTCATCTTTTCCAAACTCACCAACGACATATTTCAAGTCCTGTTCACAATCCTCCTCATAACCCTCTTGTATTTCAAAATCCACCTATTGTACCAAATCCACCCAGACAAATGGCAGCTAAGTTTTCACCCTTGGCTTTGCCAGTTGTTTTGCATGACCTTCCTTGAAACTACTCAGAGAATTTCTTTATATGATGGGGAGGGGAAATTTACAACAAGGAAACATATGGACACGTTTGAGTATTTCATTGACTTGGAGGAGGTTGATCATGATGATGCAAATATGAGACTATTTTCTCAGAGTTTGTTTGGAGAGGAAAAACGGTGGCTCAATGACTTATTAGCAAGATATATCCCCACCTTTGAGGATTTTCAAACACTATTTATAGATAGGTGGGAATAAAAAAAGAGCCCTTTACAAATATTATCTTAGTATAAAAATTTAAAGAAAGGGAAATTTGAATATGTGCATGGGTTTTCTAGCATATTTATGAGGGTATATAATTCTATTCCAGATGACATTAAACCCTTGGTAGTGTTGATGTATTTGTAACTTTGGAATGTATTCATCTATTCATCTATGTATTGTAACCCGATGTTTATTCTGGGATGTATCTATTATGCATTTGAGTCATATTGTCATACCCCAATGTTCCGATCGGGAGGATCAATAATGTAAATAAGTCATGTCAAGTCATTGTTAAAGTCCCCACAGTTTCGAGGCACTAGGGTTATTAGACACTCCTATAGATGTCGGCTCTAGTAAGTAATTGTTAAGTGAGGCCAACATGATTGAGTGCACTTCAAGTGAACGAAAGAATATAAATAGAGAGCGAGTCTCTCTATTTATCACACACATCATTCACTCACTCAAGTGTAGCACATTAGTGAGGAACGAAATACACTGGGGCTAGACAAGAAGAAGACTACTGCTGGGAGATCACTTACTGTTTTGGGGATTTTACTGTTTTGGTGTTGATTCTATCTCTAATGAAGTTGTGGGGTTTTCTCCTTTATGGTTTCCCCAAGAAAAACACTTTGTGTCTCTTGTCTCTTGTGACGTGCTTATGTTTTATTGCTGTACTTGTTATTCTCTCAGTAAAGATCCTAACATAATGCTAGCTTAATGTTGAAAAACTAACATGGTATCAGAGCTAACCTGAGAAGAAGACATTGTGCAGCTGTGGGAACTAGGGCTTCCTAGTTTGTGGACCTTCCTCCATAGATTTTCAGCAAAATTAAGGTGGAACAACTCTCCTCCTTAGGGTGCATCTTTCTGTCGAAACATAATCCAATTCTGAGGTTTTTCAGTTTTGGACCTGTCACTAGGGTCGGAAATTAGGGCTTTTTACAGAAGAGGAATTTTTCAGTGAGCCCAGGCCTGGATTGATATCCTCCCCAAAATCGAATTTAGGGACAAATTTCAAGGCATTTGGGTGGACAGAACTCCGGAAAAGCAAAACCCTAATTTGCTCATGAACCAGCTCTACAGGATTTCAGCTCAAGTTTCAGATCCGATATCTTGAACCTGGTAAGATCTAAAATCTTTGTATTTCCATTTGAGGTTCTCATTTAAGATGTCTCATCATACCAAGCTTAATGAAAAGCTTGAGGGAGATAATAACTTCCGAGCCTGGAAGTATAGGATCTCCCTGGTCCTGGAAGAGAATGAATTAGACTCCTACATTCATGTGGAGGTTCCAGTTCCAGAGGGAGATGAGGAAAAGGCCTTACATAAGAAGAATATGGTTATGGAAAAGAGAATCATTGCTAATTCTGTCAAGGATCACCTTATTCCACAGGTGTCCTCTCTCAAGACACTTAAAGCTATGTTTGATTCCCTAACCAAATTGTTTGAAGGAAAGAACATCAATCAGAAGATGACCCCGAGGAACCAACTAAAGAATGTGAAGATTCAGAGTGTAGAAACTATCCAGTATTACTTCACAATGGTTTCTCAGATCAAGGAACAAATAGAAGCTGTTGATGAAGAAATGGAAAATGCAGAGATTGTAATGACTACCTTGAATGGCCTTCCTAGGTCATGGGATGCTTTTATCCAAGGAATCTGTGCTAGAAAGAAGTTAGTCAAATTCAGCAGACTATGGGAAGAATGCTCTCAAGAAGAAGCTCGGATAGCAGCTCGAGAAGAAAATATGGGCAGTGAAGATCAAGCCCTCACAGTTCACTACAAGAAGGAAAGAAGAAAACCTCATTACTCCAAAGGTAAGAGCTCTCATTCTAAAAGGGATCTATCTAGATTTAGATGTTATACATGTGATGAAAAAGGACATTTTGCTAAATATTGTCCTAAGAGAAAGAACCACTCTCATAAGAAGAAGAGCAACAAAAGAAGACATCATGCTCATGCTGCAGAGGATGATGAACCATCCAGAAAGAGATCTAGATATGAAAGTGAAGATTCTTCAAGCGAGGATGAATATGTTATGATATCAGCTCTGTTATTCACCTAAATGGCACCTCTCCGTCCGAGTGCCGACATTCCTCATGTTGGTACACAAAAGGACATCTATGGATTGAGGTTTGCCCAGGGTACTCTTGATGAGCTTCTTATAATACATTTCTCACCCATCCAGATGGTTACTTTGCCTTTTTTACTATGTTAAGTTGTATTCGCGACTCTCCCTTTATAAAACTCGCGAGTCATTTGCAAGTGTCGGTTGCTGCAAGTCGCGAATGGATGTATTCGTGGGTTGCCCTTATGGTAAGTTGTGAATCATTCACGGGTTGTCCTTCTACATACCCGCGAATGTGTCCCTTAACAGTTAAAAATAATAACACGCGATAGCTTGGGATTAGTTAAGCCTTTTTCCTTAATCACCTTAACTGTCTCAACCTCCTCAACTTGCGAAACTTCCTTATTTCCTCCATATAAATACAGGCCTTGGGGAGGGTGTTAGAGATACAGACTTGGAGAGCAAAGTTATGCTGGTGGATTGTATACAGAAGTATTTGGAGCAGTGGAACTCAGAATCCTTTGGTTGCATAGGAGTTCTTGTCTCAGACGTTGGGTTGTAATTTTAAACTCTTTCCATTATTGATAATAAAGAGATTACTTCTTCCATATGTGTTTCATGTCTTGTGGCTTGATAAATGTTTATATTTTAGTATGATATGTGTTTTATCTAACCTGCTTATATGTACATGAATCATCTTGTATCTGGAAGAGTGTTTCTTGACAGGTGAAAGAGGAGCAACCTTGAAGACTTTGGAAGTGGAACAGAGAGGAAGAGGATAGCGAGGATCGACCTTCGTTTAACAAGTAAGTCCTTCTAACCCTCCTATTTCCTATTCTACACTTTATAAGTCAATTGTATGCAAGTAATTGAGTATGTTGGTAACCCGAGACCTATGGTTGTTTGGTGTATATTCCTTTACAACAAAACTGGCGACTCCACTGGGGATGCCTAGACTGCTGTAGGTTTTTCTGTCTCCTGACCAGTCTTTGCTTGGAAGTTTGACTATGATATTTTGTCCTGGTTTATACTTGCTTCAGTATTCGAAAGTCTTGGTTATTTTTCTTGTTTTTGAGAAAACAATTATACCCATTCGTGAGTTGTCCTTCTAGACAATCGCGAATGCAGGTTCACATTCATGGGTTGCTATATTGGACAGTCGCGAGTCATCTGCGAGTTGCTCTTATAGACAGTCGCGAGTATGCCTGGAAGTAGGGATTTTTTAAAGTTAAAGTTTGCTTGTTCTTTGATTTGGGTAGTCCCTTTTTTTTAGTGGATTTTCTTTATGAATGCTGTGTGGCTTGTTTGAGTGCCTCTTTTGATCACACTTTGTGCTTTTTCGAAAGCCCTTGAGTCATTTTGCTTGGATTATTTACTGCTTGCATGCTGAAGTGGTTGGCCTATTTGGGTTGTGGGATAATGTGTCTTTGCCCAGATCTGTGATCAGGGTCTTGGACTCTGTTTTCTAGTCTGTCTTCTGACAGTGGCTGGTTGTCATTTGCCTTTATAAGTCTACAATGATTTTTGTCATTGTGTGCACCTAAGATAGGGTTCCTAGCCTTCCTTGTTGGTTGTCTTTTGTTTCGATCAGCTTGTTTGCTTCAGTCTGTTGCTTTTAGACAGTTTATTTGATTCAAGTTTGCTCAAGTACAATGCATTGTATTTTTTTCTTTGTTTTTATAAAATAAAATTAAAAAGAATGTATACTTGTTTTTACTACTTTCTCCCCCTACCTCCTTCTTTGGATTGACCTTGTTGGACAAGGTACTGAGCGGCCTTTGTTTTAGGTTTAGATTGATACTTGGGACTTCTTGACCTTTGTTTATGTTATTCTTTTTGCTCAGTTTCTTCATTCCAAAGTTGTTGTCTTGTCTACCTTTGTAATCCTTCTTTCCAAGAGAGGTTATATCCAACTTTAGGGAAACCTAGGGTTTGTTTGTGGGGTGTAGAGTAGTTGTCTATTTGCTTTGCTTTCAGTACTTGCTTGCATTAGTTTATAGGCTGATTTTTCTTTTGCATTTATAAAAGAAAAAGACAAAAAAACATGTTTGCTTTATATGCATTTAGATTAGGTTTTTAGTCTGTATTGCATAGCATATCATTGTTTTTGGAAAAATAAAAATATAAAAAGAATTTGTTCTTTTGAGGTTTTCAAGTTTCTATTTGAAAAATAAAGAGAATAGTTTTTGCTTTTTGCATTTCATTTCTCTTTGCTTAGTCATTTTGTTTCAACTTTTGAGTCAAAACACCACGTAAGTTTCATGCCATTTACCCTCTGACTAATAACAGCCCTTAAAATAAACGATATAATTTTAAAAAATTGCTAGTAAGTTTTATTTTATAGGGTCATACTCCAACTAGCTTAGGCTATACTTGTGGGATAGGGAGTTTAAACTCCCCACAAGTGTTAAAATTCAGATGTAGTTGGCCTATCACTAGGTAAATCCTTTTCTACATTGATTGTATCTGGGAAGCTCGTCTCAAACGGGATTTAAGCACTAGGCCGCATGGAGGCTTGGACAGAGGAGATAACCCTCCGAATCCTTGTCAAAACGTAACTCAGGACTTTTACGCATCTGGGGATTCTGTCCTAGACAGAGTTTTGGGCTCAGCTACCTTGCCCATGCGTACGATTTTGGCTGATGAATGTCCCCCCAGACTGTCAATATAGTTAAGGTAGCCTTTAGTCTCCTTGACATCTAGGGTTCATACACAGGTACACCAGAAGGTTATTTCTGGTTGACCTTGGACGGGATTGGAAGGTAACCCCGGTAGAAAGTGTGGGAGGACGGTGGGTGATTCCTCCGCTTGTGCCTAAGAACATCTACAGGGATGCCAAGTAACTGTCTATCAGCTTTATTTTGGAAAGTATATCTTATACCCATTTGTCTGTTTGGCTTTAGGAATTTTTAGTGAGTGCTTTGTGGTTTGTATATACTTAGTGTGCCTTTAGGTGTATGCTTTGTAATTTTGGTTGCCTATCAACCTTAGAATTTGTCTCTTGTTTTGAAATTATGGCTAACACCCCTTTGAACACCAACCAAGAGATCCCCATGCTGGGAACTCCTTGTAATATTCCTTTCACTGGGAATGTTGGTGTTCCCTTGATGACCACCCTGAATCTTCCTGGATTCACCCTAGGGCTACCAGTGTGGTTGTTTTCCACTCCAACTGTCCTGAATGCTCCTGATGCTTCTCAAGTAAGCTCCTTATATCAAGGGCATCAAAACACTGCTTCCCCTTCACCTGTAGTTGATTCTCCTCCCCCTTCTACCTCATGCGGTGAAAGTACTGATACTAGTAACCGACAGTCTAAAAGGAGTAAAAGAAGGAGGACTAGGAAGAAGGCACATAAACAAGGGGGCACCTGTTCAACCTCTGCAAGTCAAGTTGAACCTCACCACCCAGCCTCTGTGGTTCATGCTGGGGGCACCTATCCAACCTCTGCAGGACATGTTGGATCTAAGCACTCAACCTCTGCAAGTCAAGTTGATCTTCACCATCTAGCATCTGTCGATCATGATGGTGGGATCCTTCCAACCTTTCCAGGTCATGTCAGATCCAATCACTCAACCTTTGCAGTGCATGCTGATGGCACCCGTTCAACCTCTGGTTTTCAAGTTGAACCTATCCACCCAGCCTCTATTATTCATACTGGGGGCACACACTCAACTGCTGCAAAGTAGATTGATCCTAACCATTCAACCTCTGTTGTTCATGTTGGTGGTGCTAGTCCAAATTCTGCAAGTCATGTTGGACCCCGTTTCTCAACCTCTGATAGCCATGCTGGGGGCAGTCTCTCAGCCTCTGTGGTTCATGCTGAAGACAATCTGTCAACCACTGCGAGTCATGTTGACACTGTTCAAAAGACTACCCGTTCAAAACACAAGCCCAAGTTTCCTTGTAAGCTTTGTGAGGGAGACCACCTTACTTATAAATGCCCTTCTATTGTGGAGGTGTGAAAAGTTTGGGTTCATGGTCATCCTGTTTTTGAACATTCTAAAGTCTCTCAACAACCAGCCTCTCTTAGTGAGGTTGGACCCAGTCACCCAGCCTCTGTAGTTCATGCTGGGGGAAAACTCTTAGCCTCTGTAGGTCATGCTGAGAGCAAACAGTTAGCCACCGCTAGTCATGTTGAAACAGTTGAGAAAACTGGTTGTTCAAAGTGCAAACTTAAGTTCCCTTGTATACTATGCGAGGGAGATCATCTTACTCACCAATGCCCTGCTATCGTAGAGGTATGAAGAGTGTGGTCCAAGACTCAAGAATTTCCTTCTCCTGAACAACCTATAGTTTCTCAACAACCTACTCAACCTTTGGTTGATCAAGTGGTCGAACCAATCTCAGATTTGGTTGATCCCACTCTTTTTTCGAAGAGTGATCATGATGTGATTGAACCAATGTCATCTTTGGTCAATCCCACTCTCCCTTCAGAGAGTGACTTTCATGAAGTGGTTGAATCGATTCCAGTATCGATCAATCTCACTCTTCCTTTGGAGAGTGAAGTGTCTACTAGTCACATTTTCTTCACTGCCAGTTCAGAACTTACTGAACAAGGGGGCACTAAACTCGTTTCGGATCAACCCCCACCAAGCTCTTGGATTGCTTCCTTTGATTGGGATAGCCTAGTTGAGCCGCGCCTTCCTTCTAATGCACCTTTCCAGATAAAGGTCAAATTTGAACCCTATACGATTGCTCGTTGCATTGTTGATGAAGGAGCCTCAGTTAGTATTTTTTCTGCTCGTGCTTGGCGAGGCATGGGTTCTCCTAGCCTTGTGTCGACTGCTAGTCAGTTACTGGCGTTTGATAGAAGAACTTGTGTAGCCTTGGGAATTCTTCCTCAAACACCTGTTACTTTGGGTGGGAAGACCATCTTAGTTGACTTCATGGTGATAGAAGACCCCTTGGACTTTAATATGCTCCTTGGACGTGATTATGTCTATGCCATGCAAGATGTGGTGTCAACATTCTTTCGTGTGATGTACTTTAATGATGGCGAAGAAATTGTCACTATCGATCAGTTGGATTTTCTTGATTCGTATCCTCACCCAACTAGAGACCAAGTCTTTCCTTTATTGATTCCCAGTGTTTCTATAGACACTACCCCACCACAGGTGAACTATGTGGCCTCTTTTCCTTTGTGTTCAATTGCTACTGAGAAGAAGCCTCTGTTTTCATGCTTACCTTCTTGGGACTTGGTCCTAGCAGTTGATCGGGTGAGTCATCCTATACAGACTGTAGAGCATGCTCTCCACTTTGTTGATCCATTTGAAAGTTTAGATATGTGTCCTATCTCGGATGATCTCCTTCCTTTGGATGAAGTCTTCCTAGAGTCTTTGATATAGTCTGGCCTTCTTTTGGATGTTGGTTCAGTTGTGACTAAGTATAACCCTGATTTTCCTAGTAAGCATGCCCTTTCTTCTTATGTTGGTCTTGTTGAGTCTTTTGACTCTTCCTTCGAACAGCAAGTCAGTGATCTTGATGAGTTTGATTTTTCTTATGAATTTTTCAACTCCCATGATGCTGCGTTTGTTCCTGCAGACTCTATCTCCCTTGTTGATTTTTTCTCTCCTTCTGAGGTCGATCTTACTGATTATAAACCCTCGAGCCTTGGTTCTATAGAATCATCTTCGGTTGATTCTGCCTTGACTTTCCCTTTTATAGAATATAGTAAAGTCACATGTGTTTCTACCAAAGCGACCCGCATCAGATCATTTCTTCTGAATATGATTCTGATGTTGTTGTTTCTTGGAGACATGATTTGTAGTTGGGTTCACAACTGTTTACTAGCCTCACCTTGTTGTTCAAGTCGTAAGTGCATTTGCATGTGCCCTGCTCGCGCTTTTGAACCTGATGCCAGCTTCCACGCTTTTAGCTCGTTGTCTAAGCCCTCATCTTTGTTCTCATCGTCGCCCAGCCTTGTATCATTTTGCCTTTGCAACTTGACACCCTTTACCTTGAGGAGACATTCCCTGAGTGTCCTTATCTTGCTCGCTTTCCTTGCATTATGCATAGGTTTGTTCCTTGCGCTTGGAACTAGTTTCGCCTGCTTATGACACTCGTCTCCTCGTATTCAGAGCATTCTTTCTGCTCTCCTTCAAGCTCGTTAAAAATAGTAAGGAGGCCGCGAGTTGACTTTTCCGGACTCGTTAAAACTTCACGGGAAAGATTATGAGTTTCTTTAGGCCCAAGTCTGACTCCTCAAAATAGACTTGACTGCCGAGTAAACTTGTCCATTCAGGCTCATTAAGAATATGTGAATAGGCATCCACATTGGTGGTAGGTTATCTCTTTCTCGGACCATGTGGAATAATACGAGAAAGGATCCCTCTCTTTTATTTTGAATTGAGAAGAGTATTCTCAGGTATAGGTTTATCACTTTTCCGGACCTGAGGGACTAAACTTATGGAAAAGGAACCCCTGGTATGAGCTTAGTTTTCTCTTTTTTGTTCTCTGGACCAAAACATGAAAAAGATTTCGAGTGTCCTTTGTGTCTTTGTCATGCTCATTAAACCCTAAAGAACAAAGCATCGAGTTTATTGTTGTAAGCCCCATTTCTCGTAATCAAATGGATTTTTCTGAGTGATCTTGCCTTCCTTCACACTCGTAAAACTTAGGCTATATTCTACTTTTGAAGGAGCGTTGGGTAGGTGGTAATTTAACCTTTTTCAGACCTTCCTGACTAAGTACGAAAAAGGTGCGCCTTTTCTTCTTCGGAAGTTAAAAGAGTTCTTATGTGGTTTGTTTTATACTTTTTCAGCCTCTGGAGACTAAATTGTACGAAAAAGGACCCCCCCTGGAGTCTTCTTTGGCGTTTTCAGACTCTCTAAACTATGAAAACACCATCGAGCATGTACTAGTTTGGGCTCATAAAATCCACGAATTAGTGCTTTATCAAGCATTCTTCTTTATTTTCTTCGAGCTTGCCAAAAATGAAGATGGTCCCGAGTTTACTTTCCTGGACTCGTTAAAATTTAACAAGGAAGGTAAGGAAGAAGTTTTCTCTTGTTTTCAGTAATGGCAGCATGTCATCCTTGAACATAGCACTCTTTGCTTTTCGATATCCATGTTTCACTGTGTACTTGTGTTCAGCTATCACTTTGAGTTTCTTACTCCTCCTCTTGTCCGTTATACCTGGGGAATCTGATCATGTCTCCTACATGACAGATAAGTCTAGTTGCTCTACCTATAAGTTATACGCTGCCTTGGGTCATCTCTGTGGTGTGTTCACTGTTCAAGGAATCTTCCCAATGTCTGATCTATAGCCTGATCCCATCACTGTTATATCTGTTATCTATTTGTGTTTCCCTTCTTTTTCCCAGTTCCTAGTCACTCTTATGATCTGTTGGAGGATCTATTGCCTTCCTTATCACAGCATGGTTCTGTTTTAGCACTTCCCGATGATGAAGACCTAGAGTTTTGATGATGGTACCTCAGGATTCACTTTCATCATTGGTGAATTCCTTTGCTTCAGTTGTTGATTATCATCTATTTATTGACAAACTGTTGAATCCTTTCCATGTTTGACTTCAGCTTCCCTTATTCACATGGCTTGGATTGTATTGGTTCTTTGGGATCCTTTATGAAGACCTTAGTTCCTCTTTGATGGACTAAGTTGTGCAAGATCATGTTCTATTCCTATACACAGCTTCCAGATCTTTGAAGACTCATTCTTGTATATTGTGGCTTCGATCCACCTTTGTAATATACATGGTGCTATATGATGTACTCAAATATTGTAAAGGAGATAGTGTTCCAGTCAATTGATCATAGCATCCTCAGATGTAACTTTGTATATGACATTACTATGTATTTGTTTCAGGTACTCTCTCTGCTCCATTGGATTTCTGAGTTCTCCAAAGCTGATATTTATAATGTATTTCAGCCATCGTTTCCCTCTGACCTCACACATTAGGGGGCATCTGTTATTCACCTAAATGGTACCTCTCCATCCGAGTGCCGACATTCCTCATGTTGGTACACAAAAGGAAATCTATGGATTGAGGTTTTCCCAGGGTACTCTTGATGAGCTTCTTATAATACATTTCTCACCCATCCAGATGGTTACTTTGCCTTTTTTACTATGTTAAATTGTATTCGCGACTCTCCCTTTATACAACTCGTGAGTCATTCACGAGTGTCGGTTGCTGCAAGTCATGAATGGATGTATTCGTGGGTTACCCTTATGGTAAGTCGTGAATCATTCATGGGTTTTCCTTCTACATACCCATGAATGTGTCCCTTAATAGTTAAAAATAATAACACGCGATAGCTTGGGATTAGTTAAGCCTTTTTCCTTAATCACCTTAACTGTCTCAACCTCCTCAAATTGCGAAGCTGCCTTATTTCCTCCATATAAATACAGGCCTTGGGGAGGGTGTTAGAGATACAGACTTGGAGAGCAAAGTTATGCTGGTGGATTGTATACAGAAGTCTTTGGAGTAGTGGAACTCAGAATCCTTTGGTTGCAGAGGAGTTCTTGTCTCAGACGTTGGGTTGTAACCTTAAACTCTTTCCATTATTGATAATAGAGATATTACTTCTTCCATATGTGTTTCATGTCTTGTGGTTTGATAAATGTTTATATTTCAGTATGATATGTGTTTTATCTAACTTGCTTATATGTACATGAATCATCTTGTATCTGGAAGAGTGTTTCTTGACAGGTGAAAGAGGAGCAACCTTGAATACTTTGGAAGTGGAACAGAGAGGAAGAGGATAGAAAGGATCGACCTTCGTTTAACAAGTAAGTCCTTCTAACCCTCCTATTTCCTATTCTACACTTTAGAAGTCAATTGTTTGCAAGTAATTGAGTATGTTGGTAACCCCAGACCTATGGTTACTTGCAGACAATTGAATTCTAAAGTACATAATAGGAAATAGGAGGGTTAGAAGGACTTACTTGCTAAACGAAGGTCAATCCTTTCTATGCTCTTCCTCTCTGTTCCACTTCCAAAGTCTTCAAGGTTGCTCCTCTTTCACCTGTCAAGAAACACTCTTCCAGATACAAGATGATTCATATATATATAAACAGGTTATATAAAACATATATCATACTGAAATATAAACATTTATCAAACCAAAAGACATGAAACACATATGGAAGAAGTAATCTCTTTATTATCAATAATGGAAAGAGTTTAAGGTTACAACCCAACGTCTAAGACAAGAACTCCTCTGCAACCAAAGGATTCTGAGTTCCACTGCTCCAAAGACTTCTGTATACAATCCACCAGCATAACTTTGCTCTCCAAGTATGTCTCTCTAACACCCTCCCCAAGGCCTATATTTATATGGAGGAAATAAGGCAGTTTCGCAAGTTGAGGAGGTTGAGACAGTTAAGGTGATTAAGGAAAAAGGCTTAACTAATCCCAAGCTATCACGTGTTATTATTTTTAACTGTTAAGGGACACATTCGTGGGTATGTAGAAGGACAACCCATGAATGATTCATGACTTACCATAAGGGCAACCTGCGAATACATCCATTCACGACTTACAACAACCAACAATCGCGAATGACTCATGAGTTGTATAAAGGGAGAGTCGCGAATACAACTTAACATAGTAAAAAAGGCAAAGTAACCATCTGGATGGGTGAGAAATGTATTATAAGAAGCTCATCAAGAGTACCCTAGGAAAACCTCAATCCATAGATGTCCTTTTGTGTACCAACATGAGGAATGTCAGCACTCGGACGGAGAGGTGCCATTTAGGCAAATAACAAGCTCTCACAGGTTCATTACTCATGGAAGTGATGATTGGATTATAGACAGTGGGGCTTCCAAACATATTACGGGATTCAAGGAATCCTTTGTAAGACTGTCAGAACATGAATCACCTCACAAGGTGAAACTAGGAGATGACTACCAATATCCAATAAAAGGTAGTGGGGAATCTTCATATAAGCTAGACTCTGGTAAGTCTCTAACAATGAAAGAAGTATTGTTTGTTCCAGGACTCAAGAAGAATCTTCTGTCCATTTCATCATTGGATGCAAAAGGAATGCGGGTTTCATTCATAGATGGTCAAGTCATTATGTGGCCAAAAGGAAAGACTATAGATGATGTGGTAGTAATTGGACAACAAGAAGGAGGCTTGTTCAAATTGAAGGGTCATCCAGAACAAGCCTTGATCCATGACACAGTAGAGCCAAATGAGCTTTGGCATAGAAGGCTTGCACATGTGCATTACAGAGCACTACCTATTGCAAGCAAAGCTGTTGAAGGTCTTCCGTAATTCCAAGCAAAACATGATGGAGTTTGAAAAGGATGTACGAAAGGGAAGAATACAAAGAAGACATTTCCCAGCAGCGAAAGCAAAGCCAAAGGTATTCTAAAAATAATCCACTACGATGTATGCAGTCCTATGTCATCAAACTCACTAAGCAGGTATGCATGCTATGTTTCTTTTATTGATGATTTTTCTAGAAAGACATGGATTTACTTTATGAAGAACAAAGATGAAGTATTCAGTAAGTTCAAAGAATTCAAAGCCTTGATCGAGAACCATACTAAAAACAAGATCAAGACTCTTTGATCAGATAATGGTGGAGAATTCACTTCGAATGAATTCAAAGAGCTATGTAAAGAATCAGGGATTAAGAGGGAGTTGTCTACTCCTTATAATCCACAACATAATGGGATTGTGGAATGGAAGAACAGGACCATCATGGAATCTGCAAGAGAAATGCTTCATGATCAAGACCTTCCTATGCATATTTGGGTTGAAGCTACCAGAACAACGGTGTATGTACAGAACCGTACTCCACATAGATTACTCGAGAACAAGACTCTTGAAGAAGTCTTCTCCAGCAAGAAACCAGAAGTCAGCCATCTCAGAATATTCGGCAGTCTCGTGTACATACACATTCCAAAAGAGAAGAGAACAAAATTAGATCCTTCAGGAAATAAGGGCATATTTGTGGGATACTCTGAAAGCGCGAAGGCTTATAGAATATACTTCCCAGGATGCAAGAATATTGACATCAGCAGGGATGTGACATTTGATGAAGGCACAGCTTACAACAAATCCAGAAATAGACCTGCTGAAGAAACTGAAGAAGCAGAAGCAGAAGTACCCAGAATTCATGATACAATCATGAACAAAGAATCTCAAGAAGAAGATCGAGAGTTCGAGGAACCAAAAAGACCTGTAGAACCATCTTTGGAGAAGAATCCTCATAAGAGGAAACCTGCTTGGGTATGTGAACTTATCCAAGGTGCGGAAAGATATGGGGCCTCAGAAGAGAATCATAGAGAAAGAAAGAGGACCAGATCTAATTTCGGGTATGTAGCTTTACTATGTGATTTCATTGATAAAGAACCTTCCAGTTATGAAGAAGCGACAGAACAAAAAGAATGGAAGGTTGCTATGATCGAAGAATATCAATCGATCATGAAGAATGATGTTTGGGATGTTGTCCCAAGACCAAAAGGGAAGTCAGTTGTAACTTCCAAATGGATCTACAAGATCAAGCATGCGGTAGACGGTAGCATTGAAAAGTATAAGGCAAGATTTGTAGCTTGAGGATTCTCTCAGAAAGAGGGAGTGGACTATGAAGAGACCTTTGCACCTGTATCCAGATACACTTCCATCAGATCAGTACTTGCTCTGGATGCAGTGATGAAATGGAAGATACACCAGATGGATGTCAAGATTGCCTTCTTGAATGGTGTAGTAGAAGAGGAAGTGTATGTAGAACAACCACTCAGTTTTGAGACACATGATAGAGAGTCTCATGTATGCAGATTGAAGAAAGCCCTGTATGGTTTGAAACAGGCACCCAGGACCTGGTATGGAAGAATTGACAGCTTTCTATCCAGTTTGGGCTTTACCAAGAGTAAAGAAGACTCCAACCTTTACTACAAGGTTGAAGATGGAAACCCAGTGATGCTCCTACTGTATGTAGATGATCTATTTGTGACACATACAGATGGGTTGATTGCTGATACGAAGAGAAAGCTTGCTGCTGAGTTCGAAATGAAGGACTTATGGATGATGCATTACTTTCTAGGTATGGAGGTGTGGTAGAGTACAGATGAAATATTCCTTGGACAAGGGAAGTATGCAGTAGAGATCCTGAAGAGGTTTGGGATGATGGACTGCAAAGCTATGGCCACACCTATGGCATCGAACTTGAAGCTATTGAGTGATGCCTCATCAGAGTCGGTTGATGCTACGATGTATCGTCAGATGATTGGGTCATTGATGTACCTGACGAACATGAGTCCAGACATTTGCTTTGCTGTGAACACCTTGAGCCAGTACTTGACAGATCCGAGAAGTGTTCACTTGACTGCTACAAAGCATATTTTGAGTTACCTAAAGGGTACAGTTGATTATGGGCTCAAGTAGAATGCGAATCAAAATATTAACCTAGAGGGTTATGTTGATTCAGATTGGGCAGGCAGTGCCATTGACAGGAAGAGTACTTCAAGATGTTGCTTCAGTATGGGATCAGGTGTGATCTCTTGGTTTAGCAGGAAGCAATCCTGTGTGGCACTGAGCACAGCTGAAGCAAAGTATGTCATAGCTTGTTCAGCTAGTTGTGAGGCAGTATGGCTACGAAATCTATTGTCTGATATATTTGATCTCTAGTTGGATGCTACTTGTATACATTGTGACAACCAGAGTTGCGTGAATTTGTCAGAGAATCCAGTGTTCCATGACAAGTCGAAGCACATCAAGATCAAGTATCACTATATCGGGGATATGGTGCAGAGAGGAGCAGTGAAGCTCTAGTATGTTGCGACGGAGGAACAAATAGCTGATGTATTGATGAAGCCATTGGCTAGGCTGAAGTTTGAGTACTTAAGGGAGAGACTTGGTGTTTTCCAGATCAAGGTTCCCTCCAAGAGAAAGTGTTGAGACCCATAGCCATTCTGACATTGTGAGAGGATTGGTTCCTTCCATGGTTAGATGTAAAGGCTGAGCCATTCTGTCATGGTGATAGGGTTGCTCCTTTCCATGTCAGATATGAGTACTGGCCATTCTGTCGAGTAGGATAGATGTAAGGGAAATTTCCATTCTAGGAATGGAGGCACCTGGTCAGTTACCAGGATCACTCAGTGTAGGACTGAGTAGCCATTCCGATGTGATAGAGGGATGTGTTCCCACTTGATCAGATGTAAGGGATGAACCATTTTGTCATGGCTAAAGGATTAAGTTCCTTCCATGTCAGATGAGAGTGTTGGCCATTTCGACGAGCAGGTCGAATGTAAGGGAAACTGCCATTCTCTAGGAGAATGGAGGCACCTGGTTAGTTACCAAGTAGCTCAGTCGAGGACTAGGGGCCATTCTGATATGACTGCTAGGCTGTGTTCTCGTAGGATCAGATGTGAGTGCAAGCCCTTCCATCACTATGAGAAGGATGTGTTCCCGCCTGGATGGATGTAAGTGCAGAGCCTTTTCATCACTGTGAGTAGGATGTGTTCCCGCCTGGATGAATGTAAGTGATGAAATCTCTCATCACTGTGAGTAGGATGTGTTCCATCCTGGATGGGAGTCTTTCATCATTGTGAGCAAGATGTGTTCCAGCCTGGATGAAAGTGGGAAAATATTCCATCACTGTGAGTAGGATGTGTTCCATCCTAGATGGGAGTCTTCAATCAGTGTGGTAGGATGTGTTCCCGCCTAGATGGATGTGCCTTTCTGACGAGTAGGTCAGATGTAACTACTGATCCTTTTCACAGATGTTAGTGATGTGATGTCCTATCATGCTGGTGAATGTGAGTGTTGGGCCTTTCTGATGTGATTATAGGATTGGTTCCTATATGATTAGATGTGAGTGTTGGGCGTGCCTTTCTGACGAGTAGGTCAGATGTAAGTGTTGGGCATGCCTTTCTGATGAGTAGGTCAGATGTAAGTGCTGGGTGAATACCTACATGATGGCTAGGCCTACAACCAACATGAAAAAGGGTTGGTTCTGTAGAACTTCCTGTGATGAGAAGAATCATGAGATAGCACCAGTGATGATCCAGATCCAGTGATGACAGCCAGTGATGATCTAGATTGAATGATGATCCAGATCCAGTGATGACAGCCAGTGATGATCCAGATCGAGTGATGATCCAGATCGAGTGATGATCCAGATCCAGTGATGATCCAGATCCAGTGATGATCCAGATCCAGTGATGATGTCCCAGGATGATCCAGATCGAGATATGATCCAGATCCGATGACGAAGATGACTTGAAGACAAAGATGACTTGAAGACGAGATGATCCAGCTGATATAGAGAAGAAGACCAGTGCTGAAAATTGTGTCGAAAGAATACCTTCCTAGTTAAGAGGGAGTGTTGATGTATTTGTAACTTTTTAATGTATTCATCTATTCATCTATGTATTGTAACCCGATGTTTATTCCGGGATGTATCTATTATGTATTTGAGTCATATTGTCATACCCCGATGTTCCGATCGGGAGGATCAATAATGTAAATAAGTCATGTCAAGTCATTGTTAAAGTCCCCACAGTTTCGGGGCACTAGGGTTATTAGACACTCCTAGAGATGTCAGCTCTAGTAAGTAATTGTTAAGTTAGGCCGACATGATTGAGTGCACTTCAAGTGAATGAAAGAATATAAATAGAGAGTGAGTCTCTCTATTTATCACACACATCATTCACTCACTCAAGTGTAGCGCATTAGTGAGGAAGGAAATACACTGGGGCTAGACAAGAAGAAGACTACTGCTGGGAGATCACTTACTGTTTTGGGGCTAATTCTATCTCTGAGGAAGTTGCGGGGTTTTCTCTTTTATGGTTTCCCCGAGAAAAACTCTTTGTGTCTCTTGTCTCTTGTGGTGTGCTTATGTTTTATTGCTATACTTTCTATTCTCTCAGTAAATATCCTAACATAATGCTAGATTAATGTTGAAAAACTAACAGGTAGGTGTTGCACAAATAAATTATGCATATGCTTTTGAAAATGATTTTGCATTGTTGTTAAGAGAAATAAAGTCTGTTAATTTTCCTGTTATGTTTAAAGATGCACTAAAGTGGAGGAAAATTTAATGGCTTTAGGGAAACTAAAAAATAGAGTAGAGGTATATAGGAGGAGACAAGAAAATCAACCATCTACTTCTTCCTCTTCTTCAAGTGATGCTAAATTTGAGACAATGATGAAGACTATGGAGAGACTAATGGATAGGATGGATTTAGATATTAGAGCACCAAACAGAGAGAATCCTGAGAATCAGATCAGAAATCCCAATTTCAGGAGACCACCTCATCCTCCAAGAAACAAAAGGAATCCTGATGATCCACAAATTAGACCACCATTTCCAGAGAACTTAGTTGATGAAGGGGGAGAAGAAGAAGATCTAATGGAAAATAAAATTCATCCCTTTCAATGATACTGATGCTGAGATATACCTTACTTAGGAGAAGCATAATATGTTTTCTTGAGATGATGAGAGTACTATTTCAGTGACAAATTCAAAGAAGTATCTTAGAGGATATCAGAATTCTATTGATGATGTTCAGAAGAAACTAAAGTTGAGAAGTAGAGATGTAGTGATAAATAAAGGAAGGACAAATCAAAATCAGCCTTCTGCTAGTAAGCAAAATCAAGAAAAATAAAAATAAAAAGAAAAAGATACCACTGTACATAAAAATTATGAGAATAAAGAACAAAAGTCAAAAGAAAACAAGCAACTAGTACCGATTGATGTAGAAAAACCAATTTCATCTTTCATTTACAATCGGAATTGTCAAAAATCAAGATCTCTATTCCCTTTAATGAACTCTTGAGGAATAATGAATACATAGAAACAATTACAAAAAATGGTTAAAAATCAAGGTGAAAATCAACTAGACATCTTAGAAGTGACAGAAGATTACCCCGCTATTGTACTTGGGCCCAAAATTGAAGAAGTAGAGGATGAGGATGTTCCTCCCTTTTATTTGAGTCTCAATGTACTTGATATAGTATTGCACAACTATTTTTTGGATTCAGGTGCATCTCATAATATTATGCCAAAGGTGGTGGTGGATATTTTGGGGTTGGAGATTACAAGGCCTTACAAAGATCTATATTCTTTTGATTCTAGAAAAGTGAGATGTTTGGGATTAATAAAGGATATGGTGGTGACCCTTACACAAATTCCAGCAAAAAGTGTTGTTATGGATGTTGTCGTAGCTGATATTCCTCCCACGTTTGGCATGTTGTTGTCAATATCTTGGACATCAAAATTGAAGTAAACTTTGCAAATGGATATGACATATGCCACCATTCCTTTATTTTGAGGGAATAGAAGATTGTATAGAGAGAAGAGATTGGCTTATGTGGTCAGTAGTAGAGATAAACTTGAGAACCATCCTATTTTTGCTGTTGACACTAACCTAGGATAATCTATATTTTTTAATGATGGCCCTCAAACTGATCCTGAAATTCCTGTACAAATAAATCTTAAAGAAGATACAAACTTTGCAAAAAGACAACAAGATTTATACAAAAATAAGAATGAAGAAAGTTTATGGACTATGCACTTTGATGGGTCTATAAATAAAATTGGTGCTGGTGCTGGTGTGTTCATAATTTCTCCAATCAGAGATTTCAAAACTCTGTCATATAAATTGACTTTTGAATGTACAAATAATGTAGTTGAGTATGAGACTCTGCTACTTGGTTTGAATGCTTTAAAGAAAATGGGAGCAAAAAAGATAGAGGTATTTGGGGATTCTGAACTTGTAGGAATGATAGTTATCAAAAAAAGAATCCCATGATGAGGGCTTATAGAAATGAGGTATGGGATATGTTTGGTAATTACTTTATAGAACAAAAAATCCGAGTTATTCCCAGGAGAGAAAATGGATTGGTTGATTCTTTGTCTGTGGCTACTGGTAAATTCAAAACTCCCATCCATTCTCAGAAAACATATAAAGTAAAAATTGTAAATAGACCCTCCATACCAGACAATTCCAAATATTGGGAAGTTTTTGATGATGATCTGCAAATAAAAATATTTTTGAAAATGTCTGATGAATTTGTAAGTACCCAGATTGACACCAAAAATGTAAATTTAGAGAGCTTCCAAGATGATGAACACAATGAAGATGAACAAGCTGAAAATAAAAAAAAATTGAAAAATATGCTAGGAGGGAAAGACATAATCCATTTGAAGAGCAATTTTATCCCAAGAGGTTTGATTCCCTTAGAGAAACGTTTTAACCAAAATGATGTTGCAAAAGATCCAAAATTGAAACCTACTGATAATGTTGTCGAGGACAAAAATATAGGCACTGAAGAAACTCCACAGATCATAAAACTGTCAAAGAGTTTGTTTGTTAAAGAAAAAGAAGATTATATCAATTTGATGAAGAAATACATTGATGTGTTTTCCTGGATTTATGAATATCTCAAAGAGTATGATACTTCTATCATATAACATACCATTCCAATAAAGCTTGGTAAAAAACCTTTCAGACAAAAACTGAGAAGAATAAATCCAATGTTGCTACATGTAATAGAGAAAGAGATTAAAAAGTAATTCAATGCAAAGATTGTTGTAACTTTGAGGTTTTAAAAATGGGTGGCTAATTTAGTACCCGTGAGGAAGAAAAAAGGTGAAATTAGACTTTGTGTATATTTCATAAATCGTAACAAAGTCTCATTGAAGGACAACTACCCATTACCAAAGATGGATCATATTTTGCAAAAAGTGGTGCAATATGAAATTATTTCTACTATGGATGGTTTCTCAGGATATAACTAGATCAAAGTAATTCCTGATGACCATGAAAAGAATGTGTTTACCACACCATGGGGTACATTCATGTAAGCCAAAATTCCTTTTGGTTTGATGAATGTAGGGGATACTTTTTAGCGTGCTATGGACATTATGTTTACAAAGGAAAATGACAAATTGTGGTGGTTTATATGGATGATATCACTGTTTATTCTAGATATGATAGGGAACATATTAATCACTTGGGTAAAGTTTTTATGAAATGCAGGAAATATGGCATATCATTAAATCCCAGAAAATATAATTTTACATTGGAGGAAGGAAAACTGTTAGGGCATACTATTTTGAAGGATGGTATAAAAATAGACCCAGAAAGAGTCAGTGCAATTCTGAAGGTTGAAGAGCGAAGGAGTAAAAAGGAAGTACAATCATTCATTGGTCAAGGATATTTCTTGAGGAGGTTCATTCCTAGTTTTGCTGAAATATTGAGGAATATTACCAATATGTTGAAGAAGGAGAATGAGATAAAGTGGTCAGTAGATGAAAGGAAATATTTCAGAGATATTAAACAAGCCATTACAGAAGATCCTGTTCTGGTAAGTCCATATTTCAGTAAACATTTCGTAATTTTTTCTTATGCCTTAGAACATACTATTGCTGGAGTTTTTTTATAGAAGAACAATGAGACTGCTAAACAACCCATAGATATTCAATAAGGTATTAAGGGATGGAGAATTGAAATATGATATCATAGAAAAGTAGGGATATGCTCTAGTAAAACCCTTGAAGGATTTCAGAGTTTATGTTCTTCATTCACATATTATTTCTTATGTTCCAAGTAATGTGGTGAAGAGTATTCTTACATAGCTAGATCCAGAAGGGAACAGATAAAAATGGATTGATGTACTATTGGAGTATGATATTGAATTCAATCCTACCAAACCAATTAAAGGATAAGGACTTTCAAAAATGATGACAAACTCTAATTGTGAATCCTTACAACTTAATTTCTTGACCAGTCACTCAAATCAGCTTGATACAGGGATACATGTAATGCCTACTTTTTCTATGTCTACATGGTATTATGATATTGTGTATGTTTTGCAAAATCTACAAGCTCCTATAGGGTTAAGAAGAAAAAGAGAAAGGTCCGTGAATTTGAAATCTTCCAAGTTTTGTATTTTGAATCAATATCTGTATTGGAAGGATCTTGGTGGTGTGTTATTAAATTGACTTTTGGAGAATGAATCCCAGTAGACAATGAAGGAGTTTCACAAAGGAGATTATGGAGGGCATCATTCATGGAAGGTGGCAGCAAATAAAATTTTGAGAGCTGGTTTTTACTGGCCCTCAATGTTTTCTGATGTTTATAAAGATACCACTACATGCCACCAATGCCATATTTTTTATGGAAAGAGAAAAATTGTTCCACTTCCTCTTAATCCCATCTCAGTAGAGGCACCTTTTCAGCACTGGGGATTAGATTTCATTGGAGAAATAAATCCCAATTATTCAAGACATCATAGATGGATCTTGATAGCAATAGACTAATTCACCAAATGGATTGAAGCAATACCTACAAGGAGAGCTATAGATACAATGATTATGGATTTTCTTGAGAACAATATTTTGGCTAGGTTTGGTTATCCTAGGAGGATTGTGACTAATAATGAATCTGCTTTCAAATTTAAGAAGATGATCAGTTTATGTTATAATTATCATATCAGTATTAATCATTATACTTCTTACTATCCACAGGGTAATGGACTGGCGGAGTCTTCTATCAAGATCCTGGTAATAATAATCAAGAAATTGTTAGAGGAAAAAAAAAGGGCTTGGCATACAAAGATGAAATATGCTTTGTGGGTTGAAAGAATCATCACAAAAAGGGCAATTGGGATGTCACCATTCTAGTTAGTATATGGGGTTGAAGTTGTTTTTCCAGTATATTTGGGAGTACCAATCATGAAATTGTTGTAGGAGCAGGAGGATGAACCAAATCACATGAAAATAAGGATAAATCAAATCATAAAGTTGGATGAGACGAGGGAAAAGGCCTATGATAAAGTTCAAATACACCAAGAAAAGATGAAGAACACTTTTGATAGGAAGATCAAGGAAGAACAATTACAGATTGATGATTTGGTTTTGAAATGGGATGCTCTTAGGGAATAAAAACATGGTAAGTTTGATCACATGTGGGTAGGTCCATATATCATTACAACATACAGAGGTGAAAATTCATTCATTTTACAGCATCAAGATGGGTCTCAACTGAAGGGAGGCCTAGTAGATAGAAGATTTGTAAAGAATTACTTGTCCTGAGGGAAGGAGGTAATTTTGTACTATAGATATATATATTTCTTTACTTTTTCAGTACATATGGTGAGCCAAAGGATTTGAAGCCCGCAGAGAAGGCCCTAAGATTTGGAGGGGTAGCCATGTTTCTTTAATTCTTCATTTTTATTTTTATAAATACGAAAAAAAAAAAACATAAGTTAAAGGTATGGAAGGATTGGGAACAACCCAATGGACTAGGAACTGGTCTACAAGGTTCTTGTCTACCTCGTAGGGAGGATATCATCCCCAATTGAAGCCAGTTGTTAGCACTATTTTGAGCTAAGTAGTTGGAGGGGGTTAGGCCTGTGAAACAAAGAGGAAGGTATGAAAGTTTTCCATATCATATGAATTTGAAGGGTGTTAATGGGGTCTCTATATGTTCCAAGGGGTTTGTTCATTGATTTGGAGTGTGAAATAAATGAAATCCTAATTTTAACCTTCTAAATATGTCTAAAAATAAAATCTACTTGAGGTTATATGGTGAGAGGGATGGAGGGCCTATATGCACAATGGAGAAAACCAAAGGCTCCGAATGATTTCACCAAGGAAAGATGCTTGAAATAAAAGAATTTGATATTTGAGGAAGAAGGTTAACTTTTAGGTAGCATCAGCTGTTGAAAGAGCAGATGAAAGTAGATCAACGGAGGATAAAGATTTCACTAAGAGGACATGCAAGGAGAATAATATTAAGGAGGATTTCCAAATCTTATACACTGCTCATGTTTCAACGACTGAGATATGATGATGCTAGAGATCAACAGTGGGAGTGGATTTCACAATGGAAACATGCACGGTGAATTGAAATTTTTATGACTGTGAAATCTTGTAAGCACCACATGCTTCAATGGTGAAGATGAATCAATGTTGAAGATCTATGACAAAGATTTATTTTGTAGTGACAACTAGCACAGGGTAAGTATATTTATCAATCTGTGAAATCCCATAGGACCCGCAGATTCCAATGGTCATGATCTTGAGCAGAAAAGATCTATGATGGGCATTCATTTTGAAGCCACAACATGCACGAAAGAATACAATTTTTGGAGCTGCAAACTTGGGTAGGCCCAACAGACTTGAACAATGGAGTTCTTGGTGGATTCTTGATCCACGATTCAGAATGATTTTGCAATGAGAACTAGCAGGGAGTAAGTCAGGTTGGAGTATTGTGAAATCGGGTAGGAGACGCATTGTTGGACGATTGAGATGCATGGTAGATTAATATCTACGCCTAGTAGTTATTTCGCATGGTGAAGATGCGAGGAAGAAGAAAATCAGTAGACTTGCAAAATGAAGCTAAAGGGTGTATGAAATGAATGGTGTAGATTTAATCTGGAAAATTTCTATGGTTCAAAATCATTCTGTAAGAAGAATATGCTCACTCTGAGTATTGAAGAAAATATGGGAAATCAGTTAAGGTAAATGAAAATCAATGACTTAGAAAGGTCCATATCCAGATCTATGGTTACAGTTCAATCTAAAATTGTGATCTGTAGGAAGGATAAGGGAAGTAACATTGTATTGGAGGGAAATAGAGGATTAAGTTGGAAAAAGGATTGATGACAAAAAATGGATCATGTAATATGGAAGGTTGAGAATTGTTTCTACTGTAGAAGATGCAAGACTGATAGGAATACAAAGAAATATAAAAATTCCTTGCATGTGGAATTAGGGCATTATTTTATTCTCCTGCATTGGAAAATGAAGGATAAATACTGTGCAAAAGTAGCCAACTCCCACAATGTCCTTTGGCCACTTGTTAATACACCAGGTAGGCCTTTGTCTCCTCTGAAATTATTTAAAATGACTCAAGTTGAGAATGTAGAGGCCCAGAACCTAGAATATCAAAAAGTTGAAGAATTGTTTGAAGATAGAGATGCAAAGGTTTTTGACACTATTTTACTCAATGGACCTATTGATACTATTAAACAGAATATAAAACTACTTAAGGACCAAGGAACTGATATTCATAAAGTTTACCGGTCTTATATCCACTTTTTCACTACCGACCAAACCTTGAACTGCCCCGATTTTGTTGAATGGTGTGCCCTTAATTATTCTTCCTCTAAAAGAGTGATTATGGATACCACTAATTCAAAAAACCTTTGCCCAGTCAGTTCTTTTCTAATTAGAAAAACCATATTAGTCCCTGATGAATTCACCCTGAAATCTAAGGATTACAATGAGGAGTCTATCGTTCAATCATTTAGAGAGTCTGTAATAGGGAAGAAACATGAATTCTTTAAGAAATGTTTTAATTCAAATGTCCAGCTATTAGACCAACCATTTCCAGTTGATGTCGGTGTTATAGCAGATTTCACCACTCCAGGTGAATCACACTTTGTATGGCCTTCCCATGTCCCGCTGCAGACTCCTTAACCCCTGTGGACCAATTTTTGTCCTTTGATGTTTCCTTGATCATCCCTAAAAACACATGAAAAATGCTATACGTGACTTTTAAACCTATAAGCGCGTACATACGTGGGTTTGACCCATATAACCTCGTACATGGGGATGTGTGCATAGTCCAAATCCTTTGGGAGTTTTCCTTGACATGGATCCGACTCATTTGACTCCTGGCCTTCCAAATGCCTTGCGATCACTCGGATTCGACCTTTCATTACCCCTTTGAAAAGCTATATAAGGAACCCCTTGGTACATTGAAGGCATAAGAGAGAATTAAGAGCAACGAAACTATAGTCCATTGTTGCCGGAACTTATGCTTGAGTCTGCATCCCTTTGTCCCTTGGAGCACTTTTGTGTTCTTCCCAAGCTTGCCTTTTGCTTGTGAGCTTGCTATCGAGAGATGGAGGATTGAAGTGGTGGAGGCCCAAGTGGGGGATTCAGTTTCTCCGGTTCACAGACGTGCCGTCAGAGGTTGTATCTTGTAATCTCTAATTTATATTAATAAAAATATCTTTTCCTGTCCAATGATGTGTATTTGAATGAATATTTTATCCATGGGATTATGTCAAATGCTTTTACATTATTGATTATATATGCTAGAATAGATCTAACACCATGATATATATAATGCTTGTATTGTTTACTTGTTGTTGAGGAAGTAATATAGCAATTAAAGTTGAAGTTTGGAAAGCTCAACGGGGATCTACTTCAACCGTCCGGAATAAGGTATGAGGTTTGATCCTTTAGTGTTAGACATTTAATTTCTATTGCATATTGGAAAGGATTGATTTCTGGAGTCAAGCTGTCTGTTGTGGTACCCCAAGCCATAGGGATTTCTCTCCGTAATAGAATTGGCAACTCCGCTGGGGAGTTCCTAGTAATTGTCCTTTGGGGGTTGTTTTCTCGGCATTCAATGTATTTGAATTGCTCTTTCTCTCTTGTTTCTGTGTCGGGTCTGGGGGCATGTATGCCTGGTAGAGTCTGATTGGTGTGAATTTTGTCTCAGCCTATCTGTTTTCCTCGATTTTATGCACCTTTTCTTCCTGTACGTGGCTTTTTTATTTACAGTCGCGTATACACGCGGTTTCCTTTGTGATTTCAGCGTATACATGCGGGTTTACTGCGAACAGTCACGTATACCCTTGATTTTTCCTTTTTGTGGAAGATAATTGGTTGCTGGATGAATTCTAATGCTTGTTGAGTCTCCTTTGGCACTGCCTGAGTCTGTTTTGACCTCTGTTCCTGACCAGAAACGTTTTTTTTAGCCTAATTTTTTTTTTTAGGAAAGTTCTTGTCATGGAATTTTTGATTTTTTGTTTGAGATTAGTGCATTAGAGTTCTTTTACCTTAGTGCTTTTCTTGAGTGTTGTTTGCGTGTGCTTGCATAGTATAGGGGTCGTAGAATCATTCTTTTGCTTTTTGCATCTCTTTTATTTTCAAAAAATCCAAAAACATTTGCTTATCATCATGCATTGCATTTTGCACTTTGC
The DNA here is from genome assembly GCA_001517045.1 of Pseudotsuga menziesii. Taxonomy (NCBI): domain Eukaryota; kingdom Viridiplantae; phylum Streptophyta; class Pinopsida; order Pinales; family Pinaceae; genus Pseudotsuga; species Pseudotsuga menziesii. Next base: position 947,551 of record LPNX011233811.1, read on the forward strand.
ATTGTACTTGCACTAGATCTAGATTTGCTTTGGAGTACTAGTTAGGACTTCATATAGGAAAATTTGCATTCATCATTTGAAGAAGAACTGTGCATTTCACGTAGTAGCATACCCTGTTTTCAAGTACACAATGCATTTGCATTGATTGTTAGGTGTGCATTTTACTTATTGTTGCGTCATAACACCACTAGTTGCACGACCATATCCTATTTTTGAGTAATAAAGCCAACTAAAATCAACACTAATTAAAATGAATTACACTCTTTTCTTTTCTAGGGTGCACCAACAAGCTTAGGTTTTAGGATCTTGGAATAGTTCATTGTAAGTGAATTCTCCAAGATCACTAAACAACAACATCTAGGTGTCTGTCCAGGTGAGTTTGTGAAATCCTTGGTATAACCAGTGTTCTCTGGATCCTACTCTCAAAAGGGAGTTAAGCACAAGGCAGTGTGAGCAGTTATTGATTGGGATGACCCCTAGTCATAACTGAGTAGCACCGGAGATATTTCCAGGATTGTATTCGTATCTGGGGGCTCTTTCGAGAGTTTCGGGCTTTGATACCCTGCCCATACGGTTAATCCCACCTGCAACTGTCTTCCTGAGCATTGAGTATATTGAGGTGACCTTAGTGGCCTTACCTAGGATATTGAGGGGGTACTTGTAGAGGTTATTCTGCAGGTGTCCTGGCCAGGTTGGGGTCGGACAGCATAGTCACTTTACACGTTGAAGCTGAGGGCCACAATAATTGGTTACGTACCTCCACGTGTTGTGTATGAGAGTCTCAAGCCTCTCCTAGGTGATACATACCTACTTCATTTGGGAGCTCACTTATCCATCCCTTGTTTGCTTGCATTTGGATTTAGATTTTATTAGTAATTTCTTTATGCATGATAGTTGGCCTAGGGTTTACGTAAATAGAAAGTCTTTGCTATTTTTTGAGTCATTGTGGATTCAAGTACGGTTCCATGCTGTTCTCGTTTCTTAGCAGGAATTCTGCCTTCTACTTCTCCTCCTCCTTTGGGAGAGAGACCTAGACAGTCCAGGTGGACTATGTCACACATTGATTCACACACCATGGGGGATTGTTCAGAAGGTATTCCTGAACCACCTCGTCCCATTCATGTAGGCGATGGGGAATTTACACCTACTTATGATCCTTCACCCAACTTAGCTGAGTTAGGTCTTGTGATTTCTGAGATAGGAGCCATGCATGATAGACCGACTCACTCTAGGGTTGATTCCCCATTGACACGTTACTGGTATGGCATGCTGAAGGATGCCGAGACTCATTTTGAACCCGCCAATACTAGCTATGGTAGTTATGGTACGGTTGGTTTTCCTATGCATGATTTGACATTTCATGTCGAATCCGACTTCGAGCCTAACACTATGCCTGGGGGCACTCTCATTCCTTACCATGCGGAGAGGTTTGGGAGCACTAGTCACATTGCACCTTCTATCCCAGTGGTGGAAGCTACATCATATCTCCCTCCTAGGTCTAGGGTTAGCGATTCAATTAGGATACCAGATCTGAGACGAGTGAAGATAGGCGGTAGTACATATATTATTACTCAGTTTCCTTCAACCTCGGCCCCTAGTTCTTCAAATGTGCATCCTCCACCTTATTCACGTGGTCCTTCGAGCCGATATATGGCTACGAGTTAGGTCCGTACTGCGGTTACTAGACCAGTTGTGTCTCAAGTCCCCATGCTGCCCGCTGCATCGGGAGGTTATGTTCATGCTTCTAGAGGTCATCTTGCTACTTCTGGGGCGTATATCCCTACTTTCGGAGCGTATCCTCCTACCTACGGAGTGTCTCACGAGGCATCGCATGCGATGACCTATGGACCTTATCATGGGATGCAGTATGGACAGGTTTCCTCACCTTATGGAGGTGGGTATCAACAACCTGCTTACTCTCCTAATTACGGCTTCATAGATCCTACTAGTCAAGGTCCACCATACTATGGTACTTCCACGCCACCTTATACGGGTTAGACAGGAGGAGGAAACTATGGCCAAGGCCATGGTGGTAATCAACCCTATATGAACCAGAGAGCGGTCCATCGACCTCATCATCCTAGTCTCCCTTTCCTTGCGACGCTTAATCTTCTTGAATTATCGAGACTTACGAATGATCCTATGGCTCATGACCCGGCTTGGCCGACTGTCCCTACCAGGCTTCCTTTGGACATACCTAAGTTCGAAGGCAAACCGGGATCCGAGCAAACACGTTACTACATTTCACCTATGGTGCTCTTCGAATTCATTACATCAGGACTCAGTCCGTTTGAGACTATTTCAGCGCACCCTCACATGGCCTACTACGAAATGGTATATAGAGTTACCTAGGGGCGCTTTTACTTTGTTCGACGATCTTGCGATGACTTTTCTTAATCACTTCCAGCTACCAGTGCGCTATGACGTTGGTACTGAACTCTTGTCGACATTTCGGCAAGATAAAGCCACCCATATTTTTTATCATATTCAAGAGTGGCATAGATGTAAGAGATTAATTAAATCCTTTATACCGTCGAAGTTCCTTCTCGAGTGGTTCCTCAAGTCGTTATTGTTGTATATCGCGAAGGATGTTTCCACATTCAGAGTGCAGAATGAGGAACAAGCGATCTTTAGGGTGCAAGAACTGGACTTGATCTATGCTCAGTCCAGTTTGTTGTATGAGATTATTCCCAATGCTCCTCGTTCCAGTTTTGATCCCAAATTCAAACCTGGACCACATGCCGATGGCATTGTGGGTTGTGCAAGTGTGAAACCTGCAGATTCGGTTGCAAAACAAACTAGTAAGTTGTCAATCAATCAATCTTCTTCAGGACAAGCTACGGCTTCATCTCAACCCACCCAAACGATGAATGTACTTTCTGTGCAATCGTCGGACCAGAAGGGTAACCAGCAGCCCAGACGGAATAGAAAGAAGGGTAAAAACAATAATCGAAAGGGTGGGAATAAGAATGAGAATGCTAACAATAATGAAAAGAACGGTAAAAATGTTGGGTGGGACAAGCAAGATAAATGTAAGGTTAAATTCTCTTGCAAGTTATGTAAGGACGATCACCTCACTTACTTGTGCCCTCGGATTGACGAAGCTTCGAGATTCTTAGCACAAGGCCCAGCTGTGCTAACGAACCCTTTACCACATAACCAGAATATGAACTCAAAGTACCATGACCAGTCTAGTGATGATGATCCACCAGAGGGTAGTGGTCGTGGGTGCATTAACATGGTCCGTGCTACCAAGGTTGTGACTCGTGCGAAAGACTATAGTTCGTCACAACCCAGCCCAGGAAAAGAGCCTGATCCACCAGGAACTCCTTTGCGCATTGAGAAACCTGCGGATAAACCTGAGGATGCACCTCGCATTCCTAAGGGAGTTCTTAAGTGTTCAGGGCATAATCCAAATTCCCGAGCCACCCAGAATTATTCAGTTGTCGAGGATTTGGGCCACACTCCTTGTGCGATGTCTGCATTGGAAGCGCTTCAGACTTGTCCTTCGCAAAGGAAGGCATTGCTTTCTGCTCTTGGTGTGAACAATGATGATTCTTCCTTGGTGATCAAATTTGAAACCGCAGGACATCAGCCTCGCTTGCCCTACTATGTGTCTCTTTTGGTGCATGTAGAATGTCTTGGTATGACCATCAAACACACTATGATTGACGAGGGCGCTGCTGCTTCTGTGATGTCTTTGGCCTGTTGGAAGGGTCTCGGTTCTTCTGAGCTGTCTAAATTAGTGACTATGTTAACTACTTTTGATGGGAGATCTTTTAGGCTGCACAACATCCTTCCTTCCCTTAAAGTCTGTTTGGGGAGGAAGACCATTGCAATAGAGGTTGAGGTGGTTGATGTGCCCCTTGACTATAATCTCTTGCTGGGTAGGAACTTGATGTATAGTATGCAAGCCATTGCTTCTTCCTTTTTCCATGTTGTATGATTTCCACATAATAGGAAGATTGTAACGATTGATCAAATGGAATTCAAGAATCCGTCTGTTACCGCATCTTCGGGAGCTTTGATCTCGATCGTTGAACATTCTCAGTCGGCAACTGGGAGTGTGGGTGTAGGCATGTATCCATCCCTCATGGGAAGCTTTAGTTGTCCTGCACCAATCCTCATGATAGGATCTTGTTTCGATGAGGCTTCGACATCTATGACCTTGGTGTCTTTTTTCCCAACACATTTGGAAGACCCTTGGATTCTTCCTACACCGAGTACTTCGAGTGATCCTGTCGAGATGAGTGTTCCATTACTTGTAGCCATGATAGCTTATCAAGCTAATCTCAAGAGTGTTGCAGATCCTTGTTCTTCCTCTTCACGGACGGAGGAGGAAGACCCCTATGTGCTGCCGGCATGGGCAGTACAGTATTCTCATGCCCACGACTACCTTGATATGGTTTTCCCTTCAGATGAAGTGATTATCGAGGCTATGTCGGGAGTTGAGCCACCATGGGAGGAACTTCATCATAGATCATACTTCCTTCCAGAACTTAATCATTTCGAGCATGAGGATTATAGGGATATTTTTAGTCAGAAAGTTGGTAGTCCTATGGTTCCATTAAGATCTCCTGGTCCGATGGCTGATGGAAACATGGAAAACATATCGTTAACGATTCCTATCAACATTTCTCGCAATCCTGGCACAATAGAGAATGTCTATATGGGGGCAGATTGTTCCCATGCTGAGATTCTGGAATATACCGAGCTATTCAAGGAATTCCGTGATATTTTTGCTTAGTCTTATGATGATATGCTAGGTATTGAACCTCGGATTGTCGAACATGAGATTAAGACTTACCCCAACACTAATCCTGTTCGACAACGTTTACGCGTCGTGAATCCTAGGAAAGCACCTGCCATTAAGGCAGAGATAGAGAAGCTGTTGAAATCTGGTTTCATCTATCCCATTCCCTTGATGGAGTGGGTTTCAAACCCCATTCCGGTAGATAAGAAGTAGGGAGGGATCCGCATATGCACTGATTTCCATGATTTGAATCGTGCCTGTCCTAAGGATAACTTCTCCACACCATTTATAGATCAGATTTTGGATGAGTGTGCGGGTAGCGAGGTGTTCTCCTTCATGGACGGATTTTTTGGGTATAATCAGATACAGATTAAACCTGAGGACCAACACAAGACTGCATTTATTTGTCCTTGGGGGATGTTTGCATATCGAAAAATGCCTTTTGTCCTTAAAAACGCTGGAGCTACATTTCAGCGGGCGATGACCTTGATCTTCCATGATCTCAAGTCTATTATTGAAGTATTTTTGGATGACCTCGCTGCTCATTCTCATATGAGAATGTGTCATCCCTATCACTTGAGATTGGTTTTCGAAATATGCGTCACTATTCAATTAGATTAAATCCTCATAAGTGCATTTTTTGCGTAAAGTCAGGTCGTTTTTTAGGATTCATAGTTTCAAAGGAGGGTATAAGAGTCGACCCTTTGAAGGTTGAGGCAATACTTCAGTTGTCTCCCCCGAAGAATATTCATCATCTTTAGTGTTTGCAAGGCATGGAAAACTTCTTACGAAGATTTGTTGTCAACTTTGCCAATTTGACTAGAGGCTTCATGTGTCTCCTGAAGAAGGATACTCCCTTTGAATGGGATAAGCGAGCCCAGGAGTCCTTTGATGCACTCAAACGAGCCTTAGCATCGGCCCCGGTGATTAGTCCTCCGGATTATAGCTGTGATTTTCTATTATATGTGGCCACGTCTTTAGAGATGATTGGTATGGTTTTGGTTCAAGAGGATGAGGAGCTCCAAGAGCATGTCATATATTATCTGAGCCGAAACCTTATTGACGCAGAGATTCGTTATTCTCATGTCGAGAAGCTTGATTTAGCTACCATACATGCGGTTCATCGTATGAGACATTATATTATTCTTTGCCAAACCTTGGTTGTGGCCCATGTCAATCCGTTTCAGTTTGTCCTCACACGAAGGATGGTTGGGGGAAAGTATAATAAATGGATTGCCATTCTGCAAGAATTTTATCTCGAGTTTGTTTTGGCAAAATCGAAGAAGTCGTTATTCTTTGCAGAGCTCATATCGGATTTTCTGAGTGCAACTGAGGAGTCGGTTTGTGAAGATACGTTTGTTGATGAACACATCTTCTTAATCTCAACGTTAGACCCATGGTATGGAGATATCATAGTATATCTACAAACACAGAGGAACCCTACTCACCTCTCACGAGATGAACGACGATGAATACGTCACGTCTCTAAGAACTACCTCATAGTGGACAATACTTTGTACCGCCATGGGGTAGATTACATTTTATGACATTGTTTAACTCATGATGAGGCTGAGGTTGTGCTGAATGATTGCCATGGAGGGGTGTGTGGTGGTCATTTATCTGGGCTTTCTACAGCTCAAAATATTTTGAGAGCGGGTTATTTCTGGCTATCGATCTTTAAAGATTGTGTTGATGCGGTCAAGAGGTGCCACCCTTGCTAGGTGTTTGCATGTAATATGCACTCGAAACCTACCCCGTTACATCCCATTATCACCGCCGGTCCCTTCACTAAGTGGGGGATCGATTTTATGGATTGCAACCCAACTTCGGCTGGGGGGCACCATCACATTATAGTGGTTGTTAATTACTTCACGAAATGGGCTGAGGCTATTCCTAGAGTAAAATCCGATGGTGAGATAACCGCTCACTTTGTATTCAACCAAATCATTACTCGGTTCAGGATTCTGAAAGAGCTTGTCACTTCTCGCACTTTCAGAACCGTATGATGGAAGAGTTGGCATCCAATTTAGGGTATAAGCAAGAGCACTCCTCTTCTTACTACCCCGAAGTGAATGGACAAGTAGAGGCAGTGAATAAATCACTCAAATCCATTCTCCAACGAACTATCACACAAAGCAAGATGAATTGGCACATTATGTTATATCCTGCTTTGTGGGCATATCGAACCGCGGTTAAGACTACCACTGGTTTTTCTTCGTATCAGCTTGTACATGGAGTGGAGTTGATATTTCCGGTTGAATGCAAAATTCCTTCATTGAAGCTAGCTGTGGAACTCTTACCAGACACTTCACCTTTGGAGGAGCGTTTGGTTCACCTCGAGCAACTCAATGAGTAGCGTCGGGATGCCTTGGTGGCTCTATAGGTTAATAAGCATCGCGTTAAGGCCCAGTACGATAAGTCTATCCGTCCAAGAGTGTTTAGTGAAGGAGACTTGGTCCTCTTGTGGGATCAACCGAAAGAACCTTTGGGGGCAGGGAAATTCAATCCTATGTGGCGTGGTCCTTACGTGGTCAAGCGCGTGTTAGAGAAGGGTGCCTATGAGTTAGTAGATTACGAAGGCACAGCTTTGGCGGAGCCTAGAAATGGGCTCTATCTCAAAAAATACTATGCATGATCTTTAGCCAAGGTTGCTTATTGTATATTAGTGTACAGCTTTTCATAGTTAGGTCTTTTTCTTATCGTGATTGGGTTTGTGATTAGTTTCCGTTTCTTTTGGCAGATGTCAATGGAATCTTCCACCTACATAGGATTCGTGGATGGTGCAAGCCGTCACACTCAACACTCAGCCTCTGCTTCTTGGGTGATTTATACTCCTATGGGTTAGGTATTGTCTTCAGGAGGTGTATGTCTACGACCATATTCCAACAATGTTACTGAATATAGCACTGTTATTGAGCTTCTACGGGATGCCATTCTACATGGCGTTCTATCTCTTGATGTACGTCTTGATTCAGAGTTAGTAGTGTCACAGCTCAATGCTTTGTACCATGTTAGAAATTTGACGTTATTGAGAAGGTTCTTACGTGTGAGATTGTTAGAACGACAATTTGATAGTATAACATATATACACATTCCAAGAAATAATAATCAAGTTGCTGACTCATATGCTAACTACGTGTTAGATTGGCATTTGTTTCATTCATAGTAAATTCATCACAAACAAAATTTTTACACATGTAAATAAATAAATCGATCACCATAAAAAAAATTTATATACATAAAAAATGTGGTAATACATAGTGTCATAATACAAAATTGGGGCTTTTAAAGACACCATCATATAATACATGGTCATAAAAAATGTATACACTCCCAGGTGTCTAATCCTGTGGAGGAGTAGGAGGGTTGTGATCATGGAACGTCACTACGGCTCTAGCTAGTCGTCAAAATAAACACACCCATGCGTGTGGTACACCCACCACCTGCCGCTGCATGGCCTCAGGCAAGTCCTCGACTTGCGCCATGGGAACTCTATTTGTCAGTCTCACAAAGTTGGTATGAATGCTCTGGAGCGTTCACTCCGCATCCACACCCATGATGTCATCTCCTCTTCCCCTCCATCTATGACAAGGGAAGCCCTCTGGCCACCGTGGTCCCACATCTGCACACAAATGGTAGATGTCACTATGTATTGTCACGCAAAAACATGTCTTTTTTATTCCACATAATCAAGAAAATACAAAAAAAAATTAAATAACTCAAATTTTTTTTTAAAAGAATGAGGGTCAAGATTTGTTACCTATATCGCCATATGCCGATCCTGGTGGCAATGGCATGTCCGGGTCCCCTCAAAAATCTATCCTGCATAGGGGTAGTCATCAATGGCAACAATCTGTCGTCGCCACCATGGAAAGAAGTCAACTGGATATGGGTTGGCCACCCTACCACCCCCCAATATGCACATAGTATCTGCCCAACGCCGTTGGACCGGATCTCGAACCCCGTGGAGAGGAACGTCCACTCTAGGGCTCAATCCTGGAACACGCTCAAAGAAAAACGTGCTCAAAATACTGCTGAACCCAAAGTTCCGTACCCTGCCTGCCTTACACTCACTGAGCTGGTGTTTCATGTTGCTCAGTAGTCTCGTACTCCAGTCATATATTGTGGGTCTCATGCACTCCACTGCAAGAACATTAGAGGCCGAGGGGCCTGGTGGAGTGATGCTAAGCTTGCTATCATGCCTGGCATCAGTAATATGGCCTTTAGGCCCAGCACCTGTATAGCATTGGTAGGGACTTGACTCCCCACCTTCTCAGTGTCTAGAAAATAGTACATGGCTATGTACTCATCGATAGTCAGGCCACCCCCTAGCCCACCTCGGGAACGAAGGTTCACCACCTCCCCTCATCTAGAAAGACCAGTGATAAAGTATATGTCCTCCACCTCTATGGTGAGGGACATCCCATCAATACGGAAGGACTCCGAGTCTGGATCCTAATAGTCTACCAGCATCTGTAGCAGTCTTGGTTTGGCCCTCAAACCACCAAGACACCAAAACTTGTAGATTCCGCATGCACATAAAGCTTGTTGAGCCATTAAGTCATCCCTTACTGCTTCCTCTACCTCACTATTCTCACGCTCTCTCCACTCTAGCACCATCCTGCAAAATAAATTGCAAAATTATCCATTAGTTTATTGAAAAATCACATGCACGGCCTCATACGCGACTGTTTTGAAAACAACAGCGTATGTACGCGGGTTTTAGGCTATTTTCCACGTATAGCCAACCCTATACATGGAAAAAACCTCGATATCCGTGTGGGCCGCAGCGCACACTTTGGGATGGCTTAAAAACTCCATTTAACCATGAAAATCTATAGAAATTATATCAAAATGCAAGAGGAAAGCATGAGTAAATACCTGGAAGAAACGGTTGTGAATTCCGCCGGCTGGATCTCCTGGAATTTGCAGTTGAAAATCAGAGCTCAAATGGGTAAAAGTTTCAAATGATTTCTATTTTTTACTATTTATAGAAAAAATTTCAAATGTTTGAAATTTTTTACCCCCTTTCCTATAGTTTCGACATTTTCTAACCATTTTGGACCGTTTTTGACATAATTTGTGATGTAGAAGACCTTTTTCAGTGCCGTTTCAGCCATTGGATTGACCCGTTCGTGTCGATCTCAGGCATCATGACTAAACTAGCATATAGGTTAAGTTTCACCACCATTTGCATTTTGCATGACCTTATGACCATATCACCATGTCCTTAGGTACAAACCCACTCTATTATGTCACGGAACCTTCTTGCTGCTTTAGAAGTGGCATGATGTGAGTGGTAGAGCTTCACCTTACATGGGTACCCTAGTTAGTGCCTTATTTGCATTTGGTGCCCATGCCAACGTTTTCTCCTTTAGGGTGTGGGAGTCCGTTGTATAGTACTGCCATGACATTTCGCAAGAGCCTCATACTCCTCTTGATCTTATGCTGCCTTATTTCCCTCAGAACTCCCTCATGTCAAGTTGTGAATGCATTATCATGAGCTTTTCCTGCCTCATTGAGCTTTATGTTGGCTCCCCTGACATTGCATTTCAGCCATATAGCCCGAGCTTGTCTCATGTGTAGCCATGCAGAGCCATTTTTTATATCCTTCGCAGCTTGATTCCCTTTTTACCGGGAGGGGATTTTCCCCCGAGTGTCAATATCCTACACATGTACCCTTGCATTGAGCATAGGTATGTTCTACTACTTGGAACTAGTTTGTTTTCCCTTATGACACTCGTCTCCTCCTAGTTTGTAACTATAAAGCTAGTTTATTCTTTTTTCAAGCTTTTCAAATAACTGAAAAAGTCCCAAAAAAATCAAAAAACCAAAAAGCTGGACAAGGAAATATGTTATCTTTGGCAGCTGTCGAGTTGTGTCACCTTTGAACAGAGCACTGTATATCACATCCATTGGTTGGGTTATAGTTTGACTTTAGGAGCTGTACTCATTTATCTGAGTTTATCTCCACCGACTGGTTAAGCTTCCAGTCCCCGTGGAGCCTTTGTTGATGCCTCCTGTGTCACAGGGATGTCCCAATTTACATATCGAGTCTACGCTGCCTTCATTCAGTCACCATACACCATTATTCTCTTGTTCAAAGGAAGTTGAAACCTGAGTCGGCCATTCCCCAGTTATCTAGAATTTGCATGTCAACCATTCCCAGTACAGTTACTAGTTCGTGCACCTTATGATCGAGTCCTTCCACATTATACAGCTTTGCTGAGTACCTCGTGTTGGATGATGGGGGATGCCTTAATGCCCTCCTTCCAATGGATTTCATCCCATCGACTTCAGATCATTTATTCTGGGATTGGAATCTAGAGTCATTTTGAGTGCCTTGAGACTTACAGTCATTAGTGGCAGGTTCTCTCGCCATCGACAGTTTCTTGGGAATACATCAATGTCCCCTTATCGATGGATCCTCTCAAGTGTTCGACCTCAACACATTTATTCACACTTAGTTTGCACTCTAGTACCTTGATTCCCATTTTCATCATTGGTGGGTGATCTCGCGTCTGTTAACGGTATACATTAATGACCGGTAAGCAGACGATGGACTATTATGTTTGACTTCGACACCTCTATTCGCATAGTAGGACATGTACTCGTAGCAGTTTGTGTAGAAGACTTTCTAGATTGGTGGCATATCTTATATGCTACCTCCTTGATTGTGCCAGTGTTCATGAGATTTTAGCTCTCGTGACTTGATTCCAGTATATGTCAGACATTTCCAGCCACTATGGAGATCTTAATCTATTATATATCTTCAGCCATTTTGGAGATCATGGTCCTTCGTATATCTTCATCATGGATATTCTGATCTATTTATATTGTACGTGGCTATGACCACATATGTGACATCATGTATCATGCCTATTCATGGCCATTGTACTCTTATGTATCTAGGACTGCTATATGTACTTGCAGTTATATGCAGAGTTGTATTATTGTACTATGCTGATTGCGTGGCTGGTCCTCCATTTGGGATTCTTCATCACTCCACTTCTGGGATGGACTTATAATGTATTTCGGCCATCATATAACCCCTCTGATCTCATACATTAGGGGGCATCTGTTATAGCGGATTTCACCACTCCAAGTGAATCACACTTTGTATGGCCTTCCCTTGTCTCGCTGCAGACTCCTTAACCCCTATGGACCACTTTTTGTGCTTTCATGTTTCCTTAATCATCCCTAAAAACACATGAAAAATGCTATACGTGACTTTTAAACCTATAAGCATGTACATACGTGGGTTTGACCCATATAACCGCGTACATCAGGATGTGTGCATAGTCCAAATCCTTTTGGAGTTTTCCTTAACATGGATCCGACTCATTCGACTCTTGGCCTTCCATATGCCTTGAGATCGCTCAGATTTGACCTTTCATTACCCCTTTGAAAAGCTATATAAGGAACCCCTTGGTACATTGAAGGCATAAGAGAGAATTAAGAGCAACGAAACTATAGTCCAATGTTGCCAGAACTTATGCTTGAGTCTGCATCCCTTTGTCCCTTGGAGCACGTTTGTGTTCTTCCCAAGCTTTCCTTTTTCTTGTGAGCTTGCTATCGAGAGATGGAGGATTGAAGTGGTGGAGGCCCAAGTGGGGGATTCAGTTTCTCCAGTTCGCAGACATGCTGTCAGAGGTTGTATCTTGTAATCTCTGATTTATATCAATAGAAATATCTTTTCCTGTCCAATGATGTGTATTTGAATGAATATTTTATCCATGGGATTATGTCAAATGATTTTACATTATTGATTATATATGCTAGAATAGATCTAACACCATGATATATAGAATGCTTGTATTGTTTACTTGTTGTTGAGGAAGTAATATAGCAATTCAAGCTGAAGTTTGGAAATCTCAATGGGGATCTACTTCAACCGTCCGGAATAAGGTACAAGGTTTGATCCTTTAGTGTTAGGAATTTAATTTCTAATGCATATTGGAAAGGATTGATTTCTGGAGTCAAGCTGTCTGTTGTGGTACCCCAAGCCATAGGAATTTCTCTCCGTAACAGTTGGCCTTTTCAATGAAGAAACCTAGTGCACTGTAACTCTGTTGAGTCAGTTCTTAGGTTTAGACATGGAAAAGTATATCATTGAGCCCCTTATGAGTCTATTGTTTGTTCTAAGTACTTGTCCTATTGAATCTAAAGAGTCTAGTGAGTCAGTACAAATTTCATGCCTTAATTTGATGAATTCTTAGCTGAGAATATTCATTCTCAGTTAATGGATTTCCACAAGACCAAGACTTTGAGATTTCAGTCCTACTTACTGAAAAATGTATCTTTCATTCAATGAGGAAAATATGTAGCTGCCATAGTCGGTACTTACTGAGGAAATGAACTAAGATTACACTAATTTTATGAACTTCCTCATGTCAGAAGTTTATACTGCTATTTTTCAAAAGAAGCTTCCCAAGGTAATAGTAGAAATGAGAAATATATTGCAGCTTTCGACAGAGAAAAAGATAGGTGATTGGTTCCTATTTGAACAAGGGGAATTAATTAGGTTGTATTCCTTTGTTCATCCACCTTATTTATTTCCTTCCTTCTTGAGTCCTAGATTATTTTCAATGGAATTTATTAGACAAAATTTAATCGTGGAGCTTGAACACTTCTTAAATTTCAAGAAGTCCACTGAAATCAAATATCCATGGGTTGTAGTCCCATTTATCATAAAAAACAAATATTCCCTGCAAATTATTGAGAGTTTGTGAAAAGAGAAGGTATTTTTTACAGAACTTGCCGTTAACTATGATCCCTATCATGCTATTTCAAATAGAAGATAGGATTTGAAAAGAAATACTTTTAAGCATGATACAATTGTTGGATTAGCATAAGTTGCAAATTGGCTTGATTATCCTCATGAAGCTCAGAAGGATATTGATATGCAATAAGATTCAAATTCTTATGTTAGAGAAATTAATTCATTAAATCCTGGCACTTCCAACTTGGTCCTAATAGCTGAAAAAGTCATAGCATTAGCTAGTTGCTCAGAAAATACCAACAAAAGAGATTTTTTAGATTCCATGGATACAAAAGAGGAGGACATTTCTAGAACTCCTAAGAAGCAAAGAGTTGAAACAAAAGGACATATGGTCCAAGTCACAGAGGAAGATAGAGGGAAGAAAAATATGAAAGTAACAGGGCCTGCCTTTGAGGTGAAGGAATATGCATTTGCCGATACACCCGCTGATTCCACATCTAAGTTTAAAAACACGATAGAATTGTTGGAGAAATACAAATAAACCAAAGATATAGATTTAGAGGAAAATTTGAAGTTGTGTTCAGAAGTAAGGAAAATTTCTAATAAAGATGTGTCTCTTATTGCTATTAGAGACCATTCCCATAACACTTTGAACTTGGTTTTAGCAACCAAGAACAAGGTTGCTGAAATGAAGATGGATTTGGAAAACATCCCCATCCCTTACATGATACATCTGCACAAGAGAAAATGGGATATTCTCTTTACTAATCTATTGAAAGCTACATTAACATTGTCAAAATTGCAGAGCAGTTAAAGCAGAATTGAGAATCAATTGAGGTAGGAAAAGGTGGAGAAAAAAGCCAACCAAGCACAAGTAAAGACACTGCAGATGGATTTGTTGGATGTTGAAGGATAGACAGATAAAGGGTCAGGGATACATAACCTGCTGAATGAAAAGGAGAATGTTATTCAACTATTGAAAAAGAAATTGAAGATACCTTCTAGACAACTAATACATACATATGCATTAGCTGAACTTAAGAAGGAAAAAGAGAGATTGAGTAGCGATTTGACTGATTCCAAAGCTAAGTTATTAAAATTTGCAGAACAAGAGAAACAATGGCAGAAAGACATGGCTTTGGTGGTAGAGAGTGAGAAGACCATGAAAGAAAAATTTGATGAAATGGAAAATAAATTGCATGAGAAAGAAAAATATTTACAAGACAAGGATAAAAAATTAGAATTGAGAATTATTCCTCCTACAGCTAAATCCAGTGAACAAACAATTGTCCAGGCTATGTCACAAGTTAGACTGAAATACTTATAGCTAACTGGATTGAAAAATCAAAATAAAAAAATTGGCAAACCCGGTATTGCAAAGGGAAAAAGAGAAAAAAACTTGGGAAGCCAAATCTCAAGCTTGGGAGGCCAAATGCCAGGAATTGCAAACCAAAAATGATAAATTAATGAAGCAGGCAATAGGTCAATTACTAGTACAGGGTCAAAACATATCATTTGGGATTCCATCATAGAGGAAGAAAACAGATTAAGACCTTATCTTGATTTTGTGTTGGATAAAGATGTGGTGATTCAGTCATCCAAGAAAAGTGTGACAGTATCCAAGGAGAAATTGAATAGGCCAACAACGCCATAAAATTTTTGAATGGGTTGACAGAAGATTATTTGAAGAGGGAAAATATCAAGGACGGAATAACAATTATAACCTGGGCCAGAAAGGTAGTGAACACGTATCATCATTTAGACACAATCCAGGACAAAATTGATATCATAACACATCAGTTGAAGTTTTTCAGGGATATGTTTGATCCCTTATTTAATAAAGGGCTCCCATTCTTTTGGGAAGAAAAATGAACAATGCTGACTCAGAAAGAATACCAGGATAAATTGTCTCAGTGCAGGTTGGATCACACTAATTTCCCTGATATGAACCAATCGTTGTCTCGAAAAATGATTGTTGACAAGATGGCTGATGAGTTTGAAATATTTTTTTCCTTCAAAGAGGCATGTGCTCATTTACAAAATTATTCCTACAGGGACCATGTATAATTGCGTGTGCTAGAAAAGGAGATGTCCACTTTGGAGCTGCCATCTGCAGACCAATGGAAAACAGTAGAAAAGTTTGGGAGGACTAAGTACACCTTGCACGATTGAAGACATGAAGATTGCGGAGATTTAAATGATGATGAAAATCTATTAGACAATAATTTATTTTCTAGAATTTGTTAGTATTTCATAAGTGTCAATTGACACATGTAAAGGAACTTATGCCTATTTTTAGCACTTAGTTATATTTTCAGCTCATGGAGAAATTGTTTAAGAACATATAAGTTGTATGGAAAAAGGGTTGGAACCCATGAGATTTTGAGTTATGTATTTTGAGACTTATCTTTAAATAAAATTGTAGAGCCGAATGTTGGCCTTTCATTAAAGATTCATGTGTTAGTTCTTATTACAGTCTGTACTTTCCCTTGTTTGTGAATGTTTTCTTGTTTTACTTTCCATTATGTATTCCTTCATGTCTGAAATGAGTGTTTAATGGTTTAGATTCCATATATGTATATGCTCTGGCTACTATTTCAGATATCCACAAACCTTTCAACTAAAATTAATGCAAAATTCATCTTATGGTTCTCTGTATTGATGGACTATTCTTGTTTCTTTCTTATCACCAGACAATCATATTTTTTACTATAACTGAATAACTATATTTCCTTTGTTGAAGTTCCTATGCAAACAACCTTGTGATTCATAATTATATATTTTGACTCCATAGCCCGATGTTTACTTGCCATGTTTTAACCACAATATAGTTTGATTCTTTATTTTATTTGCACATCTAGCCTTGTTAAATAATCAGTGAGAGATCTCTCTCTGGAAAGAAAAAACCTATTTTTCTTTCCTAAAGCGGTTCTACTGTTACCTTGATATTTCCTTCCTACAACTTGAGGTAAATTTTGAGTGTTAGCAATAGGGATAATGTGCAACAAATCGGTAGTAATCTCTTTGTGTACATTTTGAAATTCATAATGTGCCTTTGAACTATAACATCTATATTTCATATTTTAATGGTCGGGTTATTAGACATATGACATTGGGATTTGTTCAATTTTTACAGGTGCATTTATTCCCGTCTATGTGGGCATATGGGCATCATTTTCACATTGATGTTGTCGATGATGGATGCATCAAAACAGACTATTGAGTGGAAGTCGAGTTTGACCAATCTAGTTGTGCTAACCACCATGATCAAAACCTAATAGGAGGAAGTCAGGTTTTGTTGGAAAGATACAACTGACCATCCAAGTGAGATTATCTTCTTTCCAACGTGTTATTTTTAGGTGCAAGTGGCAGGACACTTTAGACCATAATAATGTAAAGGAAAATCCTAATAGTGGGATGATATGTATCAACTCTAGAAAGATGTGGGATGTAACTAAGGAGCCTTATGTTTTCCCAAAACACTCTAACCAAGTGTTTTTTCACCTAGATGTGTTGGATAAGGATTGGTGGTTCATATTAAGACACAACCCTAGATAAATACATATTTTTGAAAAAAATAGTGCTATCATGCCAAGTGAGAAAGATAATTAAGGTGATGCCAATAGAGAGTGATATGGACAAGTTTTATTTAGTCGTTTATAGTGTTGTTGTGTCTTTTTCTTATATTTGTTTCGGTAATTATATTGTTTTTTTTTCAGCTTATGACGATGGAAATGGAAAGTTGTCATGTCTTCTTCTTATCTTCATTTTGATAAGTATATTGTTTTTTATTCTGCAATTTCTCCATCAAATATGAGATTTGGATTTTTTGAGAGAAATGGTTTATTTGTTATCTATGGATGTAATGTGAATCAAAATTATAATCGAAGGATACATGTATTAATTATATTGTGTTATTATCTCTTCTAAATAGGGATTGTTTTTTTTTGTGTGATGCATTGCAAAAGGTTGGAAAAGACATGTTTCATAGTGATATGTTTTGTTTTATATCATTTTTTTATGTTTTGAGAAAGATAAGAGATTATGAAAGATTAATCTATATAGGCTCTTATAAATTTTGTCATCTCATAATAAATCAAATAAATATGTTCTACAATTTCATTAATTTCTCTTGGATACATTATTTTGTTACAATATTAATTTTCATTTTTAATGTTCATACCAGAATATTTTCAACAAACCTATGAACTTCATATGTAGCTTTGTTTATAAATAATGATGAAACATAAGCTTAAACATATGAATTTTAAATGTTTCTAACAAAAGAGGCTATGTGTCATAAATATTTTGTATATGGTAATAATTATCAAACAAATGCATAATGTTGTAATTTGTAATTTGTAGTTGTACTAACTGTAATTGTAATTAATTAATTAGGATCGTTTTGACACATATTGTTCAACAATTTTATTAAGTGCTCTTTGATACATTTTTTTTCACATGAAAAAAAAACTTTTTATATTAAAGAAAAGTTGCATCAACCAATACATCATAAACTAGAGAATATAAACCTTCTCCACCAGCATCCTCATAAAAAAATCAGGACCTGATAAAGATCCAACTTCCAAACATTCACCGAACCTAAACCTTCAAAAAATTCTTAGAATATACACAAAAATATCAACATATCAATAGACTGTGGCAACCTATCAGAAGACTACATCTAAAACTATTGTATTTCTTTTCAACAGGATGCTAATAATCATATTAGACTAAACATCTAATGTTACTAGATTTCAATAAATATATATCACGATATTCTTCAAAGAAGATACAACCATCCATGATACCAATGGCTTTCTTTGATAGATAATCCGCTTGACTATTAAATTCCCTGTATATATGTTTGAAATAAATATCTTCAAACTCATCAATAAAGATGCAGACTCTATTGACCCAATGATATAAATAAATAGAGAGAAGAGAGATGATGCTAGTTTCCCAATCTATGATCAGTTTGGAGTCCCCAACAACTAGAAAAGAGTTTATACTCCTAAATTTTGAAAAACAGAGTAAACCCCACAAAACCAATAGTTATTCTCTTATATTAGTGCCAAATAATTCTCCCATTCAAAGGTTAATAACATGATTGACATTTAACCTTATTAACATACCAACACCACATACACCTTTCTGTTCTGCCCCATGAAAAACCCCACAATCTTATATGAGTTCAAAACTGGATAAAGAGGTATTCTAATGTGTCACTTATCCATTTTTATTGCACTTTCCAAAAAGGTGGATTTATCTTTAATACTCACAATATCAGTATTTACTTGACTATTTGGAAAATCCCATTGTTCGAGGATTTCCATACTTGCCATAAAACAAAGAAAGGAATATTGTACAAACCTATTTGTTCACTACACCATTTTTGCAAGTTATCTACCAAATATTGGTAAACCCAACCAAACTAAAAAGAAAAAATCTTTGCCAAAAATTCCCAAACCATTTGAAATAAAATGCACTCCCCAAATAAATGATCAACCAATTCCATATTTAGTTTACATAGGAAACACCTACCTAACCCATGGAACCCCCTTGTTTTGAAGCATATCCCAAGTTAAAATATTTTTCTTCAAACACATCCATAATAAAAATTTAATTTTTAGGTGAGTCAAACCTTTCTATATCCATTTAGTCCACCACGTAGAGATGCCAACCTTTTAGAACTCAAGAAGCATACAGTAAGTCGATTTAGTAGTCACCACACCATTTTTCTTGTTATATCACCAAACAATCTTATCTGATGACTCTAATAATATAATTCCGGTTTGGAGTGAATTTTTTACAAAATTATTCCATTCACATGCCACGTCCTCCAAAATATTTAAATATTTGACCAATTTCCAAATAATTACAAAATATTTTTGATCTCCAACAACTTGTTTAAGCACGTAAATGTTTATGCTATGAAGAGCACCAAATAAGTCATGTGAAAACAGATAATTTTTGTTCATGCCCAAAATAGGATCAATTCCCTAAAAAATTTGAATAACATGAACAATGTTATAGCACAAGGAATGGTTAATGATTGGAAAATCCTTCATTAAACTCCTTCATATATATGAAGCATTAACATACTTCTTTTTCCCTTGTTTTGACCAATTGACCAGATCCAACCGACTTATATATTTTTCTTTCACCACAGATCCCAAGAGTCCTCTATCAAACAAAATATTCCATAAACACTTAGCACACAAAGCTTTGTTGAACCAAATGAGGATCTTGATTCCCTAACCACCTGACTGCTTTGGTTTAGAAAGAATCTCCCATGAAGACATGTGGAATTTAGATATATTTAATTTTCCATCCCAAAGAAATTGGAAAATCCTACACCGTATAATAGATATACTAGACTCCAAAATGATAAATAAAGAAAAGCAATAAACTGGAATACTCTAAAGCACCAAACTAACCAACACCAATCTTCCACCCAATGACAACCACCTAAAAGGACAAAAACCAATTCTTCTTTGAATTTTTTGACAAACCAAATCTAATCTTCCATAACTTTGTTACCATGTTAATTTGCATTTTTAATGTCCATACCATAATATTTTCAAGAAACAAATGAACTTGATATGTACCATAGTTTGTAAATAATGATGAAACACAGGCCTATATGTATGAATTTTAATTGTTTCTAACAAATGAGCATATATTTCATCAATATGTTGTATATGGTAATAATGATCAAACACATGCCTTATGTTGTAATTTGTAATTAAAATTTGCATTTTGTAATTGTACTAATTGTAATTGTAATTATAATTATAATGTGTAATGTGTAATGTGTAACTGTAATTATTTAACACAAATCAATTAATTAGGATCATTTTGATACATATTGTTCCACAATTTTACTAATTGCTCTTTCATACATAATTTTGTTACCATGTTAATTTTCATTTTTACTGTCCATACCATAATATTTTCAACAAACCTATGAAATTCATATGTATCTTAGTTTGTAAGTAATGATGAAACACAAGCCTATATGTATGAATTTTAAATGTTTCTAACAAAGGACCATATATTTCATCAATATGGTATATATGGTAATAATGATCAAACACATGTCTATTGTTGTAATTTGTAATTGTACTAATTTTAATTGTGATTTGTAATTGTAATTAGTTAATACCGTTAACACTAAAAATGGTTCACCTAGCTCTGTTTGGTCTAAACCATAATCATACATCATATTTCCACCATTATTTCCTTCATTTTGACCTTCATAATTGTATTTCCACTAACTATGGTCCAAAACATCATTATTCCTTCCCCATAAATGAAGGGAAGATGAGCATTTATTGTGATTTATCCCCATTCTCTCCCAAAAAGGGTAAAAAACCCTTAAAATGAGAATGGGTCAAAATACCATGGGTCAAAAAACCTTGGACCATCCTATAAATACATTGTGAAGGAATGCCCCAAAACACTTTTTTCCATTTTCTCTCAGTCACATCATACACTTTCCTCCATTATTCCCATATTTTTCCACGCCATTCCTCATGGTGTATGTTGATCTTGCTCCATAACCATTTGGATCCATTCCCCATATGACAACTAGCTGTGGAAGAGACCGAAGACCAAAATTGTGGAGCTGTGAGACCATTTCCTAGGACGACTACGGTGGACCAACTTCAAAAGAAAGGCATGTTGTTTGTTATTTATTGCATTAGTTAGTGTTATATGTTAAAAAGCCTAAAAATATTGTTCTTTTTGTTTTTATTTCCTGTTGTTATTGTTGAAATATACTGTATGATCTGCATTATTTAGGAATGGTGCTTTTGCACGTAGCTGGGGAGAAATCCCCACTACAGTTTTTGCGATTCCACTCGGTCGATCCATACAGATATTTGTTTTGCAAGTTTTTCTATTGGTTTTTTCTCCTTTGCTTCCTTCAACTATCACAGATATGACCCCCTTGCGAGATATCCGAACTAGTATTTCTTCAGTGCTTGCCCTCCGGCCCTAGCCGACAACCATTTTTCAAAACGTTTTTAGTTTTGGTCGAGTCACACCTATCCAGCCGAAAGTTGCAACCCATTCGCACATTTTTTCTCAATAAGCATGACCTAGGTCATGCCTTTTTCCCTAATAAGTGCGACCTGGCTCACAAATCCAGATCGTGCTTGCCCCAATTTTTGGAGTGACCCTAGTCACTAATTTGACTCAGTTTTGAATGACCTGTTGTGCTTAATCCTCTATTTTGTGTGACCTGAGTCTTCTAACAGGTTTTTTTCCCTCAATCACGAATTTTTCCCAGTTTCGTGTGACCCCGATCATGCCCTTTCTGCCGATAGGTGCGACCTATAGTTTTTCAGTCCTTTTTGGTGCTTGAGATCCTTGTTCTAGACCCCCTATCTGTTTTTTCCCCTCCCATACCTATTTCTGTCTAAATCTAATCCATTACAACCACTTGGTTTGTTTTGAGGTCCTCTTTTCCTTGTTTGTGAGCCTCTTGAGTCGATATTTGTGGTCGAGACCACCTGTGTGTTTCCTACACCTTGGTAAGTTCCTTAGACATTCATTTACTTGTGTTTATTTTATGTTCTGGAAGAATTAGTTGCTATTTTGCATAATATTTATTGTTATTTACTGTTATTTATATGAATTTTATTTTATCCATCCCGGTATTTATATTGTTGCATCTTCATCATAGGATTGATGGGGATTATATACACCATTTGCACACATCTCACACCCTAAAGATAAAAACGCTTGGTTCATGACCCCAAGCTAGCCTTAAAAATAACTTAATACAACCAACATTGTCACCTCATTTGAGGACAAAACAATATTGTAGCTAAGTTAGTACATCGGGGATAGTGATCCAAACCAAACAACACCCCTTTGTCACTCGCGTCTTGAGACATAGTTGTTGTCCATTAGGGGACCAAAATCCTCTTGTACTTGTTGACAAGTTCAAGGCCAGTCTGTCAGGGGCCCTCCTCCTTAGTAAGAGTAATCCACAAATAAGGGGTTCTAGAAGTCAGGGTGGAATACCACACTCCATCTTGAACCGAAGGCTAAACCTTCACAGTCCTCCTCGTGTCACCTAGCCGGGAGATGGGGGCCAAAGGGCTTAAGTACCAGGAAACGAACCAGACCTATCATGAATGAGGTATCCTAGTTTCCATTATTTCTAGGGCTCTTTTACCCAGAGGTACTTCTCAGTAGTGGGATTCTCTTAGCCTATTTGTTCTTCCATTTCGTATTGTCTGACTAGGATTTCATCACCCTGTTAAGGATACAATTTGTGAGGGGCTTCAAGATTGTATCTAGTATTTTGCTTGCACTTAGTGAGTCATTTTTGTTTCTAGGTAGTGCTTCTTGTTGGCTTTCTAGACACTTTGTTGTATACTTTCCTTGCTGTAACCCATTGTTGTAGTTCGGTTTTACATATTTTTGTTGGCTTGTGAGCCACCATTTCTATGCTCTCCTTCTACACACTCGGTTGTAGTTGGGTTTTTGATAATTTGGATGATACTCTTGAGTTTCCTTCCATTACACAGTACTACTCCATCACATCATCATATATCCAGCACATTACTTCCATAGGATTAGGGGGCACACCCCTTAGTTCGGTTCCTTGAACTGTCACTGTCGAATTCATATTCGATATTGTTCACCACCTTCAGAGCCATAGACGGCCTTTGAGTCTGATTTAGATTCCTATCAATCCAAACCAACCTTGTTCACTGCCCCATCTAGCCCCATGGTTGGTGGACATCCCGATCCCCTCCAAAGAGGAACGGTTGGTAGTGGATTGGTGTCCATTCCACCCATCATAGAGGGTATCCCTTTCACTGGATCAACAGGTCCTATTCCTAGTGGGCCATTTTCCACTACACACAGTGTTTCTGGTCTCCTACCCACTAGTGGTGTCCCCACTCTAGCTACCATGGTTCCTACCATCCCATCATTTATACCTGGGGGAATTTCCCCTTCCACGTCTATTCTGACTATTCCTACCATACCAGTGCCTATTCCTAATGTCAGAACTCAATATTACCCACACCCAGTCAACCATGAGAACTACATTCCTACTGGTACAGACAACATTATCAGCCCTTCCCGATCCACTTTCAGTTCTATTCTACCTTTTATGGCTAGTCTCAACCTTCCTAACTTGGCACGGTTGACCAATGAACCCATTTGTCTTATGTGCCTCCCTCACAAACCCCTCATGTTCACAGACTGACTTGTTCGGCACACTCATGTAATGGCCAAACTGTTGGCTTCATAGCCCCGCCAGCTGCACTTTCTTATTACCCACCACTAGTTCAACCCACTCTGGATCCAGCCCCAACTCCTCCTGCTCCTCGAGGACAACTCTATGCACATCAGAACCTTCCTAACCAACCCAACCCCAATAACCAACAAGGGAAGGGAAGGAAAAAGAGAGGTAGGAATTGGGGCAACAACCAGCCTCAAGGAGGTATCCAATAACCCAAACCTCTAAAAAATAACAGAGTCGAACCCCCCCACACAAAATTCCTAGCATCCTACTAGACCTGGGAAGAACCCACAGTTACGGACTAGCCATCCATGCACCATTTGTAACACTTAAAACCGTTATACCCATTAGTGTCTTCACTTGACTCGCATCCACCACTTACTACGAAATGATAGTCAATGTGACCCTAACGTAGTTGTTCTGACTCGGGAAACCCAACACCATTGGGTCCTCCACCTAGGGTGCTCCAAAACCCCCTACCACACCAAGGGATGGTTACAACCCAACCCTTTGCCCCAAAAACTCCTGCAACCCCTTTTGCAGCTCAACCCACTGATCCTGGTGTCCATCACCTCATGAAATTATATTCTGATGTCAACCTCCAGAATCGATGTTGGCAAGCGAGATGGATGTGCATGTTGCACAAGCGGTGAAGACCGGGGAAGAATGCACAGGGTGAAGAAGTCGATAAGAGTTGTATTGGGTGTGTTTTTGTACTTTTTTGTCCAAGTTATTTAGGTAGTTGGTCACATGTGGAACATTTTGTAAAGGCGCAATCCTATATATAGATTTAGAAATGTAGTAGGAAGATATCACTTGTTTTTGGAGATTATCATTGTATTGGAGATGATTCGGTTGGAGATTCTTCTGCGAATCGTATCTAGGGTTTTGTTGGAGATTATCATTTTGAAATATTTGTATCTATTATTTGGTCTAAGGTTATCGACTTGAAAATGCATTTTGAGAACTTGTTGTGAGCCGTGAAGTAATATGATATGGGTAGATGACGCTGGAAATTATGTGTCTTGGTATATGAACTTATGTTTGCTGGTTTTATGGTTTAAATGATGTGATATGATTAATTAAATGTTGCAATATGATTTATGTTTACGAATGATGAGATGTATTTTCATGATGAATGATGCCAATCTTGTCGATCTCTTTGTGGAATGAATAAAGATAATGCGATGATTAGTCTGATGCGAATGGTTTTTGATGCGATTGAATATGAATGAGTGATGCTAAAATGCTCATCTGGATCACTGGTTAACACTGCGGCAGAGAGAAAATAAGTGTGTAAGTCCTCCTCCTTACTGCAGAAACATTGTTCCTGTAGCCCTCCCTCAAGCACCTCTGGTGATATTGCATCTTCTTCATAGGTGTTGTTGGATAGGGGAAAAACCTATCCGAGACAGTGTTTAGGGAGTTGCATCGAAGAGGGGTGTCGACAGATTGTGAACCCTTATCGATAGATCTGTGTCAACAAATGGTTTTGTTGTCAAAACCTTGGTGCGAGGAAGAAGAGGATATGTTGTGGCATCCGACGAAGCTATAGATATAGGATTGGTTTGATCAGAAAGCTCGAGAGTTCATAGAAGAAGAAAACAAGATTTCTAGGTTAACAACATAAGAGTGGTTGAAGACATATCTATTATGAAATCCATGAATATTTCTTCTTTGAATTCCAGATAATCCTGTACAAGGGGTTAGCGCAAATAACCTACCAGAAATAAATTTCTAAGGAGGTGAACCTACTTGCTAGACCTTGGAGTTGATACAGTGACTAAAAGAAGTAAACAAAAGGGCATCAAGGGCAATTGAAGTGTGGCTCGACAACATTTTGGAAGGATATATTATAGAGTTTGATTTTGACACACTCAAATCTTATAGTGACACAGAAAGGGAATTCTTCTAAGGACCAAGAGGTAGGTTTCTATTGTATTTGTAGTTTTGGATTAAGATATTTATTTGTGAAAAATGTATATTCAAAATGAATGCTGATGAGTAGAGCTCTAGTGTGCAGAGGTTAAGGGTACTGTGAATATGAGGGTTGGATGGAATGATACGAGGTAGATGGATGGGAGTTACAATGAATTTGTGAGGGAAGTTGAGGAAGAGGGTGGTATTGTGTGAAGTGTGGTGAGGTTCTAGTAAGAGAAGAGGAAGATGACTTAGGAGAGTCCTGCTACGACCAGAACAAGAAACTACGAGAGAATATCACAAGGGACTAAGTGACCCTACATCAACAAAGGAGACGACTAGGATATTCCCAAGCCTGAGGAAGGACCAACCCAAATAAAAAAAGTACCTACGCCTCCGTGCACTATGCCACATTCAGGAAGGAACACCAGATCATCTCAAGACTTCCAAGTGTGTCATCACCAAAGTAACAGTAGCAGATCATTGCATACCAGAAGAAGGCTCAGGATGGCGAGCGATGATGTGAAATTACCTATGTTCCATGAGAACGGGACTGAATATCCTAAGCAATATTGGTTTCTTTATGAATCATTCTAGATTGTGAAGCAAGTATAAGATGAAGACATTAAGAAAGGACAACTTGTGACAACTTTCAGAGGTCACGCATTATATTGGTATATGAAATTTACACAAGTTCCTATAGGGCATCTGCAGAAGACACTAGCAAAGATCATGACCAGGTTGATTGAGGAATTTTGGAAACCTAAATCTGAGTCACTGTACATCACATAATCAAAGGAAATCAAGCAATATCTAAATGAATCGGTTTGGGATTTCGATCAGTGATTTAAGATGCAAATGGCCAAGGTAAGCTTTGGGATGAGCGATGTGCAATACAAGGAATGGTTCATCGTAGCATTGGTGCCACACATCTGGATGCCACTAAGGTAACCAAATATTGTGACATAAGTGGAGGCTCTAGAAATTGCGATGATGCTTGAGGTTTCAGATATTAGGGAAACATGCCTTGGGATGAATCAGATCCAGTCACATCTGGTGAATCTGACGATTCAATTGCAAGATATGAAGAAAGGAAAGGACATTCACAAAGAATTATGGTGTACCTAATGTCGCACTGAGGGACATCATAAAGATCAATGTTCGAACTTCCACAAATACTTACAGTCTAGTACCCCTAATAAATTAAATCAAGGAGGGCTACCATGGTGTCACATCTACCAAACTCATGGACATCAACATGAGGAGTGCGTATATATCCAAAAGGTAGTGTCGAAACTTGAAAACTTTTTCTATAATTTTTCTTGCTCTATTGGTCATGAAGAGAAGGATTGTTGAGCATATAACCTGCTCTAAGAAAGGACAATGGATACATACTGTTTCCGCCTTTTCACACACCCGGATCACGTGGCAGAAATCTTCAAGCCACTCGGTGTGTCCTTGGGGGAAAGTCTCGAGTCAAGGCTGTCACCTTGTTCTTGACTCCTCCGTTTAGACTCAACTCCTAACGAAGCCAAGGGGGGTAGACCCTATTAAGTTACTAAGGATGATTTCTTAGTGTAATGATGTTGTACTGAATCAGTTATTTAGGAGTTTGAATATTTTAACTATAAACAATCAAGATGACCAGATACGAAGATACACACGAAAGCACAAAGTTGATACACAATATATATATGAAGCAAAAAAGACCAGTGCCTTAAAAATGGAGTCAAAAGAGATCAATGTGCTTGCATGTGTTTGGAATAAATGTTTTGCGATTGCATCTTGGTATGTTTTAAGTTTAAAAATGAAGTATGAATTGATTAAATTAGGCTAAAGGGGGACTCCAGATATACCCGAGAGTACTCGGAGTATGTCCAAAACAAAGCCTATACAGCTACCCGCAAGGAATATGTGGGTTGAAATGGAGTCTCTGGGGCTGTGTTCGTAATGTACCCATTAGGGTGTGACAGAGATCGGCGCCCCAAGGTCACTTTTCAGTAGGTTCCCACTTCCTTTGGGTATTTTGCCACCGTAAAGGTTTGATCGAGGTGTTGGATTTTCACCTGATGGTTTGTTAATTGGGGAGGGTGAGTCCTAATTATGCTAGTCACCCAAGTGCTTTTGATACATCTTGACTGATCGGATGAACCGCAGCCAAGTGCATAGCATACACAATGGAGTCTTGTAAATTTTAATAAGTTATTAAGAGATGTGTTCTTGTTTAAAAGAAAAGCCTCCAAGAACCTCTTTCGATCCAAGTGGATCTCAATCGGGGAATCGAGAACGGGTTAATTTTAAAGCTACTGATAAACAAATGATAGAAAAAATAAAACAACTACACAAATATGGTTTTCTGATTAATCCTACCACGAATCTCTTTCCCCTTTCGGGTCACTCGAGAAATCGTGGGGTAAGTATTATGATTACTTTTGGAAGTAAGATATGGAATATGGAATTAAAAACAAGATCAAATATACTACCCTACAAATCAGATCAATACTAGTAAAAGGAAATAAGCAGAGAACGACGAAAATGGCACCGACGCGAATCCCCCAAGGGGGGATGGGGAATGGGCTCGAAAGAGCCTATTCAAAGGATGATTTTATTACATAGGTTACAATATCAAAGCAATGATAAAATATATCTTTATTTGTCCTTATACAGGCTGAAACCAAGATATTACAATTTATACAAAAAATTTACAAATTATGCGACAAAAGAGAGACCCCTCAGGGGATTTGAGTGCTCCAAAAGCCACTTTGGACAGCAGCTTCCTTTCTTCTATGTCATACCTGCTAAATGATAGTGAGCGATTTAGAATAACAAATTCCCAAAATAAATTTAAGAGTACCTTTGGGTCAGCCTACTTTATCTCAAAAAAAATAATGAAATTAAACTAGCTAAAACGACGAACTTGGGATCTTGGCTTGCTGTTTGTGTAGCCAATTTAAAGCACTGATATTGCAGAATATTGAAATTATTGAACAGCAAATGAAACTACCTTAACAGCAAGCTATGAATTTTTCAATAAACTAGCGAAACTAAGGCAATTTAGCTAGATCTCTTGAATTTGAACTTTATGTGCACAATGAAACTAAGATCTAGAAATTTGAAGGGATCTTGTTAATTAGATCTATGTATGCTTTTCTTGATGAGATAGATCAGATTTAAAAATAAACCTTAAAGTAACAGTTTGAGGAAAGTTTAATAATTTTTAAAGGAGGAAGAGAGAGAAAGAGTGTTTGAAGCCTGGGAATGTTGGGCTTTGGATTCTGCTTTGGTGGAACACCGAGGGACTATGTCATTCATAAGATGCTGAATATGAGGAAGATTCAAACTAGCTCAAACTCTTCTACCAGCGAGATCATCTGCAACTTGAAAACCCTTGCACAAACAGATGGTTAAAACATAGGTGTTGCCGAAAGAGATGATTGGAAAGCATGCAATTAAACTTAAAATACATACAAATCCAATAGATCTGGAACAAGCAGCACTAAGAGCATAAATCAAACTAGAATAAACTCTTACCCTAACAGGAGGGAGCTCTCTCCTTCAAGGCCAACAATTAACCAGCAGAGCAATGATAAACAAAAGCAGATTATACCTCATAAGCATTTGACAATCAACATCCACACATGAACAGCATTACACCATAGATATTTCCTCCAAAGCTTCTTTATTCCAGAATGAAAAAACAATACAGTACAAGAGCAACAACACCTCAATCCCAGTTCTAACTAGCTTGGAAGAGGAGGATGTGCCTGGATATATACAATTTGCAGGCCATCTAGCCCAGGGGGGCACAATTACTCATGGAATCAAGTGAAATCAACTGATGGAGAGTCCATCAATGCCTGATCTGTGTCTAGCTGAGCCAGATCTGAGTCTCACTGAGTGCAACTGTCAATTGGGGGGCTGATCTGACTGACACCTCAACCTGTTGACTGAAGAATCCACCAAAAATCATCCAGTTGAGCCAAAAACGTGTTGAGGAGAGAGGGAGGGTGAAATTCCTCATAAAGGATGCTCAAGATCAACTTTAGATCTGATTTGATCACCTCCTTCAGTCAAGGATTTGTCAGATCCAGTCAATCTGCTTCAGATCTGACTGATTTCAATCAAATCGGCTGAGAATCCATTGATTTATGATTTTGGATTTGCTCCATTATTCATCAATTTATTAATTAAAATAATCAATAATTGATTTTTGGGGCTTTCTGACCTGAGTGATGGAAAATCACTCAAAACTAGGAAACAGTGGGTCCATGGGTTTACATGGTGCTCTTAGCTTGAAAATGAGCACCTACATGACTGAAATTGATTATTTGGCCCACTTTTATTACAAAATCAAATTT
The DNA here is from genome assembly GCA_001517045.1 of Pseudotsuga menziesii. Taxonomy (NCBI): domain Eukaryota; kingdom Viridiplantae; phylum Streptophyta; class Pinopsida; order Pinales; family Pinaceae; genus Pseudotsuga; species Pseudotsuga menziesii. The sequence goes on from LPNX011233811.1 coordinate 977,574, forward strand.
TCCAATTAAACTATTAAAAAATAGCCTAAGTTTTGGAAAAATTAAATTTTAATAAAAAACACTGAAAAACCTAAAAAATTGAAAAATTGAAAAACACCTAGAGGGACTTAGACATGTTCATATGACTCAAAAATGATGTATAGAATGTTTATACATTGACACATAGACTCTAATAACCTCAATAGGCCTAAATACCAAGCTGACCACCCCAACTTTGGAGGTATGGAGTGAAAAACTCAGAAATTATCAGTCGTTTGTTCAACAACCAATAATAACCAAGGGAAAAAACACCCTAGGCTGATCGGATTGACAAATAAAGTCTAAGAGACCGAGTATTTTACAGACACTATCATGCTAGAACATTTATTACAATTCCCTCATGGGGTATGAACATGTGATATAGTACAACAAGCACTTCCCAGAAGTACTTCCAAAGGTCTTTTTGAAGTCCAAACAAGTTAACCCTGTCCGGTTCACCGGGCTCACTTGATAAAAACCACTAAGTACAACTTAGGTGGTAACACATACTACATGAAGGGAGAATAAAATTGATTAATAGAGAGGCTACCACCATAGAAGCCACCACAATTTGTGCAACCGCAACCATAGTTTTCTCCACCACTTCCGCGGTATAATCAGATGCAGTATGCTCCTCAACAACCACAATATACTCAACCGTGGCCGAATCAGCCACATCAACAATAGTTTAATCAACCATTGTATCATCCACAAGGAGGATTCCATGGAGGATTTCAAGGAGGATGAAACTGAGGTTTTGGTCGAAGAGGAGGATGAGGTCATGGACCGGTGAAATGATATAATTGTGGAGTACCGGGTAATTATCAACGAGACTTCCCAAACCTTTCGTTGCAATGTACCTACGATACAGCTGCATACCATACGGTTGAAGATTTTCCACAACTATTCACAAAGTGGCAAGTGAAGAATGTTTCACCACCGCAAAACAAGAATCAGAATGCAAACCAGAACGTGAACCAGGCTATGAATCAACCTCAAAATTAGAGTCAAGGGTTGATTGTAGGGAAGATTTCAGTGAAACCTAGAATGCAACCTGTTGATGTTGCATTCGTAAATCAAGGAGGTGTGACGAATGTAGATGGTGTTCAAATCTCACACATTCGATTGGTGGCTCAAAAGAAGGTGCAATCTGATGTCTACGCTGAAAAAGAAACATTCTTTGATAGAGGAGACATCATTAAAAGGGGTATGGGTAAGCAAGCTATCTATGAAATGCCACCTGCTTTTGATTTGACAATTGCAGTAGGACCTTCACGGAGGGATGGAATTTCACAAAAAAAAATTGAAAGTTGTTTGTTGCTAGCAAAAGATCCTGATGCGCTAGCCAAGATCACAAGTCTGCTATATTGACTAGAGAAAGTACAGCAGGATTATGCTTTGAATTCTTTACACAAGAAGAATACCAAAAGGGATATGCGAATGAATGTTCATATTGGTGATTATGTCGTGGATTCTATAATTATAGATTTAGGCTTGGATGTTGACATTTTGACAAAGAAGACATGGGAGAAAATGGGGAAACCATAGTTGGTTTGGTTTCCCGTACAACAATGACTGGAAAATCAGGACAGGGTGTCGCCAATTGGGCGAGTACCATGTTTACTGGTGGAAGTGGAAGGGATGAAGACATATGCATATTTTGATGTTATCGAAATCATCGATGAAAGTATCTCATATCTTGCACTGCTAGGGATAGGGTGGGATAATGAAAATCTAGTGGTGATTAAATTCAAGAAGTGAGTAATGGCCTTTGAGAACCATGACATCTAGGTCAAATCCCCATTGGATCCAAGCGAAGGTAAAAGATATGTAAAACCAGTAAAGGAGGAGGTTGCAGGGGGATGGGATCATGCATACAATATCTATGAAGACTACATCCATTCCACAGTGGAGGAGGAGTTCAGCTGACGAAGTTCTAGCTTTGCATCATCGGATTTTGATGATGCACTAGAAAATTGGCATAATCAGCTACATGAAGTATCAATTTCGAAGTGTGGGTGAGTCACTCAGTCACTATGTTCGGTCACAATAGAGGTTGTTGAGTTACCAAATTACAAAGGGTTATCTAACTTTACTGTGTTCATCAATGAGTTCGAAGAGAAGGAATCAGAACCTTAGAGATTTTTGGCATTGGAGGAGGTGCAGAAGGCTACTCCAACATGATGGTGGGAGATACATAAGAAATCAATCGAAAGGTGGTCCCTGTGTCACAGGTTGATGGAATTTTGTTTAGAAGAACCAGAGCACAATCAAGTCGAGAAGCATGATGGCCAGAATGATCCCAATTTTCATTTGGCTTCATGTCAGACAACGTGGGTGGCATGACCAAAGGATGAATGGGTAAATTCTTTTGTATACATACTGGATCAAATACCATGATAGTGGTATGTATTAGTAGAGATTTGAAGAGAGATCATGACATGGGAAGACTTGATGGTCTGTTTTAGCCACACTTTCAGCTTTGCAGATGTTGATCCAGTGTTTCATAGCGCACTTCATCACATCTGATATTGTATTGGAAGTAGTCCTAGTCACATTTACAATGGAATCGCATGAGATACCAGTAATGTAGTCGATGATGGAGTGTTACAATGCAACAAGAGGACCTAATGATGGGGATGAGCCAAGAAAGATCAATATCCTAGAATCATAGGGAAGTCGATACATCGCAACACCAGAGATACCGTTAGACAAAGTTCACCAACCATTGAAGATTTTGAAGGTCAATATTGGGACAGAGGATGAACCAAAGTTCACCAATATCGGAGATTATTGGGAACATGAGACTATGACAAATATTATCAATTTGTTGCCAGAGTTTTAGAACTTGTTTTCGATCAAATTATTTGAAATGAAAAGGATTCTAGGAGACTTGGGAGAAATAAAACTCCCACTGAAATGAGATGTGAAGCCGGTAAAGAAACGTCTATATCGATTGAAACCGCGATACAAGGAGTAGTGAAGGATGAATTGGACAAATTTTTTAATGCTAATATCATTGAACCAGTGGAAAAGTCCAAATGGATCAGTTCGATGGTGGTTCAAGATAATCAAATAGGAAAAGTATGTATCTGTGTCGATCTCTGGAAGTTAAATGATGCATGTCTTCATGATCCGTTCCCCACACCATTTTATAATGAGGTTTTGGAAGGTGTAGGTGGCTAGGAGGTCTATTCATTCATAGATGGATTTTTAGGATATCACTAGATCAAGATTGCAAAGGAAGATCAACATAAGATGAATTTCGTGATTGAGTGGGGATGCTTTCAGTACATGGTGATTCCACTTGGACTCAAAGACGCACATGTGATATTCTCAAGGATTGTAGTCGCTACATTTAAAGACTTCATTCATAAAGTTTTAGAAATATACATGGATGATTGGACTGTCTATGGAATGGTAAAAGATGACATTACAAACCTACAATTGATGTTGGAAATATGTCAACAACACCAGATCACATTGAATCTAAAAATGTGTATATTTTTTGCGACGTTTGGGATTTTTTTGGGGAACATCATTTGCAAGGAAGGATTGTTGGTAGATCCCACTAAGATTGTGCTAATTGTTAATCTATCCCCATCGACAAATGTGAAACAAATCAGAGTGACATTGGGACATATGGAATACTATCGAAAGTTCATATGAGTTTATGCAATGATCACAACACCGATGGAGAAGCTGTTGAAGAAGGATGCACAATTTGAATGGATTCATGAGTGTCAAGGGAGTTTGGACACTATAAAAAAGAAGATGGTCACAACACCAATATTTGAATTTTTAGATTGGACAAAGGAATTTCACGTCCATGTCGATGCACAACCTGGTGAAGGGGATATTGACCATCTGATTGCTTTTGTAAGATGGAAATTGTCATCTACAGAATGGAACTACACCATGATGGTGAAGGCTTGGCGATGGTGTATGCACTCCAAAAGTTTTGTCATTATCAATTAGGAGGACATTTTAATATGTTCATTGATCATTCCGCATTAAAATACATGGTCAACAAGCCTGTTTTTGGGGGGAATATATGCCGCTGGCTACTACTCTTCCAAGAGTTTGATTTCGAAATAATCATGAAGCCGAGTCGCTTGAATGCAGACCCTAATCATCTTTCATAGATTGAGATAGGCAAAGAACCAACCAACGTCAAGGATGGATTACCTGATGTGCAGTTATTTAAGGTTGGAATGGTTGATGATCATTATGAGAAAATTATTTATATTTTGTCAACAGGGAAAGGGCTGGATGATTTTACCACTAGTCAAAAGAAGCAATTGGTTTTTTGATCTGCATATTTTCAACTAATTGCTGGACAACTCTATAATATGGGGCTGGATGAGATTCTACGCTGATATATCCTACCACACGATCAAGGGAGGATATTGACTGAAGCACATGACAGAGTTGTAGGAGGACACTATGGAGGTCATGAAACTTCTAGGAATATAATTCGAGTTGGCCTCTGGTGGCAAACCTTGTACAGTGATGCTGCGGATTATGAAAAAAGTTGTGATGTGTGTCAATGGACAGGAAATCCATCAGGATGGGATGAGACATCGTTAGTACCATAGATAATGATGCAACCATTTGATAAGTGGGAAGTGTATTTTGTGGGACCCATTAACCCACCAGGGAAAAGGAAGGGTGCACCATACATTATTACAATGACAGACTATCTCACTAGATGGGCAGAAGAAACATCAGTGACAGATTTCACCACTATGACTTCAACAAGGTTCCTGTTCAACAACGTCGTCACTCATTTTGGTTGTATGAATATATTGATGAGAGATCAGAGGAGTCACTTCACCAATCACACTATCAGGGAAATTATGTTGGAATTCAAGATTCAACATAAGAAGGGAACTCCCTATCACCCACAAGCGAATGGAACAGTTGAAGAATTCAACAAAATTTTGGATCTTGTGCTAACAAAGGTATGTAATAAAAAACGCGATGATTGGGATTTGAAGATTCATGTGATACTGTGGGCCTACAGGATGACATGCAAGCGGTTAACAGGGAAAACACCATTCAAGATTGTCTATGGTCAAGAAGCGGTGATGCTGATGGAGTATATTTTTCTAAGTCTATGCATTGCAGCAATGACATGCATGAGTGATGAAGGAAAACTTGAGGAACGACTGACGTAGTTGGTACAAAGGGAGGAAAATCGATTCATCTCCAGGCTTCATCAAAAAATTGAAAAGGATTGTTAAAAGGCATGGCATGATCGACACATTAAGGAAAAGTACTTCCAACAAGGAGATATGGTTCTACTCTACGACATAAAGTTTGCAAAGCATCCTGGTAAGTTACAAATGCATTGGTTAGGTCCCTATGTTATTCATTTCATTATCAACAAAGGTGTGGTACAGTTTCAAAATCTAGATGGCGCAATGATTTCTAAGTTAGTGAATAGAAGATGACTAAATCCCCACCGAGATAGCCAGGTGCGACGTGATTCTTAAGGCATTGCAAAAAAAAATTGCAGCAAAAGAAAAGGGGTTTAAGTCTTAACAGGGAAGTAGTTTGTCAACATCTGTGGGAGTGCGATACAATCAAATCAGGAAATTAATGGAGCAGTTAAACAAGATGGGGGACGACGCAACTGGATGATACACACATTTATGGGGAATTCGACTGTTGGATTTGCAGAAACGATGACGGATTTGATCGATCGATGGAGGATTTGGTCGTGATGATTCAAAATATTTCGCACATGTGTGTTCAAGTTATAAGAATCGATAGGGGCGAGTTGGATAAACCATTGTGATTGTTGAGTTGAGTAGAGCATAGAGAGTTAGCCAAGAATATTTGTGAGCAAAAGTGTGACAGAGTTGTGGAAATGGCCTAATTTATATCGAGTGGTAGTGTTCACGACTCTCCTCCAATCATGATGCCAATTGTGGAGGAGAGGCTCGATCTATAAACAGAATTTCCACGGGTTACGTGGAAGAACTAGAGGGGTGAAAATCATCCCAAGTCACCATCGAAGAAGTGAACCATGAGAATTTATAGTAGGGCCAAAGATGAAGTGGAATCCCATGCTGTACCATCAACCACTAGAGGAGAGGATTATATGACAAGGAAGGGTGCCACTGTCGATGGCATCCCTGGGTTTATCCTACCCAGGAAAGCGGGTGTGCCACAAGTCAAACTGTCAAAAAATCAATGGTACCCTGTGAAGATGCCCACGATACAACAAGGAATTCACCTCACACTCAATATTGTGCCCTTTTTGAAAAAAATGGCATATAGTGATCATGACTTGTTGGCCTATGCAGAATGTATGACCGATCCATTCGAGTCACAAGAAGAAGGAGACGGATTACCTGTTATTAGAGCACCGCATTAGTGGACCACGGGGTTGCAGCGGTCGGGGATGTTAGGAATCACACATATGTCCCATGTTGGTTGCCTAAGAAACTATTATCTTTTTTCCATGGTGGTTATTTGTGGCTCGAAACCAAAGTGCCATTCACCATTGAGTTAATTTCAAAAATTACTAGGTTGTCGATGAAGGGGACCAACCCATAGTAGTACTTCCATGACAAAGACAATGACAAGTGGATGGCAGCTAAGATCAAGAGGAAATATGATGTGGTCAATGACAAGAGGGTCTATGTCATCAACACCATAAATGAAAAATATGTTTGGGTCTCAATGAAGATATTGGCTGTGAAGCTGGTTAGGAAAACCGACCAAACCAATGTACCTCTAGGGTCATTGCATGCATAGAGCAGTGCATAGAAAGGGTACAAATGAACTGGTCACTCTTTCTGTTGAATCAGTTGACAAAGGAAGTTGTACTCATCCAGGAAGGTAAGTGCACCTTCACTTACCCTTGGTTGTTGATTTTGATTGCATTAGTCATATGGATGGAGCCCAAATATTATCAAGGCATGGAAGTTGAAGTCGCCTAGGAATGCAAGGGCCCAAGGTATCAGAATTTGTGGTATATCAATGAAAAGGAATGATTGGTTGATAAGGTGATTCACTTCTATCTTTATTGGGATGTGCTGCATGATGCAACAAGGAATATTTTTTGTAGGACGAAAGGAGCAACAAAAAAATACCAAAGGATTGCATAGTTTTTTATGGGTCCGCATGTTATTTACATTCAAGCACGCTGGGATACCTACAAAAAATGGCTTAATACCCTATACAATTTGAAATATGGTGATATGGACACCATCATTGTTGATTTCCCAGTAGAGTGGAAAGTTCCAATGAGTGTTAAGGACCTGTGAGATACTAAGGCAGGTCCCCCACCCGACGCACCGGTGGAGCAAACGCAGGCGTAAGAGAGCGATAAGGAATCATAGGAGGAGTCTTTCAAGAATTCTAAGCATTACGAGACCAAAATAATATTTGAATAAGGAAGAAAAAAGAGGAGACATGAGAAGGGTGAAGGAAGCAACATAAGAAGAATGGTGGAGGATCGGGTCAATCGCATCATAGCCGTGATCACAACTGTGACTAGTGCAAGTGAGGCACAGTTGAAATACCATTCAACTAGATTCTTTCAGTAGGTAAAAAAATTTCTATATACTTTGATGAATGTAGTGTTAGAGATAATGCCACAAGATAGTGTAACACAAAAAGGAGTGGAGATCGCCATGGGAAAAAGGGTCCATATAGTGAAAATTCCACCGCGATCGTTAGACTTAGGTAGCGAGGAATTTGATTCCTTAGTACATCAATTCCACACTATAAGCTTCAATGTCATACCTACCCACATAATTTCCTAATTGCATAGGAATGCAAGCCAAAAGCTCATCGACTGTGATTCCATTGTCTGTGATCACCTCGCTAAATCACAGGAGAAAGTAGTAGCAGCATACAAAGAAATCAAGCGCATGAGGAAAGAGAAGAACATGAAGTCAATGGATAAGGAAAAATATTTGTACAATAGATCGTGATAGGAAAAAGCTATTGCAGTCGCATGTTAGGAAATCCCTGACATCACAGATGAGATGTTCACAGAGGAAAATATTCTACACCTTGGAGAAATAATCATTAATTTGAAGCGGGAAAATGAGGAGCTGCAAGCGTGAGTAGTTCCTAGTACATCACTAGAATTGTTATACCAAAATCCTATCACCATCATGTGATAATACATTTGACATACCTAATTTCCCTGAATCCCAGCTTCTGGAGTGGAAACTAAATGGTTTTTCATCAATCTTTCATATAAATTCCCAGCACCGCGCATGCCCCTTTATCGAGGAGCGATACCTTTGTTCGCACTGCACATCATCTGTTGCCCATAAGCGGTGCCACCACTTATAGCCCTTAGTCCATATGCGGTTATTACCAGAACTTCTCTGTCACTAAAGGAAAAACGCAATACCCTGGGTAAAAAGGGAAAAAGAGAAGCTTCTAGAGGCTTCTAGATGATAGGCCTCGAGATATCCCTTATCCCTACTGTAGTGGGTCAGTTGAGCTCGAGGTCCCCCATCCTAGGATCTTGGAGGCCACCTCACCCACAAATCTCTCAACCTATCCTATCCATCTAGCCTTATAAATAAGAGCTCATAGCCATGGTTGAGGGGGATAATATTGAAGGTATTGTTATGCTGTTGGATTGATCATTGGCCCAAGATCATTTGGAGAGAGCATAGAGAGCTAGAGTCAGATCTTTTGGGGATGAGAATTTGGTTTCATGAAGATGCATGTCAACACTAAGTCTTGGTTGTAAAATTCTTCATATTTCATTAATGCAAGTTGATTTATGTCCCACATATGTTGTTGTTGTTATGATTTCGCATATATGTTGCTAGATTCCTTAGTCACTAGCATAGATTAATAGATCATATTATGGTTTCTTTGATCTGTTTCGTGTTGAGCTTGATTGCAGGTACACATGTGGACTATCAAAGCCTTGTATTCCAGATATCTACAGAATCTAGGGAGATTCTTCAACCTCTATCCTCTATTTGTTCTAGATCTGAACCATTCAGACCAGTGGAACACCTTGTTGTCCACAGGAGGTGAAATATTCCAGCTAACAAATCTGGCAACTCTACTGGGGAATGAAGTTGTGTATCAGTCGTTCTGATCTTCCTCAGTCTGCAACTCAAGTCTGAATCCAGGCTCCTTCTTCAACTCTCTTCAGTCAGATCTACTCTCTGACTGACTCTGTTTGGGTTTGAAACTTCCAGATCTATTCAGATTTGAGTCATTTCGATCTGTTATGCTCTGTTTTCATACTCAATCTAGCAGTATTTACCTTGATCTGGTCTTTTTCTGACTGGATCTATCATTCTCTGTTGTGTTTTGGATTTTTAGAGGGAGCCGCACATGTTTTGTTGGCAAGGAGCGGTGCCACCACCTAAGTCAAGTTAGCCAGAAGCGGTGCCACCACCTGAATCTAGTGAGCTAGAAGCGGTTCTGCCTCAAAACCACCTGTCAATAGCTTCATCTGCGCAGTGCCAGGTAGGCCCTGTTCCAGACTTTGTATTTTCATTTTGGTGTATTTTTGGCTTACTTTTTGATGAAAATGAAGTGTATTTAAAAAAAAAATGCTCCCTCACGACCGGTAGGGGCCATGAATTGTAGTTTTTGCAGTCACTTTGATTGTTGTATTCTTTCTGCATTCAAAGAGAGTTTGTGTTTCTTGCATTAGATTTTGCATTATTTTCTTTGCTTGAAACCTCTTGCTCTTTTCTGTATATATTATTCATTGGAATTGGAAATATACATTTCATTTTCATGTGTAGGATTTGGTTTGTTTTGGACTTGGAATGCATGAGTGATCCATGTTGTTTTGAGTATTCCTTTTCGTGGGGTGATTCTTGTTTCCTTTTGCATGCTTATTTTTTCAGCGCTTGGTAGGAAAGGTTGGTTTTTCATTTCCTTGTCTGTTTCAAAGAGAAGTTTTAGTTTTCTCTCTCTTTTGCTTTATTCGCAAGTTTGTTGAACGATTTTCTTCTTGTTTTGTGCATGATTGTTCGAAATTCTAGATCTTACTTTCATTGAGAAGAAACATCTATTTTCATCTTTGCATGCATTAGAGTTAGATTTGTTTGGAAACGTTAGTGAAATCATCTTTCCATTAAGTTTTTATGCATCTTTTTCAAGCATGAAAAGATAGGAAACATTTTTTATTTATGTTATATGTTCTCTAGATCTCTTTCTTATTTGCTTTGAAGATTGTTGGGGTGCATTGATATTTCCCTTTTTGTTTGAAAAGATAGAATTGCATTTGCATTTGGGTGTGCATTTTTTGGAAGAAAAGTAAATCTCTCTCCCTCTCTTAGGTAGAATTTCATTGAAGAGGAAAACTTGCATTGTCATATAGATTAGTGTGCATCTTCTTTAATTCAAGTTTTCACTCCATGGTTCCACCTAAATGCACAAGATAAAATTAACGGTAGTACTAGGTTAAAAATTTTAGCAATTTGAGTGATAAGTTAGAGACTTGTTCGAGCATCGTTAAGTGTAGGAGTTGTCGTTATTTGTCCGCATTACATCCTGGGACTCGCGCGGTTCTTCCACGTATCGTCGGTATATCGAACGGCCTTTCACGTACCCTTGAGGTATATATAAAGGTACTTCACATACTCGATTGTATATCAAAAGGCCCCTTGTGTACGGTTATGCATTAGACAACACTACTACCAATTTGAGCTCCCTTGTACCTTGCGTATATCGGGAGACCCTTTTAGGAATCCTCAAACCATTTGAGTTATCCTTTTGGATTGTCCTCTAATATTCCTGACTCTTATCCACTCCTTTCACATGTTTTCTTGTTGCTTTTAGTTTGAGTAGTACTGGCTTGTGTGTGGTAGTTATTGGGTTATTAGAGAGTTTAGATATGGCATCCTCATCTGGGACTACCACTCAAGAGGTCCCTTTTGAAGGTGTACCGTTTGTATTCCCTCCAAGTGAAGGTATTGGTCCTCCCTTTATTGCCACTCTAAATCTTCCTAGATTAACTATAGGATTACCGGTCTGGATTTTTAATCCGGTAATTCTTGTTACACCTAATGTATTAAATGTCACCTCTCCTCGGGGAGAGGATCGACCTCAACCTAATCCTACTCCTTCTTTGACGGGTGTGGCTTCAGCTCTTTCTTGTTCTTCACTTAACCAAATCTTTGTAGTTAGTAGTCATGTGGATAAGAAGAAGAAGAAAGGGAAGGGTAAAAAGAAGAAGGATAAGAAAGAGAAAAAGCAGTAATCATCTTCCCTTGATGGTGCTCATTCTAAGAGAAAGCCTGAAAAACCCAAGTTCCCTTATAAGCTTTGCAAGGGGGACCACCTTCTTAAGGAGTGTTCCAGTCTCTCCCGTGTATAAGAAGAGTGGTCTAAAAGGTCCAAACCATCTGTGTCATCAGCCTCTGATAATTATGTTGATGATACTCCCTCAACCAGTGACTGATTGGTAAAAGGTCGTAAGGGTAAATTCTTGTATCCTTGTTTGATATGCAAGGCTATGCATCATAATTTTCTTTGTCCAAGCATGGATGAAGCTTCGTGTTGGTTGGAAAATATTACTGATCATCAACAAGTGATTCCAACAAGTGATAGTAAGTTATCCCTCGATCCCCCATTGGTTGACCAAGTGGTCAATTCAAATTTATCTATGGCTGATCCCACTCTTCCTTTGGAGAGTGAAGTTAAAGTGGTTGAGTCAGTGTCATTTCAACCCGATCCCTCTCTTTCATCAGAGAGTGTTAATACTGAAGCAGTCTCTTTGACCAAATCTTCGTCTTGTTCTTCTCTTCCAGTAAAGAATGAACCAAAACCTACCAAAGTTTTTATGCTTCATTCTGATTGTTCTCGACAAGAGGAAATTTTTTCTGTTTCAACGGAACCCCCTCCAAGTAGTGAGGTTATTTCCTTTAACTGGAGTAACCTAATAGAGTCTCATCTTCATTTGAGTGTTCCTTTCCAGATAGTTGTGAATGTTACTGCTAAGCGGATACTTTGCACTATTGTTGACGAAGGGGCTTCTGTTAGTATTCTATCCTCAACTGCTTGGAAAGATTTAGGTTCTCCTCAGCTTGTGCCAGCCACTGATCAGATATTGGCTTTTAATCGCAGTCCTATTGCACCTTTAGGGGCCCTCCCTTGTTTTCCTATTACATTAGGAGGCAAAACTATCTGTATTGATGTTATGGTGGTCTAAGGTCCTTTGGATTTCAATCTACTCCTTGGAAATGATTATATTTATGCCATGAAGGCTGTTGTTTCCACACTCTTTAGAGTTATGCATTTTCCCCATGATGGGAGGATTATGACCATTGATCAGCTTTCCTTTGTTACACCTGACCATCGTGTGACTCCCGGTAATCAGACTTCTCTGAATGTGCCTCATGTTCTTGTGATTCCTTCCCCTTATTCTAGTTAGCTTCTTCCCATCATAGGTAAAATGGGGGGCATGGCTCTAGTCTATGGACATCATAATGGAGCTAAGCCGCTAGCTTTTATGAAATGGGGGAAACCTACCAACCTCTGGATATCATGTTCGGTAGGAGCAGATTTCCTTTAGAGCATAGTTTACTTTTGATTTCAAGCTCGTTAAAAAATAAAACCACTCCACAAGCATAGTTTACCCTTTTGGTTTCAAGCTTGCATAAAAATGAAACCATGTCTAGAGCATAGTTTACTTTTGGCTTCAAGCTCGTTAAAAATAAAACCACTCCTTAAGCATAGTTTATGCCTTTGGTTTCAAGCTTGCATAAAAATCAAACCATGTTCTGAGCAAAGTTCCCTTTTCTATGTCAAGCTCGTTAAAAAATGAAATAGCACTTAACCATCATGTCAGGTTCTGACCATCATGTCAGTTTTTCTTAGGAAGAGTTCCCATTCTATGTCAAGCTCATCAAAAAATGAAATAGATCTCCTTAAGCATAGTTTACCTTTTGGTTTCAAGCTTGCTTAAAAATGAAATTATTCTTTAGCATAGTTCATTTTCTATTTCAAGCTCGTTAAAAAATGAAGTAGGTTTCCTTAAGCATAGTTTACCTTTTGGTTTCAAGCTTGCACAAAAATGAAACCATGTTCCATGCATAGTTACCTTTTGTTTCAAGCTTGCGTAAAAATGAAACAGATCCCCTTCCCTTGAGTTGAGTCTTCACTTTAGTGTTAAAACTTGAACCTTGTTTTCACCTGCTCGATTCTCGTTCTTCCTACCCCCTGGTGAACATTTTCACATTAGTAACCAAGTTTTTAGGCTGGGTATGGAAGAAGAATCATTAAACAAAATGAATCTTGTGGGGCATGTCGAGTCCCTAGCAACCATGTTAGGGGTAAGCTTCGCTAGCAATCATGTTGGGGGCAAGATTACAACTTTTGTATATCATGTTAATGGGATTTTTTCAAGCATAGTTTACCCATTGGTTTCAAGCTTGCATAAAAATGAAACCAATCCCTGAGCATTCTTTCAACTGATTTTCGAGCTCATTAAAAATAGTAACATGGTGTTGAGCTTACTTTTCATTTTTCGTGCTCTAGTTAAAACATGAAAAGTGGTTTGAGCTTAGTTTATTACTTTTCGTGCTCTGTATTCACACATGAAAAAGGTTAATAGAGTCCTCTTTAATATCTTTTCGGACTCTTAAAATGTGAAAATATAGTTGAGCGATATTGTATTCTTCACGCTCGTTAAAGTATTTGAAGAATCATCCATCCGATGGTAGGCTATCTCTTTTTCGATTCGGATCGGACTATTTATGAAAAAGGATCACTCCAGCAAATCATGACTGGAAGTGTTCTCTAAGGTATGATTTTATACATTTTCGGGCCTTCGAGACTAAATCATATGAAAAAGGACCCCCTAGGAGTCTTCTTCCGTATTCGTTCAGACTCTCTAAACATGAATGATATTGAGTTTTCTTTCAGTGGACTCGTTAAATTAAACATTGAGAGACCCACTTTGGGAACAAACTCCTCCTCTCTCAGGTTCGTAAAACATATGAGACTGGACTTGTCTTTCGATAAGCTATATCGAGTGTTTGTTACCCTCTTTGAACTCATAAAACCGAAAAGAGGCACTCATCGATCATGATGGGGGAAATGGGAAGGGAATAAATTTTGCAAATAATGGCAGTTTTTTTTCGTTACCTTTGAACATGGCACTTGTCTGCACAATCATGTCATTCAATTGGGTATTCAGCTGATCTCTATGATGATCCAATTTCATGATTCATGTTAATCCTTTGACTCTTTCAAAAGAATGCATTGTCCATTGTTGCATTGTGTATCTGTCCTGTCTAGTCATGCTTCCAAGTCTTTTTGTCGTGCCGCCCGATGTTCAAAGGAGATCTGAAGAAGTTTTACCTCTGCAGTCTACACAGTCTTTGTGTCAGTATCTTTAAGTCAGTCATATGGTTACTATATTCACATCATTCTAGAACTATGTTCCAAGTTTCATGTCGTCGATGTGGGACTCATCATGGCCCTCCTTCGACAAGACTTTTCCCGTTGACATCAGCTCATCATCTAGGAAATAGTCTTAGAAACAATGTTTAGTACCTTGAGATCTGTATGCCTTAATGACAGTTTCTCTCACTCTCAACATAGTTCACATCATTGACCTTTGATCGATAGAATCAACTGGGTGTTCGACATCGGGACATATATTCACACTCAGTAGGTTGTACTAGGGTACCTTGGGAATCATTGATATTAATGGTGATCTCCCTCGCACTTGTTAACAGTTCACATCATTGGCCGGTAATCAAGTGGTTTCTACCATGTTTAACTTCAGATCATTGTAATCACATGGAGAGAATCGTACTTTGTGGAAGATGAGACGAAGACCCTGGGTATTTGTTTAAAGCGCTCATTGCTTTTCCCCAGGTTGTGATGGAGTTTTGTATATCTAGCATGGATCCACATTTGTATGGTCGTGGCTATGCTCAAATTTGCATCTGTATGACATATATCTACGTTGTATGTCTAGTAGCTATCTCCAAGTTTGAGTCCTCTATCACATGGATCTACATTGTATTCTAGTAGCCATGCTTGTTTATTCCTCTCATGGATCTACCTTGTATTGGTCTGCAGTTGTGAGTTTGGTTACTTGTGTCTATGAGTAAACATACTGATGTACTAAAAATGCCTACTTGACGACATACTCCAATCGAGCCAACATTTTCATCTCTTGGCGATGACTTGTTTTGAAAGCTCTCATTTATCGTATCCCCCTAAGACTCATGCTTTGGGGGGCATCCTGTTATACCAAAATCCTTTCACCATCATGTAATAAGACATTTGACATACCTACTTGCCCTGAATCCCAGCTTCTAGAGTGGAAACTAAATGGTTTTTCATCAATCTTTCATACAAATTCCCAGCACTGTGCATGCCCCTTTATCCAGGAGTGGTACCCCTGTTCGCACTGCACATCATCTATTGCCCATAAGCGGTGCCACTGCTTATAGACCTTAGTCCATAAGTGGTTATTACCAGAACCACTTTGTCACTGAAGAAAAAATGCGGTACCCTGGGTAAAAAGGGAAAAAGAGAAGCTTCTCGAGGCTTCTAGATGATAAGCCTCGAGATATCCCTTATCCCTACTGTAGTGGGTCAGTTGAGCTCAAGATCCCCCATCCTAGGATCTTGGAGGCCACCTCACCCACAAATCTCTCAACCTATCCTATCCATCTGGCCTTATAAGTAAGAGCTCATAGCCATGGTTGAGGGGGAGAACATTGAAGGTATTTTTATGCTGTTGGATTGATCCTTGGCCCAAGATCATTTGGAGAGAGCATAGAGAGCTAGAGTTAGACATTTTGGGGATGAGAATTTGGTTTCATGGAGATGCATGTCAACACTAAGGCTTGGTTGTAAAATTCTTCATATTTCATTAATGCAAGTTGATTTCTGTCCCACATATGTTGTTGGTGTTATGATTTTGCATATATGTTGCTAGATTCCTTAGTCACTAGCATAGATTAGTAGATCACATTCTGGTTGCTTTGATATGTTTCGTGTTGAACTTGATTGCAGGTACATAGGTGGACCATCAAAGCCTTGTATTCCAGATATCTACGGTGTCAAGGGAGAGTCTTCAACCTATGTCCTCTATTTGTTCAGACCAGTGGAACACCTTGCTATTTGCGGGAGGTGAAATATTCTAGCTAACAAGAATAGATTGTTGCATGCAAAGGAAAAATTGAAGATCGACACAAGTTAAAGACTATGAGAAGTTGGCCAAGACATTGGAAAAAAAACCACCCAATTTTGGATGAGTGTGGTTCAATACAAACAACTACAACAATTAGGAGCGCAACTACATGAGGCATATGTGCAGTTAACAACGATGTGGGCATCGCTCAAGGAAATTACACCAGTGGTGCAAGTAAGTGTTGGGACGCGTACCCTAAGGATTATTAGTTTTGGTAACTCCGCAGTTGTTTGTAAGAGGAGTTACGGGTCAAAATAGTCTTAGGGGTGTCGGGGTAAGTCAAAACCCCTTTTTGTAATAAACCCATGGTTTAAATCCAAGGTTTAGGGTTTTTGGGTGCCCATGGTTTGAAGCCATGGTTTTGTAAGTAGTGCATTATAAATAGGCACTTGTGTAAATAAGAAAGGTTAGGTTTTATGATGTAAGAAAGATTAAGGCAAAGTTAAGGCTGATTTTGTAAGGAAAGGTTAAGTCCCAGCTGTGTGCATGGATGACCTCTGCAGCTATGTGCGTAGAGGGTTTTTGTAAGAAGATTGAGAAAAGATCTGCAGCTCTGTGTGCAGAGGCCTGCTGCTGTGTGCACGGTTGTTAAGGACTGAAGGGATCTGCAGCTGAGTGCGCAGATCGAACTGTGGTTTTGTAGCAAGTTGAATAAAACACAGTTTGTGGACGTAGCCCCTACACTGGGGGTGAACCACGTTATATTTGGTGTTGTGGTTTCTTGTGTTGTTTCTATTTCTGTTGTCTTTTATGCATTAATAACTATATACATTTGATAACTTAGATCACTGCTAATAACAAGCTTTGCTGTGAATTCCCTGTAGTGGGTTAAGCAAGTCACGGTTGTTTATCTATCTGCGAAGTTGTATAAAAGTGAATGACACAACCGTGTAATTATTGATTAATAAGTTAGTAAAGGCTAAGGTACAATAATATCCCTCTCTGTTTGCAGAAACCTGATTCTGCAGCACCCCATTGTTGTTTCGGGTGAGACTGCAACCTGTGCACAAGTTGTTGCTGAAAGGGCCAACGCAGTGGGTCTTTTGTTGGTGCGACATAAAAGGATTAAACCCAGGTCTGCCCTACTTCCCAACAAATTGGTTCCATTGCCGGTTGAACTCAGTATCTGCTCAAGAGGGGTTTACGTCGTACCTCAAGGGCTATGTTCTGGAGGCCCTCTGTGATGGAAATCGGTGATTGGTTTGCTAAGACTTATCTGCAATTCACGCAACAAGAGAACACAAATTCGCGTTGTAGCGCACGTGACTTTTTACAAAGGTATGTTTTTTGTGATGCTTATGAAATTTTTTTTAGTAGTATCCACATAGAGTTGCACCAGTGGTTGTCTAGGTTAACAGAAAGAAGGACGAACTGCTAAGCTCGATGGGTTCCCACGTGGACCCCCACAAGGGTCAATATTGTGCAACACATGAACAATGAGGTATCCCGCGCTGTTGATTTTTGGACGACGCGCACATTGGAAGCTTTCGTAACAGAGTTTGCCATTAACACAAGTACCTCCTTCAGCGAAGCTGAACGACAGTTCTTCAAAGGTCCCCGTGGTAAGTTTTTGAATTCATTAAGCTTGCGGATTAAAATACTATTGGCTGAAAAGGGTATATTGTGGTTTGAATCAGACTGCTAGCTTCGTAGTACTAACATATGTTTGCAAGTGATAATACCTTCGATGAGCAAAGTGGTTTGCTGCGAAGTGGAAATAGGTACAAAAGAGATTTTGACTCCTATTCCTTAGGTCAGGATACCACGTCTTCCCCTGTAAATTCTGAAGAGTCAGGCTCTGAGGAAATCCCTTCGCTTGGAAACCCCCCTATCACCCCACAGTGAAGCCCTGTTACCCGTGAAATTCCGTCGCAGTCTGACAGTCAACCAAGTCCGAGTATTCCGGCCACAGGTCAATCTGCCTCTGTAAATCCCCCTCCCTCGACATCTTGTCCCCCTCCCAACCCTCCCATAACTGCCATGGCCCACCTAGCTGATGATATTAAGTTTCCCATCTTCAAAGGCACGGGATCTGAAGACCCCGAATAGTTCGGGTTTTTATGTGAAGCAGTATGGAACGCGAAGAATATTACAGACTGGGATGTGCGAACCGCGCAGCTCATTACTTCTTTCCGGGACTGGGCTTTGACCTAGTTCATGAAATTCTCCAGTACTCAGAACCTTACTTTAGATGAGATTAAGGCAGCCCTCACCAAAGAATTTAAGAAGCCTAAATCAGAATCGCAGAGCATCACTGAGCTCAAAGAGATTCAATAGCGGCGCGGTGAATCCGTGTGGGACTTTGACCAGAGATTCAAAGTTCTACTAGACCAAGTCAGCTTTACCATTAGTCCTACGCAGCACAAGGAATGGTTTATTGCAGCATTATTACCCCATATCCAAAATCCGCTCATGCAACAGAAGGTTTCTGACCAGCAAGAAGATCTGGAAATTGCAATGAAGCTAGAAACCGCCCCCGTCGGAGATGATTCCAGTCTTGCTCAAATCCAAGCGCAACTAGTAGCCATGGCCCTGGAGCTCCGCGATATGAAGAAGGCAAAAACCAGTCGAGAGGAGGTCTGGTGTACGCACTGCCGGACAGAAGGTCACGATAGGGACCAGTGCCCTGGGGTCCGACCCTACTTAAATACGGGTGCGCCCAACCATTTCAATCCCGGTGTTCTATATTGTGATATTTGTCGAACCATTGGCCAACATTGCCTTGAAAACTTCCATCTTCTTCAGCGATATGTTCAAGTTCCCAAGAACCCCTACTGCAAGTTCTGTAAGTCAGTAGGGCATAATGAAGAAGAGTGTCATAGCTATGACCTCATGCGAGACCGCATCTCTGATGTCTACCGAGTGCAAAATGAAGTCCAGAATAATGATGGCTATGGTTACCATGGCGGTGCCTCTGGAAGAGGTGCCTTTGGAGGTCACGGTCGTGGTGGTATGCCCGGGAGAGGTCGAGGCTAGGTGGTGTGTTACAATTGTAACCAAGCTGGCCATTTGGCTCGTGACTGTCGGAACCCCACCACAACCTGTCGATATTGCCGCGCAGTCGACCACATGATTGAACAGTGTCCCCAGCTCATAGCAAATATTCAGGAAAACAACAGTGGCCCTACCCAGACTATTCAGTTGATTTCAGTTGAGTAGAGACCAGCTGCAGCCATCAATGTGGTCACTCGGAGTGGCGCTAGGATGCAAATTCAGCATTCACAGAAACAACCTGTCGAGGTGTGTGCCCGTAAGGCCTCCGCGCAAGTCCCAACACTTAATACTGTGCAAGACCAAGCACTAGTCAAGGCGGCTCCGTGCGATATTGTTGACCCTCACACATCCCAGTACCTGCGCAGCAACCTCA
Source organism: Pseudotsuga menziesii (assembly GCA_001517045.1). Lineage (NCBI taxonomy): Eukaryota > Viridiplantae > Streptophyta > Pinopsida > Pinales > Pinaceae > Pseudotsuga > Pseudotsuga menziesii. Next base: position 997,130 of record LPNX011233811.1, read on the forward strand.
GTAGGCCTCACAGCCACAAGATGCTTCACCAAATAAAGTAAGTACACTCTCCTCCTTTTTACAGATTTGTATGAAACTCTTGAGGAATCATAATGCTTTAAAAGAGCTGCAAAAATTTCTTGCTATCACAGACCCTCAGAGAGGAGTTGATCAAGAGAAAACTGTTAGTCGTGTCCGAAGAACGGGGAGGGAAATGAGATTGAATGTTCAGATAGGGGAATATGATATGACTGATGTCATTTTGGATCTTGGATCAGAAGTTAATGTCCTACCCAAGCAGACTTGGGGACAAATGGGAAAACCTTCCCTGGATTGGTCACCTATACAATTGAGATTATCTAACCAGCAAAAGATTGTGCCCCTAGGGAGACTTCTTAGTGTTCCCATAGATCTTGATGGGGTAAGCACTCTAGCGGATTTTGAAGTTATCGAGATCATTGATGACAGCAACCCTTATCCAGCCTTGTTGGGAATCGAGTGGGCCATGGCAAATGCTGCAATCATCAACCTTAAGAGGAGACAGATGACCTTCGAAGGAAATGGTCTGCGAGTTATCATACCCCTCAACCCATCCCAAGGAGAAAGATATACAGAACCAATCAGAGACGAAGGGGAGCAGGATACTCTAGACCACATCTACAACATTATAGCCCAGGAAGTAGATTATGTCAAGCCTGATGCCAACGGCGTACTAGATTGGCAATGTGATAGCTCCTACATGTCTGATTCAGATGATGGTCTAGAGAATTGGCAGAATCGACTGTACGAGCTACATGGCCATAGGTGCGTGCAACTCACCAAGTCTCTTAGATACCTTAGTGCGTAGCCCAGAGAGTTTCCTACCTATGTTGGGTTGACCGACCCTGGAGAGTTTATTGTACAAGCACCTTAGTCACAGAGAATGCAGACTCTGGAGACAGCATTAGGAGCTACAGCAACAAGGCATACTGATAACAACAAGACTACTCCCAGTTGGGAAGCCAGCCAGAAATTTCTGCGCCTCAACTTCATAACCCAAGTCCAAGCAGCGCGATGTAAGTTCATTGGGCAGAATAGCCCTCAGAAACATTTGAGGCACAGTTATGCAGCATGGGACACCATCCCTCGCAAAGAGTGGGTGCATAAGTTTGGACACACCTTGGAACCCCTAGCACAAAAATGGTATATGGAGGCTGCGCTCCAACATGGAATTGAATACCAAACCAAGGGGCAGAACCAAGAAGCTAGCCCATCAAACCTAACAGTCCTGTCGTCGGCATTCCCAGGATGGGTCGAAGGGCAATACTGTGCTGAGGATGCTGGTTGTCACGAAGCTCATACCCATATTCTGCCGAAGTCCACAAACACAGCGAGGCTTAAAATCCGACCGTTGGGAAGCATCCAATTTGGCGGCGGTAGTGTTTTAATTACCTTAAATGCCTGTACTAAGGCCAGTATCAAAAATTGAGCTCCACTTGGACAAGATTTTCGTCAGATTTGGTGCCTTCAATGCACCGTCCTGCCCGATTTGATTGATGGCGTGTATAAGAAGTTGCCTAAGTTAGGGAAAATTGCATTCTGCATTTCTTCAATATTTATGAGTGAACCCATGACAACAGAATGAGAGATTGACGATTTGGTCAGAGAATTCGAGCAAGAGGATCTGATAAGCTGCTCTAATCGGCTGCCTACCCTTGCTCCCTGTGAAGAAGCTCCCCCAGCACCACCACGGCCGATGCAGACACGGTCTGCCCGAAAAAAGATCAGAACTGAAGTTTGCTCCAAGCAAAACCAATACTGGTAGAGGAAAACAGGGAAAACACCAGCAGATCATCCTATGGATCCCACCGGTCCAGCATAGGTCCCGGCCAGGGGTAGGGAGAATATTGCACCACCGCGGCTACCATATCTACAACCTGTTCGCCCAGGTGCCACGTTACCCCGTCGAACAAAGTAGTTCACGTTAACCACACCCTCGCTGCCACAAGGAGTTCAGCTGATCGGAAGCATGACAGGGAAGATCGATCGACTGAAGTACATTGATCATGACACAAATGACCATGGCAAGTTTACACAATTTGAACCAGCAGAATACTTGCATCGCATCAAGTACCCAGATCATAAGGTCACACTACTGGAAGTGCAACCATGGGCTACAGGCCTGGACAAAGCTGGCCTACTCAAGATGCTTGATATTCCCCATTTCGGTCGCGGCATACATGTGACTGTAGTGACCAAACAGTTGCTAGAGTTAGTGCATGACGGCTATTTATGGATAGGGGACCAGCAAATTCCTATTGACGTCGCGCTCATCCATAAGATCACAGGTTTACCAATGGCAGGACCTGATCTGGAACTGAATTTTCGTCCAAACATGACGATACAAAGCTCGCGTAAACTATGAAAGAGCGGTTTGGCCTGAAAAAGGGGAAACGAGGATATCACACTTCCGCAATTCAGGAACAGCCCATTCGCTTTGCAGCTGAACTCTTAGCCTGCAAACTCATACGGAAATGCAGGCCAACTGAAGTACCTGCTCCGGTTATCCGGATTGCTATGAACTGCGCTGAGGGGTATACTTATAATTGGGCCTCATATCTTGCGAAGGAGTTCCTGGAGGATTCCCACGATGCACAGGAAAAAGGTAGACCTTTTCATTATTCCTGGCTTTTAATACTTATTGCATTAGTTGGGTGGAAAGAACCCACTGAAGCCTAGTTTGTAGAGTTAAACCCAGGCATGCCAGGGGCAGCGAGGTATGCCTCCCTATGGATATCCTCAGATAAGGTATCTCAACAGATGACGAACACTGTGTTCGTCTTTTATGCCATGAGTATCCACTATGAGATTGTGCGAACACCATGGCTTACCAATGAGGTGTTCTCTAAATACGAGGGCGCTGCACACTTCAGTGCCGATATGCATCATGTTTTCATTCAAGCCCATGCAGATCCACAACGACAATGCTTTAAATTACCATATGTAGTCACCGAACCAAATACTAGGGGTATAATTCAGCACTGGCCAACTGACTGGCTGAAATATATAGGGAAAAAACCCTCTATTCCAGTTCCTCCAGCTACCAATATTGGCGAAGGTACCAGTCAGGTGCAGCAGCAAAACCCATTGGAAGATAGCGAAGACCTAAGTGATTTGCAGATGGATGATGACGGCCAGGGTGGAGACAACGGACAAGACAAACAGGATGAGGAGTTGATCAAGACCATATCAGATCCTAACCCAGCAACGAAGCTCAAGTCACCAGAAGTAGCAGAGGTAACCAAGCCACAGTCCCGCAAAAAGTCAAAAGCGTCAAAGGACAAATATATTGAAGAAGAAACCACTATAATGCTGGATGCCCTGGAGCAAGCTCTAGAATAGTCCATGGGAGTGCTTACTAAAAAATGGTTAGAGTTTGCGGAACTGCATCTTGCTGGGCTCTCAGGTATAGCAAACAGGGTTTCGGAGCTAAAAGAGTTAGCCGCAAAAGCAGCACACAGTACTGCGACAAGTAGCACTATAGCACCCACGCAGCAGGATATTAGGCAATGGCCACCCAGAGATCACCAAGGACAGGTATCAAGCGCAACTCTGGTACTGCCTAATACAGATTCCCGGCCCCAGATGAGTATGACCGTAGGGCTAGATTATACAAAGATGTCCATGTCAGAATTGCACTTCTTCCAGCTCGCTATTACAAAGGAGATCCATGCACGAGACCAATTGTCCCAACTCCAATTGGAAGACACCATCAAACAAAACAAAACCTTTGCAGCACACCTAGAAGAAGTAGCACAGCAGAAGAAAGTGGCTGAACATAAAACAACTACGTTGATGCGAGCACTGGACGAGGCATATCGAAGTCTTTCTGACTCCGACATACAGGGAGCAGAGGAACCAGAGCAGAGAATCACTAAGCTGAGAGACTATGCCCAGCAGTCTCGCAGCGATATTGAAAGGATGAAGACAGAACACCAGCACCAGATCGTAGAACTTCAACTACGCATCCCTCCTGAGACTCCACCAGAGGTCCGAGAACAGCGCCATCAGGACATCAAGGCTTCAGCAACAAAAATATCAGATAATGTGTCCAGCATCGCAAAACTGATGGAATACAACATAGAAGCATGGGAGAACCTACAGGACCATCCAGATGTAGGTAAGATCCAGGAAATCATCAAGTTACGCTAGGATGAATTAGATGCAGTCAGAGTAGAAATCAAGACGCTGCCACCTATGCAGAAGATGGATAAAGTGAAGCACAACAAGGAACTTCAGCAGGAAATCGAGTCCTGTAGGATGAAGGTAACACTGCTGGAGAATGCATTACAACCCCTGGTTGATGAAGCATTAGAGTTGAGCAATACTGCAGAGAGCCAGCTCAAGCTTTTGAAGACCTATGACACTTTTGCGCAAGAACGGGCTGACACAGAATCATCCTCGGTATTATAGGAATTGGTGGAAAAGGAGAAAGCCGCTGATGATATACTACACAACCTCACCAGTCACTTCCAGAATCTCGCGCAGAAGATTCTCCCACCAGAGTCCTCGCAGAGTGTCCCGGGACGGGCCACTAGTGAGTCTTAGGGGCCTGTTGGGACGCGTACCCTAAGGATTATTAGTTTTGGTAACTCCGTGGTTGTTTGTAAGCAGAGTTACTGCAAGTCAAAATAGTCTTAGGGGTGTAGGGGTAAGTCAAAACCCCTTTTTGTAATAAACCCATGGTTTAAATCCAGGGTTTAGGGTTTTTGGGTGCCCATGGTTTGAAGCCATGGTTTTGTAAATAGTGCGTTATAAATAGGCACTTGTGTAAATAAGAAAGGTTAGGTTTTATGATGTAATAAAGATTAAGGTGAAGTTAAGGCTGATTTTGTAAGGAAAGGTTAAGTCCTAGCTGTGTGCACAGAGGCCTACTGCTGTGTGCGCGGCTGTTAAGGACTGAAGGGATCTGCAGCTGAGTGCACATATCGAACTGTGGTTTTGTAGCAAGTTGAATAAAACACAATTTGTGGATGTATCCCCTACACTGGGGGTGAACCACGTTATATTTGGTGTTGTGTTTTCTTGTGTTGTTTCTATTTCTGTTGTCTTTTATGCATTAATAATTGTATACATTTGATAACTTAGATCACTACTGATAACAAGCTTCGCTGTGAATTCCCTGTAGTGGGTTAAGCAAGTCACGGTTGTTTATCTATCTACGAAGTTGTATAAAAGTGAATGACACAGCCATGTAATTATTTATTAATAAGTTAGTAAAGGCTAAGGTACAGTAATATCCCTCTCTGCTTGCAGAAACCTGATTCTGCGGCACCCCATTGCTGTTTCGGGTGAGACTGCAACCTGTGCGCAGGTTGTTGCCGAAAGGGCCAACACAGTGGGTCTTTTGTTGGTGCGACATAAAAGGATTAAACCCGGGTCTTCCCTACTTCCCAACAGTAAGCAAAGTTGTGGAATTGAAGGTGGTTTAATAGAAAGAAATTAAATCAATAGAGTAAAATCGTCACTGAACAACTCAGTTGGATGAATTCTAGGACATTGTTGAGCAACTAGAAATGAAGGCTATGTAGGAACTACAAGTTACTGATAAGTGTTGTAAGCAAGTGTCTGAAAAGGTTACAGAGCATTCGACAATGGAGGATGTCGATGATTGCACAGATATTTGTACATAGGAAAAAGAAGTAGTTGATGCATTACAAAAGGAATATGACAACTTCAAGGTCTGGATCAACATCTATATGATTTCTAGTTAACGTGGCTTGAGGGCGAGTCATAAGATTGTGTTGGGGGCCTGTTCGAAGGTGATATGGATGTGCATGGTGCACATGTGATGAAGACTAAGAAATACTGCACAATGAGAATAATTCAACAAGAGTTGGCTTGGGTGTATGCTTATACCTTTTGGTCCAAGTTAGTTAGGTAGTTGGTTGTATGTGGTCCATTTTGTAAAGGCGAAATCCTATATAGAGTTATAAATGTAGTAGCAAGATATGACTTGTTTTTGGATATTATCATTGTATTAGATATCATTCAGTTGGATATTCTTCTGCGAATCATATCTGGGGTTTTCTCAGAGATTATCATTTTGACATCTTTGTATCTTCTATTTTGGTCTGAGGTTATTGAAATGAAGATGTATTTTGAGAAATTGTTGTGACCTATGAAGTAATATAATATGGGTAGATGATGTTGGAAATTCTGTGTCTTGGTCTATGACCTTATGTTTGCTGGTTTTATGGTTTAAATCATGTGATCTAATTAATTAAATGTTGCAGAATTATTTATGTTTATGAATGATGAGATTCCTTTTCATTATGAATGATTCCATTCTTGTCGATATCTATGTGGAATGAATATAGATAATGCGATTATTAGTTTGATGCGACTAAATATGAATGAGTGATGTTAAAACCCTCATCTAGATCTCTGGTTAACAATGCAACAAAGAGAAAATAAGTGCGCAAGTCCTCCCCCTTACTAAATAAATGTGGTTCATGCAAACCTCCCTCAAGGATCTTAGGTGAGACTGCATCTGCTTCATAGGTGTAGCTGAATAGGGTAAAACCTATCTAAGATGATGTTTAGAGATTTGCATCGAAGAGGGGTGTCAACAAATTGTGAACCCTTAACAACAGATCTATGTCAACACTCGACCAAACCAGTATGGTTCCAATACAAAAACTATTGACCCATACATGACATCTACTTCCACCACTACTGATATGTCTTATCATTTTCTAAGACCCCCTATGGACAGGATGAATAAATTCCTATGGTTCCCTTTGTGTCATTGCATGAACACCGACACTATAAGAGATCCACTTAACTACAGTATTGTTGATGACTTGGCCCAATCTCCCACAGCTACATCTGCTATGGAAGTTCTAAACACTTGTCCTTCACAACTTAAAGCACTGTTATTCACATTAGGTTCCATCAATTCCCCTGAATCTAGGTTGATCACTTTCGACCTGGACCAAGGATAAGCCCATATGGCATCATCCGTCACCTTCCAAGTTTCTGTCACGATTTGGAATATCATCATTCATCGAAGCATCATTGATGAGGGGGCATCCACCTGTGTTATGCTAACATTTGTTTGGTGGAAAATCAGATCCCCAACCCCACAACCTTCCTCCACCGCCCTTCGTGCCTATAATGGCCTCTATGCTCAACCCCAAGGCATTCTCACAAATGTAATTTTTGAGTTTTGTTGGCCTCTTCCTTTTTCTTGTATTAACCCATGGTTCAACAACACCACAATACCAACAATAAACCATAAGATATCGGCCCGACAGAGCAAGCTCAGTCTACAACAATTGTGAGGAAGGCATAGTCACACTTGAGATATCTAATGGGTAACTGCCAGAACCATGCTTCCATAGTTGGAGAGGTATTATAGTCCCTTGGTGCATGACCAAGGCACTCGATGAAGGAAATAGGATGATGGAGTCTATTACTACGCGATTGGGCACAACTATATGACAGTGCGCATGATACGACCCTGTCCTTAATCTTAAAAACTGGCGCAACTAGTGAAACAAAGTTGATTTCTTACATTGACAGATAGTTTTCAACTTATGCCATAACTTAGGAAATTAAATATACACTCATTCACACACTCCAACAATTCTTTAACAATCATTTATTCATGGAGTAATAATATGGCGCCATACATTCAACAGTATCTCATCAACTTACAATTAGCAAATTATTTGACATTCACATAAACATTCATCATCAATCAATCAATCAACATAGGAAATAACGTGGAAACCCATCTAGGAAAAACCATCAAGGTGCTCTTCATCTGGAATGAGAAATGGATATAGCACCTTATAGTATGCAATTTGCATATTTTTCTTAAGATGTGTCTTTCTGAATCAATCTTCTTGCTCTCATGCTCTCTGGTTTATGCTTCTATCTACTCCTATTGGTCCACACATAGCCTGGATCGACTCTTCTACCTACTGTTTGTGCACTTAGCTACAAATTCCTTCTACCTCTAGTGGTTCGTGCACACAGCTACAAGATCCGCGGCTCAACAACCTTGAACCTTCTACTTCTACGAGACTCTTCTCTGAGTCTTTTCTTCCTTATAACCCTAGCTTCCTTATAAAAACTGAGTGACTTGGAACATGAAAAACCAATCCAAACAACAAAAACAACAACAACAAAAATACCCACAACGATCAATAATGAACAACCCTTATACATAACGGGTTCTTCCTATTTATAAATTCTAGAGGACCATGCAGGGTCGACTACATATTGCTCATTTGTTACAGGTCATACTCAACCATAAAGAATAGTGACAAGTTTTCATGGATTTACACAAGGCAATATCAGCCTGAATTACAAATATTCCTTCATACGTGCATTTTCTGTAGGCTTACGCCATATTTAGTAGCCACGATCTTCCTGAATTGTCACTTTCTGGTCGTTATTCGCCTGCATGTTTGTAAGCTCACTTTTCTTCCATCGCATGCATGTCTTATCCTTCTATGCCGGTCCTTTTGCTTCCTTCTCAACCTACTTTCCTTCTTATTGTGAGCACCAACTTCTTCTTTGTGCACCTTTCCTGGCCCAACAGCCCCCCAACACTCACGTGTGACTCATCTTGAGCCACTAAGAAAAAAGGAAAGTCTCCTAAAAAAAATTCTGTCTCAAAAAATCATACTTCTCCTAAAAAAATTATATCTCTAGAGCCAACTGCACCACAAGAGAAACCTTGTCTTGAAACTCTTTCACCATCTGCTGCACCCAAGCAACTTCCTCTGTTGCATTTTTTTCCTTTGCGGCCAACTGTTGCACTTGGTCGGAACTGATATGTTCTGATGGACTTGTCTCTACTAACTTCGTAAGGGTTCTAAGTTTCTTCTACAATGGCTGAAGAAATTCGGTGATCCATGCTGCTTCTGAATCGTGTGCCTCAACTTCTACTTCCCTTTCCTGCTCTTAGTCATGAAGATATTTCACTTACTGCTACAGTCATTTGACGTCAGTCATCTTGGTAACTTTCCGTTGAAATGGAAGCTTCTTCATCTCTTCCTTCTTTGCAACGATTTTCTCCGCATCCTTGCGCATGTTTTCTATTATGTTCTCGGTAGTCATGTCTTCTAGAAGCACTTCCTAGATCATGGAAATGGCTTCTACTACCTTAGCACATAATTTTTCTCCTTCAGTTATCTTCCCAGTAGCCTCATACGCTTCTCTTCTTCACTCCTTGAGCACCTCAGGAGGTGTGCTCAACACCTATGTTGCTCGAAGTTCCTCAAACTATTTATTTAGGTCTTGTGCAATCTACATGAGGTTAGCTACCTTAGCTATTGAATCCTCATCTTCCTGGCCTGCTTCGGGGGGGAACTCTACGATCATGCTTTTTATAGTCTCAACTAATGCGATGTGGTTTTGCTTGCATGCTGCAATTTCTTGTTCCTTCTCAGTAAGGAGGGTGATGCACCCCTGAAGTTATTTCTCTTTTCCCTTAAGAAGGGCCTTGTGCACCTTCGCCTTCCTTTGTTGTTTTGTTGCTTGATAAGCAACATCATTTTCCCTTAGCCGTATTTTTGACACATCTACCTACTGTACTTCATAGAATTCACTCAAGGGAAGCTTGGAGAAGTTGAGATTTAGTGTGGAAAACTCCTTGAAAACATCATCAAAGTCACCTATGTCTATCCCTGTTTCGCGAGCATGCCCTGGATTGTTACTTTGATTAGTGGCATGATCTCTAGCATGACTAACGAGACACTTAGACCCATGCCATATGTCTCAACCTCCACAATGGATTTGATGTCATTTATGGCCTCTACTAGTTGATTAAGGTGTTGTGACACCTAATCAGTGACACTTGCTTGCTGTGTCTTTAAATTTGCAAGGCTATCCCTAGAGACCAAAGCTACAGCTTCTGCTAGTGTGCGGATATCCTCCTTAGTCAAGGTATCCGTGTTATCTATCTTTCTATCTTTTCTTTTCTTGCACGGGGGATCTCGTCCTTGTTGTTGTGTCTAATTGTCGGTCGAGATGTTCTCCTGAGTAGGTTTGCACTCTAAATCACTATGATCAGAGCTATTCCTATCTTCATTATCATCTTTTTCTTCCTCTTCTTTCGACTAATTTTCTTGATCATTGCCTCCTTCATTTCCTTGGCCATGAAATTGGTGCACTAGTGGGTCCTCTTCATTTTTTCCTTCGAACAGTGTCTCTACTAAGGGGCCACACCATTCATCTGAGCATTCCCAGATTATTTCATCCACATCCTCATCCGTGACCATGAATCAATCATGGTGTACTTGTTTGGTCAAGTCCTTCTTTGGCTCTAACTTGATGTTATGCACACCGACCTGAAAACTGATGAAGTCCGCCTACCTGTGCATCGTCGCAGCCTGGACTCGATGAGATCAATGGAAAACATCATGCAACAACTCTACTTGCAAAAATAAATCGATGTTGTTATCATTATGTCGGATCCTATCTTTCTTGTTTTCCCACAAGTTCTGGTACTTTGCACCATGGCAAGGTAGCGGGACATCCATCTGTACATAGTCCGATGGGTTACCCCAGGGTGAATGAGATCAATACAAGAAGCCATGAGTAATAAAATTTGTAGGTGGGATCCTCTTGGGAATTCATGGTGTTGTCTATCAACTCATTCAAAAAGAACCGCGACCAGTTAAAAATTCAACCCAGCGTGCACAGCTCTGCAAGCTCGACTGTTCCTGCAATACACTGATTGGGCCTCATCTTGGGAAGCAGCTTACAAGATAGGATCCTTGTGATGAACCGCACATTTGCATCTTCAATAGGGCCAATTAGGAAGCCCCTTTTTGTGTGCTGAAGGTTATACATCTACTTGATATCAGTGCCATATTTATGGGCCATGTATGGCATGGGGTTGTCTCCTTTCTTTGGCAGACCCGTTATTGCAGGAATAAGCTCGATGTTGAGCGGGTATGGGTGATCAAACCATAGGAATCCTCTGTGGAAATAGACCAAAAGTTGTTTCATGTATGTTTTGACCTGTAGACTGTGTCCAAAATACGGAATAAATAGCAGATTTATCAAACCTGCATGACCAATTCCCTTGGCCCATTGCATTGGCCTTAGCACATGTGCTCCAGCCGGGTCATACTGATATGGGACCATGTAGTCCTATTTTTTAAACCCTGACTATTTTCGGGTATCTAACTCCTCAAAGGTCATTTTGATGATGAACATTTTGAGGGATCCTTAGTGCTAGTAGAACTGTATTGGCCCTCGTTGGAAGCTCCACTTCCCCTGCATCGACTCTCCTTGGAAGGACATAATGCGGGAAATTTTCATCTTCCTCCTCAGTATCAAGTTCTTTTCATTTTGGTGAGTCCTCTTCCATGAGTCATCCTCCTTTGGGTCTTTCTCCATTGGCGCTTTTCTGCTATTGCTCGAAATGACCTTAGCCTTCCTTTTCCTTAACCTCTCAGGATGGGATGACTGTCCAGGTGTGCTTTGTCCAGCATGTGTTGGATCTCTAAATAGTTGTGTAGCTGCAGTTGGCAGTCTCTGAACTAGTTTCGGCACAGGGTGGAAACCAGGTGTTGGAATATTAACATGGGAGGTCGCAAGTCGAGGAGCATTCACTTGGGTAGGTTGATTCTTGGTTCTTGCTATCTGATCAGTGTTTGGTTGCATCTCTAGTTGTTGTATCTTTAGTGATTCTACTTCTTCTTCCTCATCGATTGGGAAACCTAAGATAACAGTTACGTCTGATTGCTCACTCTTTTTTAAACCCTGACTATTGTCGGGTATCTAACTCCTCAAAGGTCATTTTGATGATGAACGTTTCGAGGGATCCTTAGTGCTAGAAGAACTGTATTGGCCCTCGTTGGAAGCTCCACTTCCCTTGCATCGACTCTCCTTGGAAGGACATAATGCAGGAAATTTTCATCTTCCTCCTCAGTATCAAGTTCTTTTCATTTTGGTGAGTCCTCTTCCATGATTCATCCTCCTCTGGGTCTTTCTCCATTGGCGCTTTTCCGCTATTGCTCGGAATGACCTTAGCCTTCCTTTTCCTTAACCTCTCAGGATGGGATGACTGTCCAGGTGTGCTTTGTCCAGCATGTGTTGGATCTCTAAATAGTTGTGTAGCTTCAGTTGGCAGTCTCTGAACTAGTTTCGGCATAGGGTGGAAACCAGGTGTTGGAATATTAACATGGGAGGCCGCAGGTCGAGGAGCATTCACTTGGGTAGGTTGATTCCTGGTTCTTGCCATCTGATTAGTGTTTGGTTGCATCTCTAGTTGTTGTATCTTTAGTGATTCTACTTCTTCTTCCTCATCGAATGGGAAACCTAAGATAACAGTTACGTCTGATTGCTCACTCTCACTAGGGATCTCAATTACCATGGGTGTTGGCTTACTATCAAAGGAATGATAGGATTCAGCTCTACAATTGCTTGGCTATGGTTCACTCTCGCTCGGTCTGTATTCGTAAATGAATTCTTGATGGCGAAGCCTTACACTTATACTCTCAAACCTATCCTATAGTTGTCATGCAATAGGAGGTTGATGTCTAATAAGTCACATGGGATTCTTGGCCAACGCATCCCTTCATTAATTTGTTAAGTTGAGTACTATGATTTACTTATCAGAGCAGTTATGGCAGAAGCGTTGGATTTGACCCTAAAGCATGCTGTCATTCTCCTCATACTTCATCGAGTTAATGACACTTAGCTGTCATAGTCGTCTCAATATTCGCCAAATATTTACACTTTAATGCCATCCAACCTGTTATTTCTACTTTTTGCAGCACTCTCCGCCTTTTTATGTGCTTTCTCTTTTTTCATACGCTTTGCACTGATTCCACTGCAGACGTGCGACTAAAAATTTTTTTAATTATCGCACAACGCGATTCTAGCCAGGAATGTTATGACCGTCGTAGTATGGTTTCAAGCGACTTTTGTTCATCATACCCATGAAATATGTACCATCTAGTTTTTATAGTTTTACTATGCCTGCATCAGTGATATGCACGATCACATATGGCCCTAGCCAATGCGTCTTCAACTTTCTTGGATGCTTGAAATGTTTGCTGTCATACAACAACACAAGTCCTCCGACTTCGAATGGATTAACCCTGATATGGAGATCATGCCATGTTTTCTGTCTTTGCTTCTCTATAGTCTAGTGATAGCCTGTGACACAGCATTCTTCTTTCATATGAACAAGATGTGACAACCTCTGTTCAATAGCATCTCCCTCATTCATCTCCATCAGCGCAACAATTATTAGACTCGGCATAATGCACTCCATGGGTACAACAACTTCTTAACCATATACTAGTCTGAATGGTGTGTGACCTGTTAGTCGCTTGCAAGTCATGTGATATGCCCATAGCACAGTTGAGAATTTCTGATCCCAGTCATCTCGATGCACGTTGCATACCTTGGTCAATGCATTCTCCAAAATATTGTTGAAAGCTTCAACCATTCCATTCACCTAAGGATGATAGGGGGTCATCTTATTATGTTGGATCTGAAATTCTGTAATCAGCTCAACAATTACTTTGTTAACAAAATGCACACCTTGGTCACTTAATAGTATCTTTGGACAACCAAATCTGGTGACTATGTTTTCAAACAAAAACTTTGCCACATTCATAGCGGTACAATATTTAACAGGCACAACTTTATCCCATCTGGTCAAATAGTATGTCGCAGTGATAATATAGCATGCACTAGTTCTCTTCCTTGGTGGACTAATCGGTCCAACAAAATAAAAAACCCATGTATAAAAGTCTTGAAGAGTCATCTGCGGTGCAAGTGGCATCTCGTCGTAGCGTGATGGTTTTCCTGTCCTCTAATAGATATCACAGTGCCTGGAGAATATTTTAGTATCCATGTGTATGGTTGGCCACCATAGTCCTTCCTACAATATCTTATGCATAATTTATTTTCTCACGTAGTGCCCACCTACGACACCAGCATGTACCTCACTCATAACCCAAGGTTGTTCATAGTAAAAAACACAGCGACACAACACTTCATCGGCACCCAACTTATAGAGATGTCCCATGATCAATGTATAATCCATAGCTCTAACGACCAAGTGTTTCTTCTAATTAGTTGACATTCCTTCAGGTGCATATCATGTGCTCAAAAAGTGAATGATGTCATTAAAATCATGGTTCTGATCATCCATCATGTGGATCACAAATAGTTTTGCATTAGGAAAATTATCTCCCAAACTGGTTGGCTCTTTGCCACTTTCTATCCTTGACAAGTGGTCGGGCCCAACATTTGGTCAACTAGGTTTGACAACTACCTCAAAATGAAATTCTTGAAAGAGGAGAAGCCATCTACAGATCTCCCCCCCCAACACTTGCTTGTTGACTAGGTATTTCAGTGCTGAATGGTCAGTGTACATATGAAAATTTCCACCCAACAAATAGTATCTAAAATTTTGAAGTGCATAAACCATAGCAAGACCTTCTCATTCCATCATCGTGTAGTTCTTTTCTATTGTTGATAGTTTCCTGCTAGCAAGAGAAATAGGGTGGTCAAGTGCACCCTCTCCTGGTTATGTCAAGACTATGTTGAGCATGACAGATGACGCGTCAACATGAACATGAAACTCCTTTTTCGAGTCAGGAAATAAAATTATTGGCGCAATGGCCATTTCTTTCTTCAACGTATCCAAGCTTTCCTAGCAAGCTGTTGTCCATTGAAACTTTGTGTCTTTGTTCAACAATTTCTCCATAGGTGTAGTGATCACTGCATATCCTCTGATGAACTTCCTATAGTAGCATGTATGTCCCAGAACTGATCTGAGTTGTGTGACTAATGTAGGTGGTGGTAAGTCGATAATGATCGCAATCTTTGTTGGTTCAACCAAAATACCGTCGCGATATACGACGTGACCCAACAACACACCAAATGGTGCATAGAAAATAGATTTTTTTGAATTGAGCACGATCTGATACTAGTGACAATGGTCCAGCATCATGCGTAGACTCTCAATATGGTATCTTACTAGACCAAATACAGTCTAATCATCAAAGTAGACCTCAATAAATTTATGAATAAAATATTTAAAAACAGCGACTACTATTCTAGAAAAAATAGCAGGTGCATTATTGAGTCCAGAGGGAATTACCGTATACTGGTAGCATCCCCATTCGGTGACAAAGGTTGTTTTGTGGTGATCCTCCTTCACAATTCTAATTTGATTGTATCCCAAAAAGCCATCAGTAAATGAATGCATCTCTTTCCCTCTGACTCTTTCAAGTACTTCATCTGTAAACGGTATTGCGAAGGGATCATGCAAGCATGCGTCGTTCAACTTCCTCAAGTCGACACAGATATTGACTTCACCCATTGTTTTCTTACCCTATATCACTATAGGGGGTATCCACTATGATTCCTCAATAGTTTCAATGATTCCTGCATCGATCATGCGATCTAATTATTCTTTTACCCTTTCCTTATACTTGGGGTTCATCCTATACGGTCGCTTCTTACTGGGTTTAGAATATGGTCGTAGGGATATTTTCATCTCCCCTAGGTCTCTCGCTATCCCCTTCATCTCTGAAACATTGGTAGGGAATAGGTCTTGATATTCATGCAACAAGTCTGTGATCTTTGATACTGTCTCTTCGTCCCAACAATCTCCTATATTGGTGAGCTTCAGGTTCTCTAGTGACCCAATGTTTACTTTCTTCATTTTCAACAGCTTAAGGAATTGGTCACTTGAAATACCACTCCCTTATACTTCACATGTGCCTTATGATTTTGGTATGTTTATATTAGTGGGATCATCATCTGGGTCTCCAACCAAATTCTAACAAGATATCCATTGTTGAATGATCGCACTACACTAGTGAGAATTGGCCTCTTCAATGGGAATTTTCAGTGAATATCTTCTCCTTTATCTTTTGAAGTGCACCATCCACCATAGGGTGATCATCAAAAAATTTGAATGTGTGTGTGAAAAACTTGGCGAGCCCTTCCCAATCCTGAGTTCCTTGCTACAATTTCATAGATGCGTACCAGCTTCTAGGTGTCATTTCTAATGTATGAATAAAAAGAAGGACCCACTCCTATCACGGGTATTCTGCAAATACCGTGTGATAATGGTTAAGATGCTCAATAGGGTTTTCCAACCCTAAATACTTGTGATTTATGAGGGTGATTTATTCACTGAATATGAATTCCATCAACCTTCTACATTGTGGCCTATCTATTATAGTCTTCTTATGTGCACTCCACCATCTAGCAGGCATAGATTTTAGCGCATGATCTAGTGCCAATAGACATTGTGATTCTGTTACAAATTCTTCAAACTCAGTTAAGAAGGTCACAAGGTTAGGTAAACCCTCATAGGTGGGTATCTATCACAGCTCATTATCCACCTGTCACATAGACCTTGTAACTCTTGAGCACCTCCTCATAGAAACTTCATGTAGTCTATTTTTCCAATTCTCCAAAGCCTCCCCTAAGTCAGATGTGTAGGAACTAGCACTCTTCCAGCTCAGGTTTCCATTCATTGTTGGATTGATGTAGTATTCTTATAATGTAGTGACATTGTAGATCTGTTCAAGATAGTCAACCTATACATCATTGTAGATAGGATAAACATATCTCTGTCCCTCTAATGGATCAATTGGAGACACCACTCTCATCTCATTATCCTCGAATGAGAGGATCCTTTTCTTGAAGTTTATAATGGTCTAGTTTTCTATAGCCCAATATATTCCTAGTAATGCGGGATATGGATTTATGTCTTCAACAATGTTAATCACCTCAAAGACTGCAAATGTTCGCAACCCTTCAATGTCGACAGGGACCTGAATCAATCGACCAATGGGTAGGACTTTCGACTGATTTTCAAGTCACAGCTAGACAGGGGACCAGTCCAAGCGTGGATTGCCCATACTTTCCCAATTTTGTCACAACAAAATATTGAAATCAGAACCCAAGTCTAAAATGATATAGGCCATATCATAATCTCATATCTGCGTACTCATTCTTAATTCACGCCCAGTTTTGAATTTCTTTTTTACTTAGTTAACCTTTTTTTCAAGTTGCAGATCTATGGATGTCTCTTCTACCATTGCTTATAGTTCCGCAATATCATCTTTATCTTGTATTAGAGTTAAACAAATTGCCAGAAAGGATTTGAGCTTACTATCCTTTTGTGGGACATTCTTCTGGAATATGCGTTGAAAGCATTTAGGAATCTCCTTGACTTCTTCTGACGTTGATGGTTCTACTGGGACCACAAAATCTGGTCACACATCCAAGAATACCTCCTTTTTTTTATGGATGTTGAATGGCACCTTCTTCTATGTCGCAGGTCGTACCTGCAGTTGCAATGGTTCTTGCAGTTTATCTTGATCAGCTCCGGTCGCAACACCCCCTCGTGTTACAATGGTGACATTCAAATCTCATGGTTTAGCTACAATTATCTGAATGTTCATGTTGGGATTTGGGTTCTAGGTAGGGTTAGGTATTGGGATAGTCCTTGCTTTCCATTTTGCGATCAACTAAGGACATTGCTTAACATTATGGTCTTGTTCCTTACAGTGTGAACATGTCTTTGCAGGTTCTAATCAATCTCTGGCATAGTAACCTGGTTTTCCATAGTTATAGCATTTGAGTTGACCTCTTCCTCTACCAAAACCTCCTCCTCTTCCTCTGAAGTTTCCACCACCCCTTCCCTCCAGTTGTGGTTGTTGTGGCGGGTACTGATTCTGCTGGCACTAAGGATGGTAGTGATTTTGTTGCACATATGGATGTTGAGGCGCATATTGATGCTAATACTAGTTTTTATATTGTAGGGGGGGGGATTGCACAGGCTGATACAATGCTTACATAGGTTCATCCTGAGCCTGCCCCTCATTTTTCATTAAGTAGGTATCGACGGTCTTTTCTTTTAAGAGTTGCTATGCTCTGCAATCTTCCTTTTGATGGCCTACTGACTTATAAAATTTAAAAAATAGGTTTGCTAGGGTACTTACAACCTTTTACAAATATAAACACTCCTCCTCTCGATGACCTCTAGACTAGCATATGCGACACCAGGGTAATCCATGGCCATTTAATGGGTTTGGTGCATCGGATGAGACATAATTCATTAAGTTCAAACAATTATCCTTGGTGTGTTTGTCCATTCTGCATTTTTTGTACCATAAATCTTCTTGTGCTTCCTTACCTTTCTTGATGTCCTACAGTTGTATCATCAGGTTAGCCAGCTGTGATTGAATCTACACCATTCCTGCGGCACCATCGCTGATTGGAGAGGCCTCCAGCTTCATTTCCAATTCCAGCGCTTCGATCTATGACTCAATATTTTGTTGCATCAATGACCCTAGGATGTGTGGTAATAATGCAGCAATAAACCACTCTTTATGCTAAACATATGACATTTGGAAACTCACTTTGGCCATCAAAGTTTTAAATCTTTGGTCAAATTCCCAAACTGACTCTGTCAATTCTTGCTTTGTCTCTTTGATCTCAATAATGCACTACGACTCCGATTTAGGTTTTTTGAACTCAGAGATCATCGCAGCTCAGATCTCATCAAGGTTCTTCTGTGGAGTTTCGGTCGGTGCGACACAGAACTTCATAAAAAACTCTAGCACACAACCCCTTAGAGTCATGATCATCTGTTCCTTTCTTATGTCCACGTTATGGACTAAGAGAACCATCCAAATAGCTTCGTAGAGAAACTAGTGCTAATCTGGGTCTTATGTTCCATTCCCATTGAATGTGGGTAACTGAATATCCTCCCCAGCCATTTATTTGGTGTCAGGGTCCTCTGGGAAGGGGTTCAAGGGGGGTGAACCCTATTTCCTACTAGTCGCATTATTAGCACTATCAGTATTAGCAGTCCTTTATGGGGATGAGGCTCTATATCTTTCCTCTGGTGATATTTCTGGTGTGATGTAGTTGTGTCCTGACCTTGGTGTCTCAGCATATTCTTCTGATTCCTCTACTCCTTCTAATATTAATCTATAGTCCTCCTCTTCGTCGCAAGACCCTTTGTCTTCCTATGATTGAAGTTCGTGTTCACTCTCCTCGAACAGACTAGGATTTCATCGCCCTCTTTCCATCTTTCTTCTTTTCCCTGATCTGAATCTCCTTCCACTCCTTAGGAATGCAACTTCTAATTCATGTTTTGTGCTTCTAGGGAACATCTCAACTCACCCTTTCCCATTTTCTTAATAAGTCATCTACGACATAGCCTCCTTCCCAAGTATGCGACTCAACTACTTGACTGCAAGATACCCTTCTCATAGACAAGCATCTTAATCCATGTATCGATAGATAGAAAATATCTTCTTTGGGGTCCTTGGAAAAAATTTCTTTCAGCCTCATTATATGATGTTATAGTGTCTACTACGAACTCGGTAATATACCCTTGCAATATATTGTAAACCCAAAAATCAACAGCTCTAGAGATGGTGTTACTTACACTGGTTACCTCATGAACCAACTGATCACTCCATTCTACAACTTCTCTTTTCTGGGAATTTGTCTATCTAGTCACCAATATTAACAACCACTCATGTAGTATGACAGGGAACTCTGCAAAGAAGATCTCATGGATATCAGAGTATATATACTGATCTACCTAGTTTTCTGCACTCAACCGTGATCCTACACTCTCTCGTACGCAAATACTAGCGTATTAGACTCCATCCAATCCTCTATCTCTTTCTTCATCGGATTCCACAACATTTCCCTCAACTCAAATGATTAAGGGTCCCGACAATGGAACCATTTGTTAGCCTCTTTCTGGTCTCAACCCGTGTTTCAACAACACCACAATACCAACAATAAACCACAAGACATCGGCTCGACAGAGAAAGCTCAGTCGACAACACCTGCAAGGCAGGCGCAGTCTCACCAGAGATATCTAATGGGTAGCTTACAGAACCATGTTTCCGTAGTTGGAGAGGGATTATAGTCCCTTGGTGTGTGACCAAGGAGCTCAACGAAGGAAATAGGATGATGGAGTCTATTACTGCACAATTGGGCACAATGGTATGATAGTGCGCATGACACAAACCTGTCCTTAATATTAACAACTAGCGATACTAGTGCAATGCAACTAATTTCTTGCACTGACAGACAGTTTGTGACTTATTCGTAACTTAGGAAATTAACTATACATTCATTCACACACTCCAGCAATGCTTTAACAATCATTCATTCACGGAGTAACAATATGGTGCAATACATTCAATAGTAGCTCATCAAATTATAGTAAGCAAATACTTTCACATTCACATAAACATTCATCATCAATCAATCAATCAACATAGGAAATAACGTGGAAACCCATCTTGGAAAAGCCACCAAGGTGCTCTTCATCTGGCATGAGAAATGGATATAGCACCTTGGAGTCTGCAATCTACAGACTATTCTTAAGATTTGTCTTTTTGACTCAATCTTCTTTCTCTCATGCTCTCTGTTTTATTCTTCTATCTACTCCTACTGATCCGCACACAGCCTGGATCAACTCTTCTACCTACTTCCTGCTCACCCAGCTGCAAATTCCTTCTACCTCTAGCAGTCCACACACACAACTACAAGATCCATGGCTCAACAACCTTCTACTTCTACCAAACTCTTCTCTGAGTCTTTTCTTCCTTCTAACCCTAGCTTCCTTAACAAAACTGAGTGACTTGGCGAATGAACAACCAATCCAACCAACAAAAATGACTACAACAAAAAGACCCACAATGATCAATAATGACCAAGCCTTATACGAAATGGGTTCTTCCTATTTATAACTCCTACATGACCATGCAGGGTCGACTACATACTGCTCATCTGTTATAGGTCGTACTCATCCATACAAAATGGTTACAAGCTGTCATGGACTGACACAAGGCACTATCGGCCCGACTTACAAATATTTATTCATACGTGGGTTGTTTGCAGGCTTACAACGTCTTTAACAGCCACAATCTTCATGACTTGTCACTTTCTGGTCATTATCCACCTGCATGTTTGCAATCTCACCTTTCCTTTATCATGCTCATGTCCTATCCTTCGGCACCGGTCCCTTTGCTTCCTTCTCAACCTACTTTCCTTCTTGTCGCGCACACCAGCTTCTTCTTTGTGCACCTTTCCTGGTCCAACAAGTTAGGTAGAAAAGAAATGTTGATTGAAATTTAGGTTGTCAATGCCCAAATCGATTACAACCTCCTCCTAGGATGTATTTAATGTATGCAATGCGATTCATTGCCTCTATCATCTTTTGACTCTTGATATTCCCTCATTATGGGAAGATCATGACCATCAACCAACTAACTTACTATGATCCAAAGGGGATGACCACATCGGAACACGTCCTTCCCACTATCAATGCTACCATCGACAAAGTTTCCATCCCATCCCTATATTCCATTGGCCCGAGCTTGTTTTCCAACACTCCCATGATGGGCACTTTTTTGTCCTTACCACATCCTCCTTTCACTGACAGATATATCAAATTTGTACACTATCACATCTAGTAGCATTTCAACCTCCCTGCAACCTCAGTCACAACTCGAAACACAATCCTCGGGGAATTATTGGGGTTCACTCCCCATTCACATGATTCCCTTCCTTTTTCCACCATCCAACATTGTGAACAATCCCGTTATGGATAATCTCAACTTGCCTGGTTTCACCTTGGGTATTCCTGTGTGGTACCTCGATCCACCTAACACGCCCCCAATTCAACAAGTCATTTTGACTCCCATCCAACCTATTGATATGATGTCGCACCCACCTCTTGGTACACCAAACACTACTCCTGTCTCTACTCCTTCCCCTCCTCCTCTGAAGAAGACTAGGGAAAAGGTGCCCAAATTGACGATAGAACCTTGTCCTTCTCTTAAATGTACTTTGTGTGATGTCCAAGTCCATGCGACAAAAAACTTGTCCTGGTCTTCCTATCCTTTCACCGATATACACTCTGTAGAAGAGACTGATGACATCCTAGTTGTCAATGTTCCAGCCTTACCCATGGTCAAGAAGAAGTCATTGTGAATGAACCACCTCTGTGTAATTTGTGGCCAATATGGTCATTATTCACACCATTTCTCAAATTTTCCTGAGAACCAATTGATCCTTAGCGACCTTTGCACACATTCCCACGAGTACAATATTACTATCCTTGAGGAGATCCACCCTTCAGTTTCTTCCTCGGACATAACCAAAACCGTTTACACGATCTCTAGCTCCAGTAGTCCTTCCCCCTCCTTGGTCATGGAATATCTACATGATCTATCCACACACTGCTTTCACAATGATGAGGATATTCTTGAATCTCTTTGGACTCCTAAGTATCCTTGGGATGATATGCACCATTGATCCTATTTCATCCCCGATGAACCTTCTTCATCGTCAGACCAATACCCTGTCGAATCGAAAGACTTCATCTATGGAAGTGTCAACTAGTTTAAGAACCTGATTCTGGAACCTAACACCTTTGAAGAGGGTAACATGAATAAAATTTCACCAAACATCAAGGTCAATATATCAACCACACCCGAGGTCATTGAAGATATTACACTCGGAGAATCTTGCTCCCCTAAAGAATTCACTTCATACAAAGCACTTTTTCAGGAGTTTCATGATACTTTTGCTTAGTCATACACCGAGATGCTTGGGCTTGATCCATCTATCGTCAAACATCGTATTGACACATGGACTGATATTTCCCCTTTTCACCAAAAGAAACAACCTATTCACTCGTCAAAGGCTCCCATTGTCAAAGCTGAGATTGAGAAACTACGTAAACTAGGTTTCATATATCCCATGGTGTATACCACTTGGGTTTCCAATCCTATTCCCATTAATAATAATAATAAAATTACCATTTCCTTCTGTACTGATTTTCATGACTTGAATTTGGCATGTCCCAAAGACAACTTCCCCACTCCGTTCATTGACCATCATTGATGCCTGTTCCAGCCACAAAGTCTTTTCTTTCATGGATGGTTTTTTTAGCTATAACCAAATTCAAATTCAGAAAGGGGATCAGTAAAAAACCTCTTTCACTACCCCTTGGGGCACATTTTCACATCATGTTATGCCGTTTGGACTTTAAAATTTTGGAGCCACTTTTCATTGGGCTATCACCATTTGCTTCCATGACTTCATTCGCATTATCTTGGTTTATCTAGACAACCTCATAGATCGATCTTGGAAGTGTTCTCAACATTTGAATGAATTACCACAAGTCTTCGTGCGATGTCACAAATACAATGTCCGCTTGAACTAGACATTGACAAAAACTGCCATCGGTTTTACTTCATTTCACTTATTCCATGGTGTGGAATCAATTCTTCCCATTGAATTCTAGATTATATCGCTCTTCCTTGTTGTCGAACTTCTACCTGATACCTCACCATTAGAACACCGCCTACTTATTCTAGAACATACTAATGAGGACCCTCATGATGCTCTCCAAATGATCGAAGTGACTAATACTCATTTGAAGTCCTACTATGAATCCCACATCCACCCACACACCTTTAGCAAGGGGGACCTAGTCCTTGTTTATGAACAAGAAATTAATAAGCTAGGGAAAGAGAAGTTTGACTCCATGTGGTATGGCCCATATGTCATCCATCGATGCCTCGACAAGGGTGGTGTATGTCTTTGCTAAGTCTGATGGCCACCTCTTGAAGAATCCCTGTAATGGGATCTACCTCAAGAAGTTATATGCCTGAAGTCACTCACCATGAAGTACACTTGTGGCATAGTTTTTATTTTTTATTTTGCATAGTTTTTTCCATGAGTCTCATAGTTTGTTTCATTGGTTTCTCCAGATGGATCCTACCTCACATCGCTACATTGGTTTTTCTGACGGAACAAGTAGATGGTCTCCTAATCTCGCCTTAGTTGCGTGGGGCATTTATTCCCCATCACATGAGTTGTTCCATATCGACGAAATGTGTGTTGGTGTTGCTACCAACAACCAGGATTCATACGATAGTGTCATTAGTATCTTGAATTCCACCCTCCACTTGGGTGTTGAATGCCTTGATGTATTCTTAGACTCTCAGTTGCTTGGATCCCAGTTGAATAACTGCTATCGGGTATGCGATCCTTGCCTCTTTAGAAATTTCCTACATACTAGACACTTGTTTAGACATTTTGAATCCATTTCATTAATGCATGTTCCCAGAAGTCTCAATAGTGCAATAAACCAAATGGCTAACGACGTTCTAGAGTAGCACATCAATCATCACATATAGGAAATAAACTACATCATGCATCATCATATATTCATGCATACATATGTCATATACATCATATAGGCATCATCATAATCATAAAAGAGACACATAAAAAACCATAAAAAATACATAAAAAGGTGGATCCACGTGCATATATATATCAGGTCATAATGTTCAGTACAAATTGAGAAGCTCCATAAGCTTTCTTGACTGATCATACATATCATACAAAAATATTCATACACCAATGCATGCGGGGGAGCATCACCAACTGCTAGTCCTCCTCAGACTCGGTCTCCTCATCTGATTCCTCCTCCTCCTTAGAGTTGTTCTCCTCCTTCATAGGAATAGCACCCTGTGCCACTTCTCTGACATACTCAACAACGACTACGATCCTCCTCATAAGGGAGATCCACTCTAGAGGAGATCTATAACATGCAATGATCAATTCGTCATCAAGGTACTACCACCCATCATCAATGATCCCCTCTAGTAAACACTCCAAATCTATATGCAGTGAGTCTAGTGTGGCACTCCAATGTCTCCTATCTCCATGATCAGGTGGATCTAAACCCTCCACCCTGCCCCTGTGTCTCTGGTATCCTGCTGAAGGGAGTAGCCCCATGTCTACACATTCACATAGTATGTCATCAATATCTATCACACACATCATCTGGCTACCACTAATCTAGTAATCTATATATGAATGCAAAAACAAAAGAATCATGTATACGTACCATTAGGTCCAGAGACCTGCCTCGAAGGTCTAGGCATCTCCTGGTCTCCCCGGTAATCCATCCCAGCATATGGATAGTACTATATGAGGACTAGCACCTATTTCCACTCTGGAAAAATCTCCTGGGAGAAGAAGAGACCCATTAAGATGCCTCCCTCTCGAACCATCATCTCACACCATCTCATCATCCAAGGCTCACGAGGCCCCCCCTCACACACTACTAGATGCAAATATAGAGTAGGTAGATGCTCAAAGAAAAATGAGCACAAGAATGAGAGGAAACATAAATACCCTCCCACCGAGCTAGCACAGTTCATCCCATGCCTAAACATAGTCCTGAACATCTAGTCCCACCCATAGTAGTTTCCCCTCAGTACACTCTCCACAATAAGGAGTTGACCACCTAAGATCTAGTGCGGTCCGGTCGATCCTAGTATACACAGCACCATCGCTTTCACTGCTCAATTCTATAGACTCTCGATGTTGCACACCGGTATGTACAATGTGCACATATGCTGAGGCATAGAAATTCCTATCATATAGGTAATCCATCGACATCCCCCTTGGAAAGCTTCAACATTATGTCATCGATCACTCCTAGTACATGGAGGCTTATCAAAAAGTACATATCTCAGAGGGTGATCTCCAACCGCTCACCCTGGATCATGAAGCAGTCTACCTCCTGGTCCCAATAGCTCACAATCTTGCCCAACAATTTTTTTCTTGAACGCATCGGTGGGATATGGAATAAATTCCATAGGCCACATCAGGTGAGTGTATCATGTACTGCTGGATCATCATTTAACTCCTCTTGGAAGTCCCCAATGTCTCTCTCATGCCATACAACTCAAGGTATCCAGCATAGACACACAATACATGTTTGACCTATTCATGCAAAAAACCCTCATTCTGGGCTAGGTCACGCATGTTTGGCCTTTTTGTGTGACCCAAGTCACTCAAAAATGTTGAACAGGTGCGATTGGGTCGCTCTTATCCGTTGAATAGGTGCAACCTGGGTCGCGCCAGTATCCTCAATAGGTGCAACTGGGTCGTGCCTATCTTCTTGATAAGAGCGTCCTGGGTAGCTCCTTTTCCATCAAAAATAGTGACCTATCCTTGAGAACCCTTAAGGCTCGGCCAAGGCCCCCATAGTGAGGAAAACCACAAAATAATCCACTAAAAAGGAAGAGTTTGATGCGAACTCTTACCTGCAAGTCACTGATAAAAAAACCTCCTGTCCAATTGGAATAAATCAATAGTTGTTTTATAGGGCCCTTCACTCCAACTCAACACTACATAGTGAAAATGACAAGTGTTATGTGGTCCCCCCTGTTTATAGGCCTCCATTTGGTCTAGTTTTTCTTCCAAGCACCACAAAGTCATCCAACTTATGGTTTTCACGCCGTTTGCACCACTGGGTTTGGTTTTCTCCCCTTCATCTTTTGATAGGACTCTTGTCTTGTGTTCTCTTGATTATTTTTATGGCCATTTCATGAAATTCGCCTCAATTTGTGTGACATCACATAGATCACCACACGCATGTACTTGCATTTCATGAGCCATCTACTCCATCCATACTGCACAGTTGGCCTTATTTTAATGCCATCTATCATCCTGCAAGGAGGCACCATCAATGTTCCACTGTTATTACTATCATCCATTTTCACAACATAACCACTTTCCATACATCGAACACTTCCTCCTTGCTTGACAGACCATTATGAAGTTTCTGCTAAGCTCTTTTCTGACTCCTAAAATAATGAAAATATTGTCAAGCACACTTGCTTCCTTTCACGTTCATTAAAGTATTTGAAAGGGAGTATATTTGGCATCTTTTATATCATTTTTTGGACTACGTAGACTATTAAAAGAAAAGGATCACCCTAGCAACTTCATTCTAGGACTATTTCCATTTGTATCCTTTTATACTTTCTCATACATTGGGACCGTAACTTACGAAAAAGCTCTTTATGGGTTGTCTTTAAGCTCTTTTCCAGCCCTCTCATAAACAAAATATTTCTGAGCAAACTTGGTATCATTCATGCTCGTAAAACTATTTGAATGAAATTACAGTCACTATAGGTTTAACCTTTTCCGACCTAGTTGGACTACCTATGATAAAGAAGTCTCTCTAGCCCTTCAGTTGGGAGAGATCTCCTTCATATACTTTTATTCTTTTTTTGGGATTAGCAGAATATTTATGAAAAAGAGAACCACTAGAGTCTTCTTCCTATTTTCAGACTCTCAAAAAATGATAACACCATTAAGCATTTACCTTTTGGGGCTCAACACAAATCCACAATATCGTATCAAATTGAGCATACTTCTATCCCTTCTTTGTGCTCCTTAAAATATGAAGAAGGCCCCAACGGTGTCTCTAGACACCACCACATATGATCTCACATTATGGCATCTTCCCCCCATTGGTTCTCCTTTGTGCAGAGTACTCTCCGATGATCCTCCCTTGGATCCCATGGATATCACTAGTCCAGTTACCCCTTAGTATCTCCTATTGCAGCTATCCCCCCAATTTCATAGCTATGATCCCTCTCCCATGAGTCAGTTTCATTTGCTGCAAGGTCAAACCTGCCATCATACTCTAAACAAAGGAAGCTTGAGTCCCCCGTACTCCCCTAGAATTGTTCCACATTCAGTGTCTCAATCCCCTGATTGTTCCACATATTTGGTTACCCCCCTCATGCTTCTATCAAGGAAACATAATTTCCTAGTTAGTTGTAGGTCTCCCTCTATCGACGTCAACACATCTATTCCAGAGGTCCCTGTATCCTAGTTTCATTCACCTCATTGATGAGTTCCTTGGACCACTTAAAAGGATTCATTGGTTCCTTTTGTCCTGGTTGTGTCTCACGTGCTCAACTTCAGCTACATCATCGAACTGTTGAGATTTGTACATGGTATTGGTCCATTCATTATTTGGTCAAAGTCCTTGTTTGTCACCTGACTCTAGCACATTGGTGAGTCTATCATGGGACCCATACAATTTCATGTCCCTTGTGATTTCCGGGATGCATTGGTGACATTATTTAGAATCCCCCCAGTGTTATGCTTATGTGTATCTCCAATACTTGATGCTACATATTGTACCATAGATATTCTAACACTCATTCATTAATGAGTCCATACATATATGCACACCTCCAGATCCAGCAGAGCATCAGTTGTGATGATATCACATTATATGAGAATTCCATTGTTCCTATGTATCAGTTCTTCATATCATTATATGTATTCATCCTCCTATTAAAGCCACCATTATGTATCACTAGTTGTATATGTATTGATCGTCTCCCATTATTTGAGTCTTGATCCCCATTATTTATTTTTTTACATTGTTACAAGCATGGGTATAACTGCCTTCTCCATATACATGTATAAGATTATATGTACCTTATCCATTTTTGAGAAGTAATACAAACCAAAATCCACCGTAGTTCGAACGAGGAAACTCCACTCCTCTGCAGTCCTCTCCAATCTCTCCATGATTGTCACCATTTTCCCTTGATATTATGATTTCTATCAACCATACGATGAGCTCCTGCCCTCACACATCAGGGGGGAATCAGTTAACACTAAAAATTGTTCAACTAGCTCTCTATGGTATAAACCATAATCATACATCATATTCCCACCATTATTTCCTTCATTTTGACCTTCATAAGTGTATTTCCACTAAATATGGTCCAAAACATCATTCTCCTTCCCCACAAATGAAGGGAAGATGAGCATTTATTGTGATTTATCCCCACTCTCTCCAAAAAAGGGTAAAAAACCCTAAAAATGAGAATAGGTAAAAATACCATGGACAATAAAATACCATGAGTCAAAAACTATTGGACCATCCTATACA
Source organism: Pseudotsuga menziesii (assembly GCA_001517045.1). NCBI lineage: Eukaryota > Viridiplantae > Streptophyta > Pinopsida > Pinales > Pinaceae > Pseudotsuga > Pseudotsuga menziesii. Next base: position 1,025,931 of record LPNX011233811.1, read on the forward strand.
TACATTGTGAAGGACTCCCCTAAAACTCTTTTTTCCATTTGCTCTCAGTCACATCATACACTTTCTTCCATCGTTCCCATATTTTTCCATGCTATTCCTCATGGTGTATGTTGAGCTTTCTCCATATGCATTTGGATCCACTCCCCATACACCAACTAGCTTTGGAAAAGACTAGAGACCAAAACTGTGGAGTTGCAGGACCATTTCCTAAGACGACTACGGTGGATCAACTTCAAAAGAAAGGTGTGTTGATTGTTATTTCTTGCATTAGTGTTATAGCTGATTTTACCACTCCAGGTGAATCACACTTGTATGGCCTTTCCCCTGTCCCTCTGCAGACTCAAGGACCTCGTGGACCATCTTTTGTCCTTTGATGTTTCCTAAACCATCCCTAAAAACATGTAAAAAATGATACATGCGACTTTTAAACCCTTAATCACATGTATACACGGGTTTGACCCCTACAACCACGTACATCGGGATGTGTACAAAATCCAAATCCTTTTGGAGTTTTCCTTGACATGGATCTGACTCACTTGACTCATGGCCTTCCATATGCCTTGAGATTGCTTAGATTTGACCTTTCATTACCCCTTTGAAAAGATATATAAGGAACTCTATGGTACATTGAAGGCATATGAGAGAATTGAGAGCAAAGAAACTATAGTCCATTGTTGCCAAAACTTATACTTGAGTTTGCATCCCTTTGTCCCTTGGAGCACTTTTGTGTTCTTCCAAAGATTTCCTTTTGCTTGTGAGCTTGTTGTAGAGAGATGGAGGATTGAGGTGGTGGAGGCCCAAGTGGGGGATTCAGTTTCTCTAATTCGTAGACATGCTGACAGAGGTTGTATCCATTATAATCTCTGATTTTATATTAATAGAAATATCTTTTCCTGTCCAATGATGTGTGTTTGAATTAATATTTTATCCATGGATGTTTTCAAGTGCTTATACATTGTTGATTATATATGCTAGAATAGATCTAACACCAATATATATAGTATGCTTGTATTGTTTACTTGTTGTTGAGAAAGTAATCTATCAATTCAAGCTAAAGTTGGAAAGCTCAACGGGGATCTACTTCAACCGTCCGGAATAAGGTACGAGGTCTGATCCTTTAGTGTTAGATATTTAATTTATATTGCATATTGGAAAGGATTGATTTCTGGAGTCAAGCTGTCTGTTGTGGTACCCCAAGCCATAGGAATTTCTCTCCATAAAAGAATTGGCGACTCTACTGGGGAGTTCCTAGTAGTTTTCCTTTGGGGGTTTTCTATCGACATTCAATGACTTTGAATTGCTCTTTCTCTCTTGTTTCTATGTCGGGTCTAGGGGAATGTTTTCCTGGTAGTGTCTGATTGGTGTGAAGTTTGTCTCAACTTTTCTGTTTGCCTTGATTTTTATGCACTTTTCTTCCTATATGCAAGTTTTGAACTCATAGTCACATATACACGTGGGTTTCTCTTCTATTTCCGCGTATACACATGGGTTTACTGTGAACAGTCACATATGCCCTTAGATTTTCCTTTGAGAGGAAGTTAAATGGTTGCTAGGTGAATTTTGATGATTGCTGAGTCTCCTTTGATACTACCAGAGTCTGTATACACCTCTGTTTCTGATCGGAGACGTTTTTTTTTAGGGTAAATTTCTTTTTTAAGAATGTTCTTGTCATTGCATTTTCAATTTTTTGTTTTGGGATTAGTGCATTAGATTTCTTTTACCTTAGTGCTTTGCTTGAGTGCTTCTTGAGTGTGCTTGCAGAGTCTGGGGGTTGTACAATCATTCTTTTGCTTTTTATATCTCATTCTATTTCAAAAAATCCAAAAATATTTGCTTATCATCATGCATTGCATTTTTCATTTTGCATAGTACTTGCACCAGATTTGCTTTGGAGTATTAGTCAGGATTTCATATAGGAAAGCTTGCATTTATCATTTGAAGAAAATTGTGCATTTCACATAGTAGCATACCCTATTTTCATGGACACAATGCATTTGCATTGATTTTTAGGTGTGCATTTTACTTCATGTTGTGTCATAACACCATTAGTTGCACGGTCATATCCCTCTTTTGAGTAATAAAGCCAATTAAAATCAACACTTAATTAAAATGAACTACACTATTTTATTTGATAGGGTTCACCAACAAGATTAGGTTTTAGGGTCTTGGAATAGTTCATTGTGAGTAAATTTTCCAAGACCACTAAACAACAACATGTATGTGTCTGTCCAGGTGAGTGTGTGAAATCCTTGGTATAACCAGTGTTTCTCAGGATCCTCCTCTCAAAAGTGAGTTAAGCACGAGGCATTGTGATCGGTTATTGATTGGGATGACCCCTAGTCAATACCGCCTATGACTGTCCACCTGAGCATTGATTATATTGAGGTGACCTTAGTGGCCTTACCTAGGATATCAAGGGGGTACTTTGTAGGGGTTATTCTGCAGGTGTCCTGTCCAGGTTGGGGTCAGACATCATAGTCGCTTTATGCATTGAAGCTAAGGGCCATAATAATTGGTTACATACCTCTGCCTGTTGTGTATGGGAGTCTCAAGCCTCTCCTAGGTGAGACATACCTGCTTCATTCAGGAGCTCACTTATCCTACCCTTGATTTCGTGCATTTGGCTTTAGATTTTATTGGTGATTGCTCTATGCACGATAGCTTGCCTAGGGTTTGCGTAGATAGAGAGTCTCTTCTATTTTTTGAGTCATTGTGGATTCGAGTGTGGCTCCTCACCGTTCTCATCGTTTAGAAAGACTTCCACCTTCTACATCTCCTCCTCCTTTGGGAGAGAGAAATAGACAGTCCAGGCGGACTACTTCGCACATTTATTCACACACCATAAGAGACCATATAGAAGGTATTCCTGAACCACGTTCTCCCATTCATGTGGAAGATGGGGAATTTACTCCTAACTATGATCCTTCACCCGACTTGACTGAGTTAGGTCCTATGATTTATGAGATAGGAACCTTTCATGATAGACCTACTTATTCTAGGGGTGATTCCCCATTGACGCATCGCTGGTATGGAATGCCGGAGGATGATGAGACTCATTTTGAACTCGCGAGCACGAGTTATGGTAGTGATGGTATGTCTGGTTTTTCCACACATGATTTGGCATTTCATGTCAAGTCTGAGTTCGAGCCTAACACTATGCCTGGGGACACTCTCATTCCTTACCATGCAGAGAGATTTGGGAGCACTATTCACATTGCACCTTCCATCCCAGTGGTGGAAGTTACATCACATATTCCTCCTAGGTCTAGGGTTAGTGATCCTATTAGGATACCATATCTGAGACAAGTGACTATAGGGAATAGTACGTAATTAATTACACAGATCCCTTCATCCTCTGTACCTAGTTCTTCGAATGTCCACCCCTCCACCTCATTCACGTGGTCCTTCAGGCCGAAACGTTGCTACGAGTCATGTCCGTACTGAGGTTACTATACCGGTAGTGTCTCAGCTTCATGTACCACTCATTGTTTTGGGAGGTCATGTTCATACTTCTAAAGGTCACATTCCTACTTCTGGAATGTATATTCCTACTTCCAGAGCGTATGTTGCTACTTACGGAGTGTCTCATGGGACATCTCATGCGATGACTTATGGACCCTATTATGGGACACAGTATGGATAGGGCTCTTCACCTTATGGGGGCGGGTATCAATAACCTACTTACTCTCCAAATTACGGCTTTGTAGCTATGAATAGTCAAGGTCCACCACACTATGGTGCTTCCATGCCACCCTATACGGGTCAAACAAGAGGAGGGCACTATGGCCAAGTCCATGGTGGTAATCAAACCTATGTGAATCAGAACTATCAGGGAGCGGTCCATCAACCTCATCATCCTAGGATCCCTTACCTCACGTCGCTGAATCTTCCTGACTTGTCGAGATTGACGAATGATCCTATAGCTCATGACCCGCCTTGGCCGGCTATCCATACTAAGCTTCCCTCGGACATACCCAAGTTCGAGGGAAAACTGGGAGAGGATCCGAGTGAACATGTTACTACTTTCCACTTTTGGTGCTCTTTGAATTCCTTACACCAGGACTCCATCCATTTAAGGCTATTTCAACGCACCCTTACTGGGCCTGCCACAAAATGGTATATAGAGCTACCTAGGGGGGCATTCACTTTGTTCGATGACCTAGTGATGACTTTTCTTAACCACTTCCAGCTACCAGTGCATTATGATGTTGGTACTGAACTCTTGTCAACATTTTGGCAAGATAGAGCCACACACATCTCAAATCATATCCAAGAGTGGCGTAGATGGAAGAGGTTAATTAAAGCCTTTATACCACCAGAATTCCTCCTCGAATGGTTCCTTAAGTCGTTATTTCCATATATAGGGAAGGATGTTTCTACATTCGGAGTGCAGAATGAGGAACAAGTGATTTTAGGGTGTAGGAACTGGACTTGATTTATGCTCAGTCCAGTTTGTTATATGAGATCATTCCCAACACTCTGCATTCTAGTTTCAACCCCAAAGTTAAACTTGGACCACATGCCGATGGCATTGTTGGTTGTGCAAGTGCTAAACCTGCAGATTCGGTTGCAAAACAATTTAGTCGATTGTCAATAAACTAATATGCTTCGGGACAAGCCACGGCTTCATCTCAACCCGCCCAAACGGTGAGTGTACTTTCGGTGCAATCGTCAGACCAGAAGGGTAACCAGCAGCCCGGACGGAATAAAAAGAAGGGTAAGAATAATCGTAAGGGTGGAAATAGGAATGAGAATGCTAATAATAATGAAAATAATGCCCGTAATGCTGGGGGAGATAAGAAAGCTAAACGTAAGGTTAAATTCCCTTGCAAGTTGTGTAAGGACTATCACCTCACTTACTTGTGCCCTCGTATCGATGAAGCCTTGAGATTCTTGGCACAGGGCCCAGCTGTGCTAACTAACCCTTTACCTCACAATCAAAATATGAACTTGAGGACCCATGATCAGTCTGGTGGTGATCAATATCTGCCAGAGGGTAGTGGTCGTGGTTGCATTAACATGGTACGTGCTGCGAAAGTTGTGACCTGTGCGAAGGAATATGGTTCGTCACAACCCAGCCCAGGAAAAGAACCTGATCCACTAGGGCCTCCTTTGCGTATTGAGAAACCTGTGGATAAACCTGAAGCTGTACCTCACATTCCTAAGGGAGTCCTTAAGCATTTGGGGCACAATATTAATTCCCGAGCCACCCAGAGCTATTCAGTTGTCGAGGATTTGGGCCATACTCCTTGTGCAATTTCTACATTGGAAGTGCTTCAAATTTGTCCTTCACAAAGGAAGGATTTGCTTTCTACCCTTGGTGTGAAGGATGATGATTCTTCCTCTGTGATTAAATTTGAAACCGCGGGACTTCAGCCTCGCTTGCCTTACTATGTGTCTCTTTTGATTCACGTAGAATGTCTTAACATAACCGTCAAGTGCACTGTGATTGACGAAGGCATTATCACTTCTGTGATGTATTTATCATGTTGGAAGGGTTTAGGGTCCCCTGAGCTGTCTAAATCAGTGACCATGTTAACTGCTTTCGATGGGAGATTGTTTAGGCCGCACAGGATCCTTCCTTCCCTTAAGGTCCGTTCGGGAGGGAAGACCATTGTGATAGAGGTCAAGGTGGTTGATGCGCCCCTTGACTACAATATCTTGCTGGGTAGGAATTGGATGTACAGTATGCAAGCCATTGCTTCTTCCCTATTTCACATTGTATGCTTTCCATTTAACAGGAAGATAGTCACGATTGACCAAATGACATTCAAGAATCCGTCTGTTACTGCATCTTGGGGAGTTTCGATCTTGATCATTGAACACTCTCAGCCGGCAACTGGGAGTGTGGGTGTAGGCATGTATCCATCCCTCATGGGAAGATTTAGTTGTCTTGCACCGATCCTTATGCTAGGGTCTAGTTCTGGTGAGGCTTCGAAATCTATGAGATCAGTGTCTTTTCACACGATTCATATGGAAGATCCTCGGATTCTTCCTACACCAACTACTCCGAGTGAGCCCATCATGACGGACGTGTCGTTGCCTACAACTATGATAGCTTATCAAGCTAATCCGGAGTGTGTTGTAGAGCCCAGTCCTTCCTCTTCACAGATAGAGGAGGAGGACCCTTACGTGCTGCCGGCATGGGCAGTGAATTCTTCTCAGGACCAACATAAGACTACATTTATTTGTCCTTGGCTAACTTTTGCATATAAAAAAATGCCTTTTGGCCTTAAGAACACCGGATCTACTTTTCAGCGGGAAATGACCTTGATCATTCACGAACTCAAGTCAATTATCGAAGTATTTTTGGATGACCTTGCTGCTCATTCTCGTATGAGAATGCGTCATTCCTATCACTTGAGATTGGTATTCGAAAGATGCCACCATTATTTGGTTAGGTTAAATCCTCATAAGTGCATCTTTTGTGTGAAGTCAGGTCACTTGTTAGGATTCATCATTTCTAAAGAGGGTATAAGAGTAGATCCTTTGAAGGTTGAGGCAATACTTCAGTTGTCTCCCACGAAAAATATTTGTCATCTTCAATGTTTGCAAGGCATGGAAAACTTCTTATGGACATTTGTTGTCAATTTTGCCAATTTGACTAGAGGCTTCATGTGTCTTTTGAAGAAGGACACCACCTTTTGTTGGGATGAGCGAGCCCTAGCATCAGCCTCATTGATTAGTCCACCAGAATATAGCCACGATTTTCTACTTTATGTGGCTGTGTCCATGGAGATGATTGGTATGGTTTTGGTTCAAGAGGATGAGGAGCTCCAAGAGCATGTCATATACTATCTGAGCTGGAACCTTATTGATGCATAGATTCGTTATTCTCATGTTGAGAAGCTTTATTTAGCTACTGTACATGCGGTTCAACGGTTGAGACATTATATTCTTCTTCGCCATACCTTGGTTGTAGCCCATGTCAATCCATTTCAATTCATCCTCACTCAAAGGATGATTGGGGGAAAATATAATAAATGGATTGTCATCCTGCAAGAATTCGATCTTGAATTTGTTTCGGCAAAATTGAAGAACTCGTTAATTTTTGCAGAGCTTATATCGTATTTCCCAAGCGATGCCAAGGAGTTGGTTTGTGAAGATACGTTTATCGGTGAACACATCTTCTTAATCTCAACTTTAGACCCATGGTATGGGGATATCATTATATATTTACAAACATTGAAGGTCCCTACTCACCTCTCACGGGATGAATGACGACGATTACATCACGTGTCTAAGAATTACCTCATAGTGGATAACACTTTGTACCGCCGCAGGGTAGATTCCATTTTATGACATTGTTTAACTCATGAGGAGGCTGAGGTAGTGCTGAATGATTGCCACGGAAGGGCGTGTGGTGGTCATTTATCTGGGATTTCTACATCCCAAAAAATCTTAAGAGCGGGTTATTGCTGGTTGTCGATCTTTAAGGATTGTTTAGATACGGTCAAGAGGTGCACCCTTGCCAGGTGTTTGCATGTAATATGCGCTCGAAACCTGCACCGTTACATCCCATCTTCACCGCTGGTCCCTTCACTAAGTGGGGGATTGATTTTATGGATTATAACCCAGCTTCAGCTGGGGGGCATCATCATATCATAGTGGCTGTTGATTACTTCACGAAATGGGATAAGGTTATGCCTACAGTTAAATTCGATGATGAGACAGTCGCGCACATCGTATTCAACCAAATTATTACTCGTTTTGGAATTTCGAAAGAGCTTGTCACTGACCATGGCTCACACTTTCAGAATCGTATGATGGAAGAGTTGGCATCAAAGTTAGGGTACAAGCAAGAGAATTCCTCCTCTTACTACCCTCAAGTGAATGGACAAGTGGAAGTAGTGAATAAATCACTCAAATCCATTCTCCAACGAACCATCGCACAGAGCAAGAATAGTTGGCACATCATGTTATATCCTGCTTTGTGGGCGTATAGAACCGCCGTTAAGACTACCACGGGTTTTTCTCCATATGAACTTGTACATGGAGTGGAGTCGATATTGTTGGTTGAATGCAAGATTCCTTCTTTGAATCTAGCTGTAGAACTCTTATTGAACACTTCACCATTGGAGGAGCATTTAGTCCACCTTGAGCAACTTGATGAGCAGTGTCAAGATGCCTTGGTGGCTCTAGAAGTAAATAAAAGTCACATAAAGGTCCAATACAATAAGTATGTCTATCCAAGGAGGTTTAGTGAGGGAGACTTGGTCCTTTTGTGGGATCAATCGAAAGAACCCTTGGGGGCAAGAAAGTTTAACCCCATGTGGCGTGGGCCTTACGTCGTCAAATGTGTGTTAGAGAAGGGTGCTTATGAGTTAGTGGATTATGAGGGAACGGCCTTGGTAGAGCCTAGAAATGGGCTCTATCTCAAGAAGTACTATGCATGATTTTCATCCAAGGCTGGTCATTGTATATTCTTGTACAGTTTGCATAGTTAGGTCTTTTTCTTATTGTGACCGGGTTTGTGATTAGTTTCCATTTCTTTTGGAAGATGTCAATGGAATCTTCCACCTACATAGGATTCGCGGATGATGTGAGCCATCACACTCAAAACTCGGCCTCTGCTGCTTGGGTGATTTATATTCCTATGGGTCAGGTAATGTCTTCAGGAGGCGTATGTTTACGGCCATCTTCAAACAATGTTGTTGAATATAGTGCTATTATTGAGCTTCTACGAGATGCCATTTCACATGGCATTCTTTCTCTTGTGGTACGTCTTGATTCAGAGTTAGTAGTGTCACAGCTAAATGGTTTGTACCATGTTAGAGAGCCAACATTATTAAGAAGATTGTTACGTGTGAGATTATTAGAACGACAATTTGACAATATAACATACATACACATTCCAAGAATTAATAATCAAGTTGTTGACTCATATGCTAACTACGTGTTAGATTGGCATTTGTTTCATACACAATAAATTCATCACAAACACAAATTTTTACACATGTAAATAAATAAACCGATCACCATAAAAAAAATTATATAACATCCAAAATGTGGTAATACATAGTGTCATGGTACAAAAATGGGGCTCTCGAGCCACCAAGATATAATACATGGTAGTACAAAATGTATAACTCCCAGGTATCTAAGCCTGTGGAGGAGGAGGGGGGCTATGATCATGGAAGGTCACTATGGCTCTAGCTAGCCATCGGAATAATCACACCCATGCTCATGGTACACCCACCACCTAGCGCTACATAGCCTCAGGCAAGTCCTTGACTTGCGCCATGGGAACCCTATGTGTTAGCCTCACAAAATTGGTATGAATGCTCTGGAGTGTCCACTCCGCATCCACACTCGTGATATCATCTCCTCTTCCCCTCCGTTTGTGACGCGGGAAGCCTTCAGGCTGCCGTGGTCCCACATCTGCATACAAATGGTAGATGTCACTATGTATTGTCACAAAAAAATATGTCTTTTGATTCCATATAATCAGAAAACACAAAAAAATTAAATAACTCAAAAATTTAAAAAGAGGGTCGAGATTCATTACCTATGTCACCATATGCCGATCCTAGTGGTAGCGGCATGTCCGAGTCCCCCTGGAAATCAATCCCCACAAAGGGGTAGTCATCGATGGCAACTATCTATCATCACCACCACGAAAAGAAATCAGCTGGATAGGGGTTGGCCACCCTAGCTCCCCCCAGTATATGCATCGCATCTTCNCCCACAAAGGGGGAGTCATCGATGGCAACTATCTATCATCACCACCACGAAAAGAAATCAGCTGGATAGGGGTTGGCCACCCTAGCTCCCCCCAGTATATGCATCGCATCTTCCCAATGTCGTTGGGCCAGATCTCAAACCCTATGAATAGGAACGTCAACTCTGGGGCTCAATCCTGGAACACGCTCGAAGAAAAATGTGCTCAATTTGTTGTTGAACACGAAGTTCCACACTCTACCCATCTTACACTCACTGAGCTGATGTTTCATGTTGCTCAGTAGCGTAGTGCTCTAGTCATAAACCGTGGGTCTCATGCACTCCACTGCATAGAACATCAGAGGCTGCGAAGCCTGGTGGAGTGAAGCCAAGCCTGCTATCCTACCCAATGTTAGTAGTATGGCCTTTAGGCCCAGCACTTGTATAGAGTTGGTTGGGATATGGCTTCCCACCTTCTCTATGTCTGGATAGCTGTACACTGCAATGTACTCATCGATAGTCAAGCCACCTTCGGGCCCACCGCGAGAATGAAGGTTCACTATTTCCCCCCATCGGGAAAGTCTAGTAATAAAGTATATGTCATCCACTTCTATGGTGAGGGACATCCCATCTATCTGGAAGGACTTAGAGTCTGGATCCCAGTAATCCACCAACATCTACAATAGTCTTGGTTTGGCCCTCAAGCCACCAAGACACCAAAACTTGTAGAGTACACATGCACGTAGAGCTTGTTGAGCCATTAAATCAGCCCTTACTTCCTCCTCTACATCACCGTGTTCACGCTCTCTCCATTCTAGGACCATCCTGCACAAAAAATTGCAAGTTTTCCCATTAAATTACTTAAAAAACATCATGCACGGCTGCATACGCGACTGTTTTCCAAATAGCCGCATATGTATGCGACTATGAGAGCATTTTCCATGTATATCCAGCCCTATACGCGGAAAAACCCTTGATTTCCGCATGGGCCGAAGTGCATTTTTTAGTTTGGCCTAGAAACCTCAAATGACTATGGAATTTCATAAAAATTGCATCAAAATGGAAGAGAAGAGCATGGGTAAGTACCTGGAAGAAACGGTAGTGGATTCCACCGGCTGGATCTCCCAGAATTTGCTGTTGAAAATCTGAGCTCAATTGGGTAAAAATTTCAAATGTTTTATAATGTTTTGAATTTTTTACTATTTATAGAAAATTTTCAAATTTTTTGAAAATTTTTACCCCCTTTCCTATAGTTTGGACTATTTCTAATTATTTTGGACCGTTTTTGACCTAATTCATGATGTAGGAGACCTTTTTGAGTGTCGTTTCAGCCGTTGGATTGACCCGTTTGTGCCAATCTCAGGTATCATGTCTAAACTGGCATATAGGTTAGGTTTCATCACCATTTTCATTTTGCATGACCTTATGACCGTTTCATCATAGACTTAGGTACGAACCCACTCTATTATGTCACAGAACCTTCTTGTTGTTTTAGAAGTGGCATGATATGAGTGGTAGAGGTTGACCTTACATGGGTACCCTAGTTAGCACCTTATTTGCATTTGGTCTCATGCTGATGTTTTCTCCTTTAGGGTGTGGGAATCCGTTGTATAGTACTGCCATGACATTTCACAAGATCCTCATACTCCTCTTGATCTTTTTGCTAGCCTATTTCCCTCAGGAATCCCTTATGTCAAGTTGTAATTGCATTATCATGAGATTTTCCTACCTTATTGAGCTTTATACCGGCTTCCCTGACATTGTGTTTCATCCATATATCCTGAGCTTGTCTCATGTCTAGCCATGCAGAGCCATTTTATATATCATTTGCAGCTTGATTCCCTTTTTTACTGGGAGGGGATTTTCCCCCGAGTGTCGATATCCTACACATGTGTCCTTGCATTGAGCATAGGTATGTTCCATTGCTTGGAACTAGTTTTTTTGCCCCTATGACACTCATCTCCTCCTAGTCTGTAACTATAAAGTAGTTTTATTCTTTTTCAAGCTTTTTAAATATTTGAAAAAGTCCAAAAAAAAATAAAAAAATCAAAAATCCGAACAAGGAAAAATGTTATCTTTGGCAGTTGTCAAGTCGTGTCGCCTTCGAACAGAGCACTATTGTAACACCTCAGTTTTGACCTCGTTACATTAGATGTATATGATGATGTATATATTGTAAATGATTGTGGTGTGGAGCTAAAGGCCAAGGCCCCACCATTGATCGGTTATGCTCTGTTTTGGGATTTAAATTTGTCACCGATCGTATATCGGGGCATGCGGCATATATTATGTTGGTCATCATGTAAATATGCATCTATAAATAATTAAATGAACCTGACCAGCTACGATCGCGGCAACTAAATCGAAAGGGGCATGATTTTCACAAGGATAAGGGTGTGGGGGGGGATTTGTAAAACCTTGGCCAATGAGAGAGAAATACCCATGTGTCTTATCCCCTTGTGTTATCCAACCACCTTCATTGAATAATGGCTGGTGGTGGTTGAGGTAATTAATGGTTTTGGGAGTGGGGTGGCAGGACTGTCAGTCCTCACCCACACGCACACTCCACCCCTGTTGACATCATTCACACAGGGATTTTTCCACTCTCCCCACGACTGTGCAAAAACGCTCACGCACTTGCAATTCGAGTTCCCTCCATTGTTGTTCATTCTCACGCAGAGGGATTCTTTCCTTTTTTCATCTTCACGCACAGAACCTTTTGGGTTTTACCCAGGTAGTTTCTTCCTTCGCGGATTTGCGGATGATGTGGTCGTATCCACTCCCCACTGGCTGATTGTGGGTTCGGCATTGTTGCTCACGCTCATCCATAGGCTGGGAGACTGTAATTTCTTCCCCAGCGTGGTCTGTATATGTTTTCTTGGTGATCTCGTGCCCAGGATGACCTGTGTTTTCCCACGTTGTTGGCTGTGGTTGTTTTGGTCTTCCTTACATGTTGGGGACTGTTGTAATTTCGCTTGAGAGTCATTTTGGCCACGATAGGGCCAAGAATGACTCAGAATTCGTTTTCCTATTTAAGCTGTGACAGCTAAATTAATTTCTTGAGTGCAATGGTTGGTCTTCGTACTGTGAGAGGAGCAGGGATGTTGGCTTAGATTTGCTTGATAAACCTGGTGGCTGGAAACCACACAGATAGAGCTAGAGGGCTGGCCTTCTTCTCCATCACCCCTGAATAGCACTGGAAGGGAATGCAAGGCCTGAGGGACTGTGTAGCAGAGAAGGGACTGATTCCTTATGTTGGGTGTGTTTGGGTGTCTTAGAGGTCAGGCTAGTTCTGGTGTAGGTGTTCTTGGATCTGTAATGAGCTCACCAACTTAGCAATTTTCCTTCTCCATCTCCCTAATGGCCTGATAAACCCAACTCTGTTGGCTTAGCTGTGTGTTTTGTGTGTCCTTGGCTACGTGTAAGCCTGTTGTTCCCTTATTCCTTGGAGAATCATGCCCAGCTCGGGGGTGGCCGCACTGCTGAGAGATTAAGGAGCACACTGGCCTATGGTTGGGTGGAACGTTGCAGCGACGTAGCTGGTTGCGGATCGAATTCTTCATAAGATAAGTGATCTTGTGTATTTTGCTTATGCTATCTTAATTACTGTTAATGATTGTAATGAACATTTGAATGAATGCTGGTTTGAATGTATGATGTTTCCACTGTGTCTGATAGATGATTGCATAAGTGCATGTTTTATTTCAATGCATTTTCTTTAGCATTCTGTTTTCAGCAATTTTGTGAATGCACATGTTCACGGGGCTCTTAGCCCGCTGTGATTAAAGTTTGGGTCGCGCCCTCTACGCTGGTCGGAGGCATGCGGATGTGACAGTATGGTATCAGAGCTTAAGGTTGCAGCAATGGGCCTCTATGGGCCAAGAAGAGGCAATGATAGAAGCATAATTTCCTTCTACCTAGCAGCAATCAGGAAATTTGAGGACAACAAAAATTTCAAGAATTTTTCTAAGTGTTGACAGTTGGGTCATCGGAAGGATAGAGTTTCCAACTTTTGATGTGGCAGAAGGTCTAGCAGTTTCCCATCCACCGTTACAGTTGCAGAAGGGATTCGATCACCGATTCGTCGGAAGAAGAAAAGGAATGGGCGTCCACTATTGCAGATGGAGAAAGTATTTGGCATCCGATGAGTAAGTCTTCCGACTACTGACGCTACAAGGAAATTAAGTTCAAAAATTTTCTAAGTATAGAAAGTCATCGGCCATCGAAAGGAGAAAGTTCTTCGAGCATCCGCCGTTGCGGAAGCCAAAGTCATTTGGCTTCCAATGTAAAAGCCCGCCGACGCCGGAACACTTGGAAGAAAGCCGCGAAAATTGTCTAAGTGTCTGCCGGAAGAAGAAGAGGTCCGAGTGTCCACCGTTGCAGATGTAAAAGCAACTAAGCTTCTGAAGGGGAAAGTGGTCCAACTGCCGACAGTTGTTACAATCGGCGGAAAGAAGGAAGACCAATTTTGGAAAAAGTGTCTAAGTGATGAAATCGTCGGAAGAAGAAGTGATAACTGTTCCGCCGTTGCGGAAGAAAAGTGGTTTTTCGTCTGCTGTTGTGGAAGCCAAAGTCATTTGGCTTCCAATGAAAAAGGCTCCCGAGGTAGCGAAAGAATTAATGATTTCCCGTCCGCCGTTGTGGAAGCCGAAGGCACTTTCCGGCCGATCAAAAAGACTACCGACGCCGCAAGAGAAAGTGCACCTATCAGAATAGGAAAGTGAAGGAGCGTCCGCCGTTGCGGAAGCTGAAGGCATTTGTTGGTCGATGTGGAAAGACATCCAACAGCCGATGAGAAGGAAAGGCAAAATTCTGAGTTTTTCCATGGGATTTCTCAGCAGATTTCGACTGTTTTCAGAGGGATTTTTCAGCTGTTTTTCAGTGAAATTTCAGGGCTGAAAAAGAGAAAAGAGGCAGTGATCTTATGCGCCAGATTGCGCAAAAACCAGGGAAGCCACAAGGGGGCAAGCCCCCTTGACCCCCATCATCCCCTTTAGACAACCATCCCTTGATGAAGAAAATTTTGTGTGTTTGGGCATTTGTAATTTTATGATTATACCAGGAGAAGGTAAGTAATGTTGATTTGTATCAATGTTATGCATCTAACAATTGTGTTATTAACACGTTTGCAGAATCATAGTCACCTTCAAGAGAAGTATTCCAGGTAGTGTAGTTTGGTAAGTAAGTTGCGGTTCAGTCATGAGAACCCATGATGGGTATGATGCTCGGGATTCTGATGAGCATGCCCGAGATGCCATGGGAGAAAATCTCTGTAATAGAAATGATGACATAGAGTCTAATGGAAGGAGATTCTGAGAGACACTGTCAGATGTTGCAGCCACTATGAGAAGCTTAATTAAATCCCAGGAGGAGCAGCATCAGTTGAATGCTTCTATGCTGCAGAGTTTGACAGACTTGCAAAGGAAGATAGACTCTGGATGAGGTACAGCAAAACCAGAAGGCAGTAAGAGCAGTACTAGGAGAAGGAGAAGAACTTCTAGTGGAACATCTGATTCTGAAGAATCTAGCGGGGATTCCAGTTCTTCTTCTCATAAAAGAAAAAGAAAGAGACACCATAGGGATCGCACTCGAGATGAATTCAAGAAAGCTAAACCTCCTACGTTTGATGGTGAGGTAAGGACTGGACAAGAGGCTGAAGCTTGGCTTCTTGGCATAAAGAAGTACTTTCAAGTGCATGACTATTTAGTAAACATGAAGGCAAGAGTTTCCATATTCAATCTGAATGGAAGGGCATCCATTTGGTGGGAACACTTCAAGCAAGTAAAGAGGATCAGTGAAAGGAAACTGAAGTGGAAATAGTTCAAGAAGTACTTCAAGCAGAAATACCTATCTGACAGGTATTACGATGACAAGATTAAAGAGTTCCATGAGTTGAGGTTGGGACAACAGACCATGGAAGAGTATGCAAATAAGTTTTTGGAGTTGTTGAGGTATGTCCGGTACATCAGAGATGAAAAAGTGAAGGTCCAGCGTTTTCTAAGTGGATTACCTCAGTACAAAGATAGGATTGAGTTTTATGAACCCAGGACTCTTGAAGAAGCAATAAGGAAGGCTAAGTATTGCTATGAGCAAAGCAAAGGTAAACCTGATTACCATAAGGCATGGAAGGACAAGAAGAATGAGAAGTTTGACCAAAGAAAGAAAGGTTTCAAACCTTCTAGCTTCAAGAATCAACAGAAGCAGCCATCCCAAGCTGCGAGTAAACCAGTTGGAGTGACAAGAGAAAAGCCTAAGGATCCATAATAGAATAGAGGGCCACTTCAATGTTGGAAATGTGGTGGACCCCACATGCGCAGGAATTGTCCACTCGAGAATGAGAGTGCAAGGCCAACTTATAACATTCAAGAAGCAGAAACAGTGGGTCAAATGGCAAGGGCAGTTCCTAGGATCTATGCAGCACTAGAGGACCGTCAGGCAGATCACCAGTCAACTGTGGTTGAAGTAGCAGGTAAGATTGTTGAGCAATCTATTTCTATTTTGATTGACCCTGGTTCTACTCACAATTACATTACTCCTAGAGTAGCGGAGATTTGTGCTTTTAAGAAAGTAAAGCATAGGAAATCTTGGTTATTTCAGCTAGCCACTGGAACTAAGAGAAAGGTCAGTGAAGTGGTAGAGAAGTGCCCAATGGCCATGAATGGATTGGTCACTTGTGTAGATCTGAATGTTCTACCGCTTGGTTCCTATGATGTTCTCATTGGAATGGATTGGTTAGAAGCTCACAGGGTGAAGCTTGATTGTTACAATAAGACTTTTGAATGCATGAATGAAGAAGGGAACCTCGTAGTTGTGAGAGGTATTCCAAAGGTGATTTCAGTACGGCAGGGTTCAACAATGCAGTTAAAGAAGTTCTGTAGGAAGGGTTTCCAGTTGTATGCAGCTCAGATTTTGGAGGAAACAAGAGATGAAACTCCTCGATTGGAGGACTATCAGGTGTTACAGGAATTCAGGGATGTGTTTCCTGATGAGATTCCAGGGCTTCCTCCCAAGCGGGACATTGATTTCGCTATTGAACTTGTGCCAGGAGTAGCACCAGTGTCCAAGGCACCCTACAGAATGAGTATACTGGAGATGCTAGAATTGAAGATGCAACTGCAAGAGTTGTTGGAAAAGAAGTATATATGACCGAGTGTGTCTCCTTGGGGAGCACCAGTTCTGTTTGTCAAGAAGAAAGATGGTACACTCAGGTTATGCATTTATTACAGACAGTTGAACAAGGTTACTGTGAAGAATAAATATCCTTTTCCTAGGATTGATGACCTCTTTGATCAAATGAGAGGAGCAAGGGTATTTTCCAAGATTGACTTGAGGTCTGGTTACCATTAGGTGAGAATCAAGGATGAAGACATTCATAAGACAGCCTTCAGGACGAGGTATGGGCATTATGAGTTTGTAGTGGTACCGTTTGGTCTCACGAATGCACCAGCTACATTTATGTGCCTCATGAATAGTGTCTTTAGCAAGTATTTGGACAAGTTTGTGCTTGTTTTCCTTGATGACAATCTTGTTTACTCTAAGAATGAGGAAGAGCATGAAGAGCATTTGAGACTGACATTGCGATTGCTTAGGGAGCATCAGTTGTATGCAAAATTGAGCAAGTGTGACTTCTATAGAGATAGAATTCAGTACTTGGGTCACATTATCTCAGAGGAGGGTATATCTGTGGACCCCGAAAAAATAGAAGCCATTACGAATTGGCCTACTCCAAGAAATGTGATAGATGTAAGATCTTTTATGGGACTTGCAGGATACTACAGGAGATTCATTGAGGGATTTTCCAAAGTTGCACATGCAATCACTTCTTTGCAAAAGAAGGGGATGAAGTTCGAATGGACATCGAGGTGTGAAGAAAGCTTCCAGTAGTTGAAGAATCTTCTCACTAGTGCACCCATATTGAAAGTTGCAGATCCAGAGAAATATTTTGTGGTATGTACCGATGCATGCGGACAAGGGCTTGGAGGAGTCCTTATGCAGGACAACCACGTGATATGTTATGAGTCAAGAAAGCTGAAGGAGCATGAGAAGAACTATGCCACTCATGATCTAGAGCTTGCAGCCATAGTACATGCTCTCAAGATGTGGAGGCATTACTTGATGGGAAGGATATTTGAGCTTAGGACAGATCATTGTGGACTGAAGTACCTATTTGATCAGCCTACTCTGAATGCTAGGAAAGCAAGATGGCTGGAGTTTTTATGTGATTTCTATTTTGAAATCAAGCACATAAGGGGAAAGGAGAATAAGGTAGTTGATGCACTCAGCAGGAAGATGCAGGAAATGCATGTGGCATATCTTAGTATTTGCCAATCAAATTTGAGGTAGCAGATTGTTAGTCATGTTGCTGGAGATCAATTATATGAACAGGTAAAAGAAAAATTGCAACAGCAAAGTCTTGAGAAAAGGTATGATGGATATAAATTGGAAGAAGATGGACTTCTCACTTATAAAGGTAGAATTTATATTCCAAATGTAGCAGATTTGAGGAGAGTTGTTATGGATGAAATCCATCAAGCTCTGTATTCTAGTCACCTAGGATATCAGAAGACAATTGCTACAACTAGAAAGTAGTACTTTTGGCCAGGAATGAAAAGGGATATGGCTGAGTACATTTCAAGGTGTATGAAATGTCAACGGGTAAAGGTTGAGCATCAACATCCAGCAGGTTTGTTGCAGCCTTTGCCAGTTCCATAATGGAAATGGGAAGTTATTTCCATGGATTTTATTACAGGGTTGCCAATGACTTGGAGACAATATGATTCCATCATGGTTGTGGTAGACAAGTTAACTAAGGTAGCACATTTTATACTAGTTAAGTCTACATATGAGACTGGAGACATTGCAAAGATCTTCATGAAGGAGATATTCAAATTGCATGGATTGCCGAAGGCAATAGTTTCTAACAGAGATGTCAAGTTCACTTCCAACTTTTGGAAGGGGTTGTTTGCAGATTTGGGTACAAAGCTAAACTTCAGCACTGCATACCATCCTTAGACAGATGGGAAAACAGAAAGAGTTAATCAAGTGCTTGAAGACATGCTTCGCATGTACGTAATGGACAAACCAGCCAAGTGGGAAGATTACTTACACTTGGTAGAGTTTGCTTATAACAATGGACACCAAGCATCCTTGGGGATGAGTTCGTATGAAGCTTTGTATGGAAGAAGGTGTAGGACACCAGTGACTTGGGATAATCCAGTGAACCAGGTTGTGCTTGGACCAGAATTGCTCAAGGAAATGGAGCAAGAGGTTGTAAAGATTAGGCAGAAGCTAAGAGCAGCACAGGACAGATAGAAAAGCTATGCAGATAAGCATAGGGTGAACAGGGAATTCAATGTTGGGGATCATGTTTACCTCAGAGTGAGGGCAAGGAAGACTTCCTTGAAGCTTGGAATTTGTGCCAAGTTGTCACCAAGATATTGCGGGCCGTTTGAAGTGCTTGAAAGAATAGGGCCAATTGCATATAGACTTGCATTGCCTGCTAGCACTAGGGCTCATAATGGTTTTCATGTTTCTTTGCTTAAGAGATATGTACATGACCCTAACCATGTGGTAAATTGGGATATGATTCAGGTGGAACCCAAGGGAGAGTTCCGAATCAAGCCAATGCGCATCCTCGACAGGAAGGTCACAATGCTCCGGAACTGAGCCATAGGTCAGGTAAAGGTGCAATGGGAGCACTTCGGACCTGAAGAGGCCACATGGGAGCTGGAGGATGCCATGTGATTGGCACATCCATTTTTGTTCAATTTTGCGGAACACTGAGGCGATACCGGTGTAGCATTTTGTTCAATTTTGTAAAGCACTGAGGACAGTGTTATTGAAGGGGGAGGGGAATGTAACACCCCGGTTTTGACCATGTTACATTAGATGTATATATTGTAAATGATCGTGGTGTGGAGCTAAAGGCCAAGGCCCCACCATTGATCGGTTATGCTCTGTTTTGGGATTTAAATTTGTCACCGATCGTATATCGGGGCATGCGGCATATATTATGTTGGTCATCATGTAAATATGCATCTATAAATAATTAAATGAACCCGACCAGCTACGATCGCGGCAACTAAATCAAAAGGGGCGTGATTTTCACAAGGATAAAGGTGTGGGGGGGGGATTTGTAAAACCTTGGCCAATGAGAGAGAAATACCCATGTGTCTTCTCCCCTTGTGTTATCCAACCACCTTCATTGAATAATGGCTGCTGGTGGTTGAGGCAGTTAATGGTTTTGGGAGTGGGGTGGCAGGACTATCAGTCTTCACCCACACACACACTCCACCCCTGTTGACATCATTCACGCAGGTATTTTTCCACTCTCCCCATGACTGTGCAAAAACGCTCACACACTTGCAATTCGGGTTCCCTCCATTGTTGTTCATTCTCACGCAGAGGGATTCTTTCCCATTTTCATCTTCACGCACAGAACCTTCTAGTTTTTACCCACGTAGTTTCTTCCTCCACGGATTTGTGGATGATGTGGTCGTATCCACTCCCCACCGGCTAATTGTGGGTTCGGCATTGTTGCTCATGCTCATCCCCAGGCTGGGAGATGGTAATTTCTTCCCCAACGTGGTCTGTATATTTTTTCTTGGTGATCTCGTGCCTAGGACGGGATTTTTTTTCCCACGTTGTTGGCTGTGGTTGTTGTGGTCTTCTTTACATGTTGGGGACTGTTGTAAATTCGCCTGAGAGTCATTTTGGCCACGATAGGGCCAAGAATGACTCAGAATTCGTTTTCCTGTTTAAGCTGTGACAGCTAAATTAATTGCTTGAGTGCAATGGTTGGTCTTCGGACTGTGAGAGGAGCAGGGATGTTGGCTGAGATTTGCTTGATAAACCTGGTGGCTGGAAACCACACAGACAGAGCTAGAGGGCTGGTCTTCTTCTCCATCACCCCCGAATAGCATTGGAAGGGAATGCAGGGCCTAAGGGACTGTGTAGCAGAGAAGGGACTGATTCCTTGTGTTGGGTGTGTTTGGGTGTCTTAGAGGTCAGGCTAGTTCTGGTGTAGGTGTTCTTGGCTCTGTAATGAGCTCACCAGCTTAGCAATTTTCCTTCTCCATCTCCCTAATGGCCTAATAAACCCAAATATATTGGCTTGGCTGTGTTTTTTGTGTGTCCTTGGCTATGTGTAAGCCTGATGTTCCCTTATTCCTTGGAGAATCATGCCCAGCTCGGGGGTGGCCGTGCTGCTGAGAGATTAAGGAGCACGTTGGCCTATGGTTGGGTGGAACGTTGCAGCGACGTAGCTGGTTGCGGATCGAATTATTCATAAGATAAGTGATCTTGTGTATTTTGCTTCTGCTATCTTAATTACTGTTAATTATTGTAATGAACATGTTGAATGAATGCTGGTTTGAATGTATGATGTTTCCGCTGTGTCTGATAGATGATTGCATAAGTGCATGTTTTATTTCAATGCATTTTCTTTAGCATTCTGTTTTTAGCAATTTTGTGAATGCACATGTTCATGGGGCTCTTAGCCCGCTGTGATTAAAGTTTGGGTCACACCCTCTACGCTGGTCGGAGGCATGGGGATGTGACAACTATATATCACATCCATTGGTTGGGTTTGTAGTTTGACTTTAGGAGCTGTACTCATTTATCTGATTTTATCTCCACCGACTGGTTAAGCTTCCAGTCCCTATGGAGCCTCTGTCGATGCCTCCTGTGTCGCAAAGATGTCCCAGTTTGTATATCGAGTCTATGTTGCCTTTATTCAGTCACCATTCATCGTTATGCTCTTGTTCGAAGGAAGTTGAAACTTGAGTCGGCCATTCCTCAGTTATCTTGATTTTGCATGTCGTCCATTCCTGGTACAGTTACTGGTTCATGCACCTTATGATCAAGTCCTTCCACATTATACAGCTTTGCTGAGTACCTCGTGTTGGGTGATGGGAGATGCCTTAATGCCCTCCTTCCATCATATTTCATCCCATCGACTTCAGATCATTTATTATAGGATTGGAATCTAGAGTCATTTTGAGTGCCTTGAGACTTGCAATCATCAGTGGCAGGTTCTCTCGCCATCGACAGTCTTTGGGAATACCTCAATGTCCCCTGATCGATGGATCATCTCAAGTGTTCGACCTCAACACATTTATTCACACTTGTTATTTTGCACTCTAGTACCTTGATTCCCATTTTCATTATCGGTGGGTGATCGTGCATCAGTTAACGGTATACATCAATGACCGGTAATCAGACGATGAAATACTATGTTCGACCTCGACACCTCTATTCACATAGTAGGACATGTACTCATAGCGGTTTGTGTAGAAGACCTTCCAGATTGGTGGCATCTCTTATATGCTACCTCCTTGATCGTGCCAGTGTTCATGAGATTCCATCTCTCATGACTTGATTCCAGTATATGTCAAATATTTTCAGCCATTATGGAGATCTTGATCCATTATATATCTTCAGCTATTATGGAGATCATGGTCCTTTGTATATCTTCATCATGGAGATTCTGATCTATGTATATTGTATGTGGCGATGACCACTTATGTGATATCTTGTATCATGCCTATTCATGGCCATTGTACTCTTATGTATCTGGGACTGCTATATGTATTTGCAGTTATGTGCAGAGTTGTATCATTGTACTATGCTGATTGGGTGGCTGGTCTTCCATTTGGGATTCTTCATCACTCCACTTCTGGGATGGACTTATAATGTATTTTGGCCATCGTATGACCCCTCTGACCTCACACATTAGGGGGCATCTGTTATAGCTGATTTTACCACTCTAGGTGAATCACACTTGTATGGCCTTTCCCCTGTCCCTCTGCAGACTCTTTGGACCCTGTGGACCATCTTTTGTCCTTTGATTTTTCCTAAACCATCCCTAAAAACATGTGAAAAATGATACACGCGACTTTTAAACCCTTAATCGCGTGTATACGCGGGTTTGACCCCTAAAACCATGTACATCGGGATGTGTACAAAATCCAAATCCTTTTGGAGTTTTCCTTGACATGGATCCGACTCACTTGAATCCTGGCCTTCCATATGCCTTGAGATCACTCGGATTCGACCTTTCATTACCCCTTTGAAAATCTATATAAGGAAATCTATGGTACATTGAAGGCATATGAGAGAATTGAGAGCAAAGAAACTATAGTCCATTGTTGCCAGAACTTATGCTTGAGTCTGCATCCCTTTGTCCCTTCGAGCACTTGTGTGTTCTTCCCAAGCTTGCCTTTTTCTTGTGAGCTTGCTGTTGAGAGATGGAGGATTGAGGTGGTGGAGGCCCAAGTGGGGGATTCAGTTTCTCCGATTCGCAGACGTATTGACAGAGGTTGCATCCATTGAAATCTTTGATTTTATATTAATAGAAATATCTTTTCCTATCCAATAATGTGTGTTTGAATGAATATTTTATCCATGGATGTTTTCAAATGCTTATACATTGTTGATTATATATGATAGAATAGATCTAACACCAATATATATAGTATGCTTGTATTGTTTACTTGTTGTTGAGGGGGTAATCTATCAATTCAAGCTAAAGTTGGAAAGCTCAACGAGGATCTACTTCAACCGTCTAGAATAAGGTACGAGGTCTGATCCTTTAGTGTTAGATATTTAATTTCTATTGCATATTGGAAAGGATTGATTTCTGGAGTCAAGCTGTCTGTTGTGGTACCCCAAGCCATATGAATTTCTCTCTGTAACAATTAGTTAGTTTTATATGTTAAAAAACCTAAAAACATTGTTCTTGTTTTTTTTTTTTTTCCTATTGTTATTGTTGAACTGTACCCTATAATTTGCAATATATAGGGTTGGTGCTTTTGCACGTAGCCGAGGAGAATCCCCACTACAAATACAAATTAATTAATTAGGCGTGTTTTGATACATATTGTTCCATAACTTTATTAATTGCTCTTTGATACATATTTTGTTTCCGTGTTAATTTTCATTTTTAATGTCCATATCATAATTTTTCAACAAACCTTTGAACTTCATATGTACTTTAGTTTGTAAATAATGATGAAGCAAAAGCCTATACATATGAATTTTAAATGTTTCTAACAAAGGAGAACATATTTCATCAATATGTTGTATATGGTAATAATGATCAAACATATTCATGTCTAACATAAAGTACATCAATCACAAATAACATATATATCTAATAAAACACAAGCATTATCTAACAACATCATGTATCATACACATCAAACATCACAAAGTCCATAATAATCTAAACATTATCTAACTGCATCATCTAGCATATACATCTAACACATATAAACATCATCTAGCATACATATCTAATAATCAAAGATAATGAACACAAGCATTGTCTAAGATAATCATCACACATATCTAACAAGCATCATTTAACATACACATCTAGCAAACATATCGAACATGACCTAACAATAAGCACATCAACATCAACATATAAATAAAGTACATCAACATGAACATGAAGAATGCACCATATATACATATATGAAAAAAAATATCAAACTATGTTAGCAGGCAGTTTTGGAGGTAACTAGTTGCGGAGCATTGAGGATGATGCATAAGGCAGAAGATAATGCGCAAGGCAGAAGATGGCACGCAAGGAATATTGGCCACATTTTGTGGACTTTGGTCATATTTTGATCATTATTTTGTAGTTTTTGGTCCAGGTAGTTAGAAATATAAGTTAAGTGGACCACTGATGTAAAGGAGCAAGCCTATAAATATATTTAGGATTGTAAATGTTAAGGAGTCTTTCGGGGAAGAGAACTTGGAGAGTCTGGATACTTGGTCTTTGATCTTGAATCTATTCGTGATCTGTCTGTGATGCAAGATCTGAATTGAAGAACTATCTTTAAGAACCTATGTTTTGGTGTGAAAGTTAATATGACATGACGGGGATTTGATAGAAACACTGCATCTTTTTACATCTTTTTGTTTTCCTGTTTTTTGTGATGTGATGTTAATGAATGATAATGCAATACAATGTTTCTCCCTAAATGATGCGATGCGTCTATGTGTTGAATAATGATATATTTATGCATCAATACTTCCACAACAACCTGAATATGTTAATATTGAGATGGTGACCGAATCGACGATGAATGTATGAACCAATGCTTAGATCTCCTAAGTAATGCTATGATAGTCTGACAGTAGATGTGCAATCCTCCTTATTACTGCAGAAACTTGGTTTCGACAGTTCTCCCTCAAACATATCGAGTGAGACCTCATCTGCTCTGCAAGTGTTGCTAGATAGGGTAAAACCTGTCTGAGCTAGTGCTCATGGAGATCACTGCGTTAAGGGTGTCAACAGAGAGTGAACCCATGTTGATGGATCTGTGTCAAAAAATGGTTCTATTGTTGAGAAGGAGGACATATTTTGGCATCTGACAAGACCGAAAATTCAAGATTGGTTCGATCAGAAGGCACGAGAATTTGCTGTGGAAGAAAATCAGAACCTTGGAGTAACGGCACAGAAGTGGCTGGAAAGGAACCTATATTCTGATCTACACGAGTCCTTGTTTTCATATTTTTTGATCATTTTGTACAAGTGATTGGAATGATTGACCTATTAGAAGACAAATTTTCAAGGAGGTGAGCCCACTTGCTGGACCCCGGAGTTGATCCAGCAACTACAGGAGGTAGATAAAAGAGTATCAAGAGCTGCCAAGGCCTGGCTTGACAGCATCTTGGAAGTCTACATCAGTGAGTTCGGAGTTGACACAGTAAAGTATTATAGCGACGTAGAAAGGGAGTTCTTCAAAGGACCAAGAGGTAGGTTTATGTTATTATTGCAACTTTCAATTAAGATGCTCATCTGTGAAAAATGCATATTGAAGATGAACTCTGATGAGTAGAGCCTTGGTGTGCGGAGGCTACAGATACCGCAAAGATAGGGGGGTGAATGGAATGATACAGGTTAGATGGATGGGAGTTACGATGAGACTGTGAGGGAATTTGAGGAAGGAAGTGGTCTTCTTCGAAGTGGAGTAAGGTTTTGGTAAGAGAAGATGTAGAGGACAAGAGAGAGTCCTGATGCGACTGAAACAAGAGGCTATGAGAGAATATCACAAGGGACGAAGCGACCCTATAGTGACAAAGGAGACAACCAAGCTACGTCTAATCCTGAATAAATATCAACCCCCAGCAACAACATACCCACACCTTCGTGCACTGCATCGGACTCAGGAAGCAATACTAGCTTGACACTGACTTTTCCAACATGTCAACAACACTCTAATATTAGCAGATCAGTGAACGTAGGAAGAAGGCCCAAGATGGTGGGAAATGATATGAAGTTACCTCTGTTCCATGGGAACGGGATCGAGGATCTTGAACAATACTAGTTTTTATGTGAGACAGTTTGGACCATAAAGTAAGCTCAAGATGATGATGTTAAGAAGGGTCAGTTGGAGACAACCCTCCAAGGTCATACAATGGATTGGTTCATGAAATTTGGGCAAGTGCCCACGGGGACTCCAACGAAGACTTTGGCTGAGATCAGAAAATAATTGATTGAAGAGTTCAGAAAGCTGAAATCCGAGGTGCAATATATCATAGAGTTGAAAGAGATCAAGTAGTATCCAAATGAGACTGTTTGGGATTTTGATCGGCGATTCAAGACACTGATGGCGAGAGTTAGTTTTGGCATGAGTGATGTACAACATAAGGAATGGTTCATCGCAACATTAGTTTCGCATATCATAATTCCTTTGATGTAGCAAAAGGTTGCAACACAAAGAGAGGCTCTAGATATCGCGATGAAGTTGGAAGATTCACGTGTTGGTGAGACTTGAGTTGGTATGAATCATATTCAAACGCAATTGGAAAACTTGATGATCCAATTGCAGGATATCAAGAAGGGAAGGGAGAATCACGAAGAAATATGGTGTACTTGATGTTGGGAAGAAGGACATCATAAGGATCAATGCCCAGATTTCTGGAATTACTTGTTTTTGGGAGCTCCAAATCTATTGAGTCATGGCAACATGCCATGGTTCCACATCTTCCAAGTCCATGGGCATCAACAGGAATATTGTGTGTATATGTAGAAGATGGTCACGAAGCCGAAAAAATTGTATTGCACGTTTTGTCGATCTGTTGGGAATGAAGACAAGGATTTTCAAGCATATGATTTTCTCCAAGATAAAACAATGGAAATGTAATACATGAAGGGAGAATACCATCGAATGATGCAGCAACCACAGTAGCAGTCGTAGGTAGTACATCCACAACTATAGACACAGTTTGTGCCACAACCACAACCGCAACCGCAGCTTGCTCCATTGCAGCCGTAGTACAATCAGATGCAGTATGCTCTACAATAGCCATAGTATACTCGTATGCAATATACTCATCCACAACAGTATGTCCAGTAGCAGCTGAATCCCCTGCCTCAGCAACAGTTTAACCAACTGCCGTATCAGCAACAAGGAGGATTTTGCAGAGGATTCTGAGGAGGAGGAGGTGGAGGTTTTGGTCGAGGAGGATGATGAGGTCGCAGACCTATACAATGTTATAATTGTCGAGTATTGGGACATTATTAGAGATATTTCCTAAACTTGCAAGCACAATGTACTTATTATATTGCTACTGACCACACTGTTGAGAACTGCCCGCAGTTGATCGCGAAGTAGCAAGCAAGGAACATTCCGTAGTTGCAGAACTAGAACCAAAATCAGAACCAAAACCAGATTTAGAATAAGAATCAAAATTCAAATCAAAATGTGAACCAACAAGTGAATCCACCATTGAACTAGAACCAAGGACCGACAGTTGCGACAGTCTTAGCAGAACCCAAAGTTTATTTTGCTAATGTTGTTGTAATCACTAGTGGAGGTACGATGATAGAAGATGATGGCCTAATTCCACAAGTCTGATTGCCTGGGAATAAGAAGGTACAATTTGACATCGACATTGAGCGGGACACCTTCTTTGAAGCACGTGACGTGATCAGAAGAGATCCAGGTAAGTCACATGTTTACGAAATGGCACCTATTTTTTGTTCCACCATGTTCACAGGACCATCACAACAGCATGGTACCTTGTAAAAATTATTTGAAATTTATCTATCGTTGGCGAAAGACCTTGATGCACTCACTTGAGATCGCGAGTCTATTACATCGACTAAAGAAAGGGCATAGGGAGTCTACTGTGAACTCCCTGCACAAGAGGAAAATTGGAAAAGAGATGAGAATGAATATTCAGATTGGGGATTGCGAGGTAGATTCAGTTATTCTGGATGTAGTCTTGGATGTCACCATTCGAACCATGCAGAATATGGGGAGCCCTGTTGGCATCCCAACAACTCCCCTTGATTTGTGTAAAATCAAGGGCCACCCCATGTAATTTTTTGTAAATACTTAGCTTTGGGTATTCTTCTATTTTATCTTTCTTGATTTAGTTAGTTGTTTGATGATCTCCTTTTGACCCTTCGTTTTTAGAATTGCCTTTTCTTTGACTTGGATTTCTTTCTTTGATCCATTGCTTTTTGCGATACTTGTTCTTTGGCTTGGTTTTCATTGTAGAAGGATTTTGTGATTTGGATATCTTTGTCGTTGGAGTCCTCTAGTTGATGAACAACACTTGCTTAGTCTCACTTGAGCATGTTTGATTCAATTGTACATTTCACTTTGAAAGAATTCAATCATTTGGGTTTTACGACAACCTTCTCAAATTTCAATATTAATGAGTCAATGAGTACTTTGGCTGATTGAATTAAATTAAGCAAACATTCGTCTTTATGAAATCTTGAAAAAATTATAGAGTACTTTCAAAATCTGTGATTCTGAAGGTATTCTTAATCTTGAAATATTTATTTCATTACAAAATCATTTGCAAGAAGATTATTATAAATTATGAAAGTCATTATTTAAAATTCATTTAGCAGTTGCTAAATTAATTTTCATATATAATTAATTGGATTTTGATTATGGTTTGCGTTTATGAGTCTTACACATTAGATCTTTAATTTTTATCATAATCAAAACTTTTAATCTCATAAAGGTTTTATTTAATTAATTTATAATAATTAAGAAAAAAATTGACAATATATCTCATGTTTTACATATTGATGATTAATATTAAAACATGAAAATGATTTGAAATTATGTCCAACATTTAAAATTAAAACCTTATGATATTCTATAATTCACCATCTGAATTTCACCTTAACTCATGTAGAAAAGGTCAAAACGAAAATTATATTTAAAAATTTATCCATGCAAAGTGAGTCATATAGAAACATAATATAATTAGTTTGCAAGAAGATTTTCATTGAAAAGTCAACGGGTAAAAGTGGTTAATCTTTGAACAATATTATTAGTTTGCAGGAAGATTTTCACTGAAAATTCAACGGGTAAAAGTGGTTAATCTTTGAACAATATTATTAGTTTGTAGCTCACTCTAAAGATGATTCCATCCGCTACATAAAGATGATTCCATCCGCATTTACGCTCTTAAAGGTTCATGTGAAGCATTGTTGGACGCAAGCACATAAGAGGACTAAGTGCTCAATGTTACTTATCTCAGGCACATAGGAGGAGTAAGGGAGTAAACATTTTTTTTGGTTCCACTGATCTCAATTGCTTGAACTTCTTAACTTCCTTGATGTTTAAAACTGATTGCATGCTCTTAATTGAAGTCTTCTAAGTTGACTATGGGCTTCAGTTTGAAAAGATTTAGATATTATTGATCTTAACCTTAATAAATCCCCTTAGCTTTAAAGTCACACAGATTTGTAAAAAATTCTTAAACAATGTTATTTTAATTACAATTTAAGAACCTTAAAGTTATTTTGGAATTAAAAGAGTATTATTTTATTGATTTTGAACCAATGGTGGGATTTTACAATTTATGAACTTAACTTCTATGAAATAGATTATGCTTTAGGGCATCGTGTTGGGATATATGGAACGGTTTTTATTACTTAGTTTGATTCCAAGTGGACATCATTCATTTTAGAAGGACTCGCCAACAATTGCCATTAACACGCCAAGTTAACTATGATTTTAACTGCAATAAAAAATGTTTTTTATCAATACTGGCTTTTCTTAAAAGTTGTGATATTACGTCTATTGTGGGAGTGGATGAAGTAATCATTTGGTTTGAGTTTCCTTGCAGTTCACTCTGCTATTAATATTTTTTTTTCGTGTCAAATATATGATAATTAAAGCATAATGATGTCAATGAAGAGATTGTTAACATCTCCCAAAATGCATTAAAACTAGCATTTGCACTAGGAGATGCAAAGGAACGCCGAGAGGGTAAAACTATTGAATCTTTACTACAATAAACTTTCTGTAATAGACCTTTCCTAATGGCACTGTTCGTTTACAGACCTCAAAACCGAATAGGCCTTATTTCCGCACTTCCGCACTTCCCTCACTCCGCAGTTCCTCCCTATTGCTAGCTGCAAAAAATCCCATTTTGAGTCATGAAAATGGGATCCCCCATTAACATTTTTAACTGGTTTGCCAAACCATATTTCCTTAATGGGAACTATCAAGCTATGAGTATGATGTTTTCACTTAATAAAATTTCCTCTTTGGTCTTGTTTTTTTTGGGATTTTGTTTATCTCAGAAGCACCTTTTTGTTTTGGGTGCTTCCACCTTCTACATTTTTCTTTCTGCAGTGCAGAATGCAATGATCCATTTTTTTCAAGTGATCCAGGAAATCCATTCCTGACTTCTTCTTTCTACCCATGCAGATTCCAAAATTAGTATTTTTCGTTAATAAAATTTTCTTGCCGACTTCCAATTTTCACTGTGCGGTTTGCAAAAATCGGAAGTTACAAGTTGTGCTTTCCGATTTCCGCTTTCCGCCGTGCGGAATGCGGAAGATAGAAAAGTTTTTATTTTTAATTTTTAATTTTATCATTTTTTGGCCTTCCAATTTCTGCAGCGCAGAAGGCGGAAATTGGAACTTTGATGTTTTTCTTCGTAATTTTTGTTTTCTTCCACCTTCCACTTTCCAAAGTACGAAATGTGGAATGCAAAACTTTGATACGTTTTTAGTTCAAATAAATTTATTTCTGACTTCCTCTTTTCGCTGTGCGGAATGTGAAAGCCAGAAATGCCAAATCCAAACTTTCCCAAATTTTCTATTTCCGAAGTTTCAGCTACGCGCTTTCATCTTAGCCGTTTATTTTTTGCTAGATCTATGGTTTAGATTTGTTTCACGGTCATCAACTTCCACTTTCCACTATGTAAAATGCGGAAATCAAAAGTTACAAGTTCGCAATAAACTTTTCGTGTTTTCTGACTTCTACTTTCTGCTGTGTGGAATGCGGAATTCGGAAAAGTGTTTGTGGTTTTTTTTTTCTCATTTTTCCGACTTCTGGTTTCCGCAGTGTGGAATGCGGAAATCAGAACTTTGATGTTTTTCTTCACAATTTATGTTTTCTTCTGCTTTCCGCTTTCTGAAGTACGGAATGCGAAATGCAAAGC
Source organism: Pseudotsuga menziesii (assembly GCA_001517045.1). Lineage (NCBI taxonomy): Eukaryota > Viridiplantae > Streptophyta > Pinopsida > Pinales > Pinaceae > Pseudotsuga > Pseudotsuga menziesii. The sequence continues at coordinate 1,057,032 of LPNX011233811.1, forward strand.
TTCAATAAGTTTTTAGTTCAAATAAATTTCTTTTCGACTTCCGCTTTCTACTATGCGAAATGCGGAAGCCAGAAACGCTAAATCCAAACTTTCCCAAAATTTCTATTACCGAAGTTTTAGTTGCATGCTTTCATCTCAGTCATTTATTGTTTGTTAGATCTACGGTTTAGATTTGTTTCTCCATTGAGATTTTGTCTATATAGTCTGTTCAAATCTCTGAGGTTTTTGCCATTTTTTACCTGTGTTTTTCACTGTTCCTAGAGGTTTTTACTGCAATTTATTCTTGCTCGAGTTTACATTTTTCACTGGTTTTGAAATATTTCTACCGATAAGTTAACTCTTTATGACCATTTATCCTATTATTATTTTCATGGTATAAAGTTTTTACCATGGTTTCCAAATTTCGAGAAGAGATGGCATCTTCTGTGCCAAGAAACACAAGATCAAAGATGGCTCTGCAAAGAGCAGAAGTCCAAAGACCTAAACATCGAAATTTTCATAGACACTAGTGGGTGTATTTCTGAAAACCTGCATTTGGACTGGTCGAGGATCTATTCTTTCTTCTATAATGACGATTTCTAGGCCATTCCTCATGACCAACCTGCTTATATTAGAATTCAAAGCTCCTACCTCCATATAATTGTCGCTAGACCACCATTTATTCCCTACACAGACCCGGTGAAGTGGGAACTCGATGACGCTAAACCTGAGAACCATGTTTTCAATGACCACATTGGTACTTTTCTGGCCTCATTTCACCCTGATATTTTTTCCAAGGATTACACACTTGGACCCCCAAAACAACTACTAAACCGTAAGTTCCTGGATGAAGCAACTTCCCGTTTCAATTATGAAGAAGTGGTGAAATCATGGATGGAAAATGTTGCCCTATTTGTCCCACAACTAGGTAATGCCTACCCTGTTTCATGGTTCAAGGAACCATATTTGAAATTTGCAGTTATGTTCTGCTAATTATATGGGTGAGCAAATTGCACATTATTCATAAAAGAATGGGTTCTAGAAGCTCACCACATTCTTCTATAGGTGAGTCTTTTAATTGGGTTCAGATTTTATCTGTTAATTTGTAGGAGGAAATTGATAAATACCAAAAAACCAAGGCAAACAAAAAACTCCAATTTTACATGTCAGCCTATGTCATGGACGTTTTTTGTGCAACTTCAGCATTTCTTGACCTAGGTTGGAATTGGAAGAAGAATTGTCCACTAGTTCATATTTATTGTTTTGACATGTGGGAGGATAACTTCGTTCCTTTCATATATGACATTTGCAATCTTTTATTAGGGTCCATGTATCATAAAATTTTCAAGGTTGATGATCCAACATTTTCAGAAAGAGCCATGGCTTTGATTACTTTACATGGGGATTGGTATGTTGGCCCAATAATTCTCCTATTTCGAGATTTGGGGTAGCAACACGGTCCATCTATTGCCGAAAATTGTTCCTGACCGCATGGTCTTGCAGGAATTTTCTTTTCAAACATTCATCAATGGCGCTTTCCCAAAATTGTCCAAGCACAAGAGGAAGGGTTGGCCTAAGTTTTCGTTGTCTTTGGATTCTTTGGTCCTACAAAATTCTACCTATGCAGGTTTGATGGGTAAGGAAATCACAACTATGAACCTGGATGAATCCTCTAAAAGAATGCATGATATTAAGGCTTATCTGGCTAGCCTCTTTTCTTAAGAATGAGCTAAGTTCTATTACACACACGAGGATCTACCAGATGACTCCATGTACAAGGGAGCTATCTATTTTCGGGAAGCACTAGAAAATATCATTCACCCAGAGGTAAAGTCCCATGTTTTAAAATATAAGAAAGAGATGAAGAATTCTACCCTTCATTTTATAAAATTGATATTTGATGCAGAGGAAACAATTCAAAGGGAAAACATGGAGAGAGAGGCAAGACAACAAGAAACGGAAGCTTCTACTTCAGCATCCTAGTCCAAAGACAAGGGAAAAGTTGTCATAGAAACCCCTCGGAGTGCTCACTCTTCACAAGAGATGGAAGCTCTACAAAGAGGGGGAGAATTTAAATAAGGTCTAGCCAAGCTCAGTGCTCAGCTTTGAAAACAGCTGCAAGAGGATGAACCTCAACCAAAGAAATAGAAAACTCAACCTATTTCCCAGTAACCACAAGTAACTGAAGCATCAGTGGCTCAAACAAAGCACATACCTCAGCAGGTACTCAGGGATGTACAACCACTACAGATATTTCCACTTTCTCTTCAAGAGCAAGTTCCTCTCCAATTTCCTCTAATCCAACAGGTTGAGCCTCAACCCCATCCTGAAATTGAGATCCATGAAATTCACAGTGATCTAGAGGAGAAGGCCAAAACCCCACATGCCCTGTTAATATCGTTACCTCCATCACATATTTTGTTCTTGATGCACAGTTTTCAACAAATCATTATGATGCTTTATTTCCTCAATATTCTTTTTCCCATTTGAGTTTAAATCCTATTCTTGAAAACACTTTTAGAGACCCATTATTATCAGAATAATTGCAAGTCCTACCACCCCTTATTCTCCACTTGTTTCATCAGTTCCCCATACACCTCATACCACCACCACATCCTTGCATATTCTATCTTCCCTATTAGAAATCCCTCTCCTCTCCACAATTCCTTCTTCAGAAGTTAAAACCGTTATTCCCACCTCTTCCACTTCCCTTATATCTGTTTTCCCTAATCCCCCCTTGGACATTTCTCCCATCAATGTAGAAATTATGGTCTCATGATCACAGCCTCAGCCATCAACTACAACCCAAAAGGAAACCCTTTCACCCTCAGAAGAAATAGCAATTTTGGAGAGGATGTTGTTGTTTCATTAGGGAAGTTTTTTTGGAGAAAGAAAGATAAGGCCATATTGAAGACATGATCGAAGAGGACAAGAGAAGGTACACTCAGAGATGTTCCTTCCCTTAATAAAGTTGTCTGGAGAACTGATGCTCCTAATGAAAAACAAGGAGCATTAGATACAACACCTGATATGGGAGCCTTTGCAAGGGCTAACTATGATTCAGTGTCACAACTGACTAAAGATCTCCTCAGTAAGGAGCGGGAATTATAGACAACCCAAAGGGATCTGGAAGCAACTGAGGCATGTCATGTTAAGGAGATTGAACTCCTTAAAAAAGAGCATGAAGATAAACAGAGCCAATTGCAGAAGAAAATCGACGGTCTCAAGCATCATCTTGAGAAATCAGAGATCCTGAACAAGCAACAAGCTAATCAGAATGCTACCCTAGAGCAGCAACTCAAAGAATCACAACTATCTTCAACTACCTCATCATTTTCAACATTAAAAACTGAAGAGTTTAAACAATTAGCTTGTAGGTTCAATGAGCAATATCGTCAGTATATGATCATTCTGTACACAGAGTTTGGTGAAATTCAGGAACTGTACAATTCATTTGAAGAATAGTCAAATTTCCTGCAGGATCATCATGCTCGAAAAACTGCAACAGTTAAGGCATTAGAGGATTTGATTGGCTAGAAAACACACATCATAGACATACTAAAGGATATTCCAATCTTGGATAAACTTCGAGCTAAGAAAACCAAAGTTACAATTGAAACTTGGGAAGGCATCTACGATGCAATAGAGACCATCATCCAAAATGGCTAAGCGACATGCAAGCATAGGTGGACAACTTCATATGTTTTACTCAGTTTCTTAGGTTTTCCTATGCTAGGACCAATCAAAGAGGCACCTTCCCCAAAGCTAAAATTAGAATAAGTTGAATGATCCTTTGCTGCAGCTAAGGAGAAAATTCAAGGTGTCACCCATCTTACCTTAAAGGAGATGACGAGCTGGATAGAGACACCTAATTCTGTTATGGCTAGGATACAGTTTTATCTTGGTGTATAGAAAAAGGTAAAGAAGAGGGAGATCGCATCCCAGATTATGAGGGAAGAAGTACATATTGACCAAGATAAATATCAGGACATTGTTTTCTTGATGGACGTAGATGCTAAGTGGCGTTCTGCCCTTGGCCAAACCTAAAATGTTTGATCTTGTAATCCCACATCTTGGGAATTTTCTTTTTTTTGTAAGACTTTGTAATATTATTTAAAGGGAAATGTTTCCCAAGTAAAGGGGGGAATTTTTTGCAGTCATTGATGCTTTGTTTCATGGTTATTTGTTAAATGTATTTAACGAATTATAGTGATTTTTATACCTTTATTGTTTTATTGATTATCAGTGGTATCTATTGATGTGCTGATTCATGTCCTGATTTTTCACTACATGTTGAGGTATTCCATATATGTTAAGAAAATGTATTTGTTTGATTGATGTGATTTATTCTACTGGTGATGACTAGTAAATGATATTTGATACTAATTTGTTAATTAATATTACCTCTTGGATGTATTGTACATTTGTGACTTTTAGATAAACCTTATGCAATATTTTGTTAGAGATTTATTTGGAGTTGGTTGAGGAGACTTATCTTAACTTGCTTTCATGGCGTATATCGACCTGATCAAGTGGGCAGTTGATTGTGCAAGCCCTCAAGAACATTTTTTCCATGACCACTACTAGAGAAGGACAACCAAAGAGATATCAGGAAAGCTCTATAGTTTTGGAAACATTGTAATTTTTTGCAATTGAATAAAATTACATTGTTACTTATGTTATGTTCTATGGTTATTTATTAATTTTCGTTTCATCAATTTCAATTATTCTTCTATATTTGTGGTATACTGATCATAGGTTGTTGATGTATTGAATGTGTTGATTTATGTACTGATTTTTCATTAAAATATTGACATATGAAATGTACATTGAATACACACATTTATTTAATTTACATACTCTTTTACTGCAACTGATGAATGGTTATTGATTTCTAATACTAATATGTCAATTATTATCACCTGATAGGATTATTTTGTATTCATATAATACTTTAGATAAAGCATTGCAATTGTTATTGTTGAGTTTTATTTAAAGTTCATTTAAGGAAATAAGAGTTGATCTATATTTGTATACGTTGAGTAATTATTTCCTTGTTATCAATTATATATCATAACTTTCCTACCTAAAAAATTTCACACTCAGTGTCTCAGTTCCTAAGAGTCCAAAATCCAATTACTGCAAAATTTCTTGGATCTTCGTTGAAACAAAAGCAAATCTTTTACATCAACAAGCCACCAACTAAAAATAGTACATCTATAGCAGGATCATGTTCTATAGTTGAACGTGAGGGGCTCAAAAAACTTTGCTTAATAGCTGAGTTAGAGAAACTTAATACTTCTATCATGCCTGAACATCCCAAAAGGAATTACGCAGAGAAATCCATAAAAGTAAGCCTATCCCATGCAGACCATGTTGAATTGATTCTTGGTGATTCACAGCCTGATCTAATGGTAGAAAAGGGTAAGAGTGTAGTAAGATAAGATGGCTTGAACTTAGGATATGATGGTAAAAATGTAAAGAAGGTTAAACCCTATGAACCGGTTATCAGTAAAACTAAAGCAGTGAATCGGAGGTTCACGTAGGTGTATGAAAAGTCTTTTCTTTCTGATGGTAGTAGAAAAAAATAGTAAATCTATCCTCGTTGAAATCTGAGGTGACAATGAAGAAGAGTTTCCTCTTCTTGGAATTCTATGAAATAATCGTGAACATGTACGAATATAAACATTCCTTTAGTGAGGATTTTGAAGCCATGAGACAATCCATTAAAATTCCATTAAAACACAAGGTCAATCAATTTAAAGGGTGAATTAAAAAAGTTTAAAAAAGTCTGCAATGATTTAAAATAGAATTTGATTAAACTGGTGACAAAATTTGAAAATAAGAAACATCAAATAGTAAAGAAGTCTTTGTAAATAAAAAAAAATTAAAACGTGAAGAACAATCCTAAATAGAGATTCTAAGGTTCAAATCCTAGTTATCAGAAGCTAGGAAAATCAAACGCAAAACTTAATCATCGTTAATCAATCTTTTGTGATTTTATTGATATAGATGGTAAGTTTCTAATTATTTAAATTATGTTTATTGAGCTATTATAGACACCCCTATGGAATCAAAAGATTCTACAGGAGTGTCATTGTTAACTCTTGTTTTCATTATTTTATCAATGATTACAACACTAATGAAATTATTCACGTGTCACAGGTACCCTATGTTTTCATTACAGATCATTCATTCTATTGAATGATTATTTGCACCTATCGATCAGACGATGATGAGCTATTTTTGGTGAACGCTGCAACGATTTTGTTAAAGATGCTCATGTTTCCAGATCTATCCACCTGTTTGGGTTTGATCCACATCAACTTACTTGGTTCATCACTTCTATATTCGTGCATAAGAGTTTTTATTTTAAGATATTGTGGAAGCTTAAGAAAAACTTCACTTTGCCCAAGAATTTCGAGATATCTTCCATATCATTACTCTCAACCGGTTATTCAATGAGTCGGTTACATTTTCACTATTATGGGTAGAGTTGTTGTAATGACTCATGTCAGTCGCAAGCTTATGGATGGTTTATATAAAGGGAAAGATACTTTGTTAAAAAGGGGAGTTTTTCCATAGAGAAGAAGGAGTTTTATGCTCTTCTCTGTTATGTTTTACTTTTTGTAATCTTTTGGTTCATAAGGAGGAGTGGAGATGCTTCTAGGGGGAGTTTTTCCACACAGGAGAAGGAATTTTATGCTTTTCTCTTTTTTGTTTTCTTTTTTTTTAATCTTTTTGTTCATAAGGAGGAGTGGAGAAGCTTCCAGGGGGAGTTTTTCCACAGACGAGAAGAAATTTATGCTCTTCTCTATTCTGTTTTGCTTTTTGTAATCTTTTCGTTCATAAGAAGGAGTGGAGATGTTTCCAGGGGAGGAAGATTTGTAGAGGATCCGAGGAATTGTTTTCCCAGAAATTCTATATTCTTCTCTTCTATAAGTTCAGGATTTTGTATGAAGGAATATTCACAGGAGTTAAATGTACCTACTGTCACTGGATCACTGTTGTAAGTTTGTTCTTAGGTAGAGCTATGCATGCAGTTTGGTACTCATATTGTTATTTTGGATTTTTTTTCAATATTTATATCAGATTTTTGTTAATTTCTTTTATACATCTTATATCTGTTCTCATGCATGTGTGATGTGTTATCATGTAGGAATTTATATTTTCATTCTTGAGCATAAATTGTTTTGGATTTCTATTCACCTAATTTCACTATCATAAAATTACATTTTTTTCTATCATTTTATTATTTATGTTGTTAAACAATTAACATTGATTCATTGGAATATTGAATTTATATTAATGTTCCTCTGTAATCGTGTCTATCTTTAAAACAAAATCCAAAATAATTAATATAAATTTCAATTATGCTTCCAGATAGCATAGGATATAAATAGATTAGTTTAATATTAGTTCTAAATGAAAATTTTGTTTCATAAATGAAGCTATGATTTAGCAGCTTCTAAATCTGTGTCATTTAGCAGCTAATAAATCTGTACGTTTTGTGTTTTTCTTTAAATTTGTATTTTAAATTAAAGTTGGTTTCATTTTTTATCTGAATTGAGACTCTCATTTAAAGAGCAACACATAAATTAGATATAACTAGTTTACTTTCAATTTTAGAGTTATTAAATAAACTTTAGGTGTTAAATAGATTTTTATAGATAGAGTAATTTAGCTTATCAATTAATAATTAAGTTTAGTTTTAATTGTATTCATTAGAACTAAATAGCATAAAGTAGTGTTTAATTTTAGATAACTCTCCTTAAGAGAGTTAAAACCTAGAGGCAGCGGGGCCTTTCTTTCCATGAGAATTAGCCATACCAAACATACTGAGGGCTGCTTTAAGCACTTTGTGTGGGATGATTCTTTGTAGATGGCCTAATTCACTAAATCTGACCAACAAGCCTGCAGCTAGTTTGGTCCCCCATGCATCTGTGACTGGCTAACTAGGACAGGGTCACACCAATTGGGAGTGTTCCACGTCTTGCAGTGGAACTTGAAGGGATGAAGACTTATGTAGAATTTGATGTTATTGAAGTCATTGATGGCAGAGGATCATATCCCACACTGTTGGGGATTGGATGGGCCAATGACAGTTTGGTGGTGATCAATTTCAAGAAGCACATGATGACCTTTGAAAATCGTGACATTAGAGTCATAGCTCCAATGGATCCAAATGAAGGAAGAAGCTACGTTGAACCAGTTAAGGAGGAAGTAGTCGGGGGATGGGATCATGTGTACAACATCTCAGAAGACTATATCCAACCTATTTTCAATGGAGAGTTGGGTTGGAGAAGCTCTAGCTCTGTATCTTTGGACTCTGATATGCTTTGGAGAACTAGCAAAATCGAATACATGAGGTATCGATTCAGAAGTGTGGCATGATTACTCAGTCGTTGCGCCGAGTCGTAGAAGAGATTGTTGAGTTTCTAGTATATGAAAGATTTCCTAAATTGTCTGAGTTTCTTGTTGAATTTGAATATAAGGTGTCCGAACCACATAGATTCTTGGCGTTGGATGAAGCGTTGCAGGCTACTCTAGCACAATGGTGGGCGACCCATAAGAAGGTGATCAATGGGTGGTCGTAGTGTCTCAAGTTGATGACAGTTCACTTTGGTGAAGCATAACAATACCAAGCAGAGAGGTATGATGGGCAAAATGATCCCAGTGGTCATCTGATTGCATCTCAGACCATGTGGGTGTCATGACCTAGGGATGAGTGGGTACATGCTTTTGTACACATGTTGGATGAAATACCATGATAGTGGTATGCATCATCTGTGCTGCGTAGAGAAATCACTACCTAGGAAGAGTTGTCGATTTTCTTCAATCACACCTTCAGTTTCACAGAAACCAATACAGCCATTCATAGTACACTACAACATATCCGCGACGTTGTTTTAAAGGTAGTTCCATTCGCATATTCGATGGATCTGCATGAAACACATACGATGCAGTCAATGATGGAGTGTTACAATGTAACTGGAGGGCCTGAGGATGAAGATGACTCGAGGAATGTCTATCTGAAGGAAGTTGGGACATCGCGGCACCGAAAGTGCCAACAAATCAAGTTAACCAGCCGTTGAAAATTTGAAAGGTTAACATTGGGACAGAGGAGGAACCCAAGTTTACGAATTTTGGAGACTACTGGGATGAAGAAACCATGGTGAAAATCAATGATTTCCTGCATGAGTTTTAGGATATTTTTTCGAAAAACATTTCTGAGATGAAGGGGATATTGGGAGATTTAGGAGAGATGAAGATCCCACTAAACCCATATGCAAATCATATGAAGCAGTGACCGTATCGCCTAAATCCGGGATACAAGGAAAGGGTCAAGGTTGAGCTCGACATGATGTTGGATGATGGGATAATAGAACCGGTCGAGGAATCAGAATGGACCAGTCCCATGGTGTTGCAAGATAAGAAGGCAGGTGAGGTTTGGATTTGTGTTGACCTCAGAAAATTGAATGATGTGTGTTTTCTAGGTCCATTCCTGACACCATTTACTGATGAGGTACTAGAAGGAGTGGGCAGTCAAGAGATCTATTTGTTTACAAATGGATTTTCTGGATATCACCAAATTAATATCATGAAAGAAGATTTCCATAAGACAACCTTTGTTACTGAATGGGGATGTTTTTAGTACACTATGATGTCATTTGGACTGAAGAATGCACCTGCGATATTTTCCAAGATTATTGTCGCTGCTTTCAAGGATTTTATTCAGAAGTTTATGGAGGTTTACATGGATGAATGGATGGTTTACAGATTGACTAGGGACCATCTAGAAAACCTGTGACTGATGCTGTAGCAATGTCGACAGCATCAGATCGCACCAAATTCGAAGAAATGCATTTTCTGTGCACCTTTTGGGATGTTGTTGGGGAATATTGTTTGCAAGGAATGATTGTTGGTTGACCCAACCAAGATTGGGTTGATTTTGAGCATGCCACCACCTACAAATGTGAAGCAACTTAGAGAAACACTAGGACATATAGGTTACTATCGCAAGTTCATCCGAGTTTATGCCACGATCACAACCCCAGTGGAGAAGTTGCTAAATAAGGATGTGCTATTTGTATGGAGTCAGGAGTGTCAAGGAAGTTTTGACACATTAAAGGAAAAGATGGCTTTCGCACCGATACTAGTTTTTCCTAATTGGACGAAGGAGTTCCATGTTCATGTTGGTGCATCGTCAACCGTGCTGGGAGTGGTGCTGGCACAACCAGGTGAAGGTGATATTGATAACCCGATCTCTTTCGCTAGTCGAAAGCTATCATCTACAGAGAATAATTATAGTATGTCAGAGAGGGAAGGGTTGGAAATGGTGTATGCACTATAGAAGTTCTGACATTACCTATTTGGAGGTCATTTCAAGATGTTCACAGATCAATCTGCTTTGAAATACTTGGTGAATAATCCTGTGTTAGGGGAGAAGATATGCCGTTGGATACTTATCTTCTAAGAGTTTGAATTAGAGATAATTGTGAATCCAGGTCGCTTGAATGTAGGGCTTGATCACTTTTCGTGAATTGATACAGGAGAAGAACAAATGAACTTTGAATATGGGTTAACATATGCACAACTATTCAGAGTAGAGATGGTTGATGACTATTATGAGAAAATAGTTCAGTTTTTGGTGATGGGAACATCACTAGAAGGGCTTACTACAAGTCAGAAGAAGCAGTTGGTTGTTTGAGCCATGGATTTCCAGTTGATTGTTGGAGAACTATATAAGCCGGGACTACACGTGATCCTATGGTAGTGTGTCCTAGCGCATGAACAGGGGCAGCTATTGGAAGAAGCACATGCAGGAGTTGCAGGTGGACACTATGGAGGTCACGATACTTCCAGGAAGGTGTTATGTGTAGGGATTTAGTGGCCAACTCTCAACGGGGATGCAATAGACTATGCGCGGAGTTGCGACATTTTTCAAAGGACTGGGAATCCCTCATAGAGGGATGAGATGCCATTAGTACCTCAAGTGACGCTACAACCATTTCAAAAATGGGAAATGAACTTTGTGGGACCAATAAACCCACTTGGAAATATAACTGGTGCACGGTATATCATTATAGCAATGGATTATCTGACAATATGGGTGGAGGCCACAGCAGTTGTATATTTCACCACTGCGACAACAACGAGGTTCCTATTTGACAACGTTGTTACTTAGCTTAGTTGTCCCAAGATATTTATGAGCGACCAAGGGATTCACTTCATCAATTGCATTGTTAGTGTGCTAACAAAGGAGCTTTAGATACAACATAAGAATAGTACCCCCTATCATCCACAAGCAAATGGGATAGTTGAGACATCCAACAAGGTGTTGGAGCACACACTCACAAAGGTGTGTAATGAAAACTGTGATGACTAGGATTTGAAGATTCCAACAATATTGTGGGCATATCGCATCACTTGTAAAAGACTGACAGGGCATACACCATTCAAGCTGGTGTATGGGAAGGAGGCAGTCATGCCAATGGAGTACATCATTCTAATTTTATGCATTGCAGCAGTGACAGGAATGAACGATGAAGGAGCATTAGAAGAACGCCTAGCTCGATTAGTACATCTAGAGGAAGATCGCTTTGTTGCAGGATTTCACCAGCAAGTTGAGAAGGATCGACATAAAGCTTGGCATGATCGACATATCAAGAACAAACAATTTCAACAAGGAGACCTAGTGTTGATGTATGACAACAAGTTCACCAAACATCCCTGTAAGTTGCAGATGCATTTGCTAGGTCCATATGTTATCAATTCCATTACTACAAGAGGCATAATACAACTGCAACAGTTAGATGGTGCAATGCTTCCTAAGTTAGTAAATGGCAGCAAGATGAAGCCCTACAGGATGACTCAGTGTTGCACGATGCTTGAGGCACTGCACATGAATATATATATATATATATATAACTCAGTGTTGCACGATGCTTGAGGCACTGCACATGAATATATATATATATATATATATATATTTGCATAAGATGGTAAGTATGAGGATGGCGCACTAGGATCCTGTGGCTATGCAAGTAAAGGAGTCAAAGTCATAGTTAGAGAGTCATGTCGCGATGGCCGCAGGGCTGCGACAGAGTCAAGTCAGCAGTAAATACAATAGTTAAACCAGTTAAACTGGCGGCGCTCTTGGACGAGATGCAATGCGGACAACTTGCTCATTGACCTCACTAGAGCACCGCCGGTTTAACTGGTTTAACTATTGTATTTCCCGTTGACTTATTCGCTTACTAGTGCTGATCTCACCAGCCTTCTGCAAAGTAGTTTCCTAGGGTACCCTTTTCAAAATTGCATCAATCAAAGAATTTAGAGTGTTCACCTCACCAAAACCTTCAAACCAACCCAACCAGTGCACTTTTGGGTTCATAGTGTGTGCTGAGCAGTGCGCACATGGTCTGGAGATGAACTGTTCCTTGTTCTTGATTAACCAGTTAATAGATGATGCGCTAGTAGTACAGGAGGAGCAAATTCCATTCACTTATAGTTGCTTGCTTATTTTGATCGTGCTAGTTTCTTGGATGGAGCCTGAAGACTATCAGGGCATGGACATTGAGGTTGCCAAGGTATGCAAAGGAGAACGCTATCAGAACCTATGGTACGTTAAGGAAGTGAAACAGATCAAGGACTGCTCAATACAGTTTTGGCTATATTGGGAGGCGCTGCAAGCTACAGCCATGAATATCCCATGCTTATCCTAAGAGGCAACAATAAAATATCAACGCATTGTTCAGTTTGCAATGGGGCCACATGCCATTCATGTGAAGGCACGAAGAGACCCTGATAAGCACTGGGTTCCCACACTTTAAAAACTTTTTGATGCAGATATGGAGGCTATCATGGATGACTAACTAGTGGAATGGTGAGAACTCATTAGTGCATATGAAGTATCAAATGTTGCGACAGGTCCACCAGCCGATGCTCCGATGGATCCTACACCCAACCCATAGAGAGAGCACGAGTCAGATGAAGCATGGACAAGAAACCCAATGGACTCAGAAACGGATCAAAGGTTCGAGGAATCCCGAAAAAAAAGGCGATAGGAGCAGGGTGTGACTAGAAACACAGTTCCAGTGACCAAGGAACAAGTGGGCCATATTATTGCAGTTATCATGGCGGCCACTACTACGACTAAAGAGCAGTTGAAGAGGCATAATGTTGAAGGTTTTGGTGAGGCAAACACTCGTCTAAACTCTTTCATTGATGCAATTTTTAAAAGGGTACCCTAGGAAACTACTTTGTAGAAGGCTGGTGAGATCAACATTGGGAAGCGGATAAGGAATGTTCAGATTCTATCGCATGGGATCAAGACCAACAATGAGGATGTCAATGGATCACTCCATTAGTTTCAGGACCTCTCCCTAGATATCAATGAACTATAAACCCAGACATTGGTCCAATTGCAGAGGATTGCAAGTCAGGAATTGGATGATAGAGAGCAGAGTATTGATGACTACCTTTTGAGGTCGCAGGAAAAAGAGGCAGAGGAAAGGAAGGATATTGAATAACTGAAGAAACAACAAGACATGTTGACAGTGGAGAAAGCGCAACTATGGGACAATATGGTGTGCTTAGAACAAGAAGCTTCAGTTTCCTGCCAAGAAGTGCCTGAAATCATTGCAGACATGGATGTTGAGGTGGAAGCGAAGCGGGTTGGAGCTGTAATTACACTACTTAAGCACGACATTGAAGATTTGCATGTGCTGGTGAATCTAGGAAAACCACTAGAGCAGGATGCAGAATGAAAAATAACTATTCAAGACTTGGCAACAAAGCTGGAAGAGATGGAGAAAGAGGCAAAACAAGTTTCAAATGTGACTACACAGTTTTTGGGAAGTGTAATCCAAAATGAGCAGTTGGAGCAACTCACCATGCAGCTGTAGGAAGCTGAGGGACAACTAGCCAAGTTGAGGAAATTACTCAAAGAGATACCTCCATTTGTGCAAATAACGAAGGCAACAGAGCTGAAGGACTTACAACAACGCGTCGCAAAGGCAAGGGAGTGTGAACAGAGGAACAAAACACAGTTGGACGAATTCGAGGACATTGGAGTGCAACTCTCAATGAAATTGGTTCCATTGATCCAAGTTGTCCAGGATGGTCGACGAGATATCACTGCAAATATTGTTGAGCATCCACTGGAGCGCGAAGTGACAGAATGCAGAGAAATTTGTGAGACGGTCACGAAATAGGTCAAAGAGGTCACTCGATAGTATGAATATTTTAAGATAAAGATCAGTGGTTACACCCTTTCCAGCTGATGTGGCTCGAGGGTGAGCCACAAGATTGTGTTGGCGGCCTGTTGGCAGGAAGTTTTGTAGGTAACTAGTTGCGCAACATCGAGAATGATGGGAAAGGCAGAAGATGATGCACAAGGAAGAAGATTACATGCAAGGAAGATTGGCCACATTTTGTGGACTTTGGTAGTATTTTGGATATTTTGGTCATTATTTTGTAGTTTTTGTTCAAAGTAGTTATAAAGATAAGTTAAGTGGAGCACCGATGTAAAGGCACAAGCCTATAAATAGATTGAGGATTGTAAATGTTAAGGATTCTTTTGGGGAACAGAAATTGGAGAGTCTGGATCTTGAGTATTGATCTTGAATCTATCTGTGATCTGTATGTGATGCAAGATCTGAGGTAAAGAACTATCTTTGAGAACCCATGTTTTGGTGTGAAAGTTAATATGACATGACGGGGATTTGATAGAAACATTGTGTCTTTTTACATATTTATGTTTTCCTATTTTCTGTGATGTGATGTGAATGAATGATAATGCAATATGATGTTTCTCCCTGAATGATGCGATGATTCTATGTGTTGAATAATGTTATATTTATGCATTAATACTTCTGATACGACCTGAATATGTTAATGTTGAGATGGTGACCAAATCAATGACGAATGTATGAACCAATGCTTGGATCTACTAAGTAATGTTGTGATAGTTTGAAAATAGATGCACAATCCTCCTTCTTACAGCGGAAACTTGGTTCCGATAGTTCTCCCTTGAACATCTCAGGTGAGACCTCATCTTCTCTGCAGGTGTTGCTGGACATGGTAAAACCTGTCTGGGTCGGTCCTCATGGAGATCATTGTGTTAAGGGAGTTGACCGAGAGTGAACCCCTGTTGACGGATCTATGTCAACAAACTCATGATACATGATGTCCAATAAATATATCAAATCAAATAACTCTATGACATATCATTTCCACCTCCAGAAATAGAGGCATCGCTACCTCCATCAAAAGAGCTTGAGGCATCAGTACCTATACTAGGAAGAAATGTAGATTGAAGTAACATAATAATTTTTGGATCAAAATATCTGGGAATATGACCCAATTCCTGCATTCTATCTATGATAGTAGAATCCTATCCTATAGCATAAGACGATGGATGGTCATCTGGTTTTCGAGGAGGTGAACCATGGACTATAGAAGAAGATGACGGATGGTCAGCTAGTCGCCGAGGGAATGGTGGGGGTTCAGTTTTGTGTATTGGAGAGGCTTTAAATAATATAGTGTGAATGTATGAAGTGTGGAGATTGGACAAACTGTGATTGGGAGAGATGTCACTGAACAAAGTGTGGAAATCCCTCAACTCCGTGATAAGCCTCATAGCTCCAATGATATGGTGCACAAGGTTCCTCATATCTTGAGGAAGGTCCCTCTAGATCCCTGTGATCTTGGGGTCTCATGTGATTCCATGTACTAGCACAAGGCGAACTCCTTGTCCAATTATCATCTCACACAATCTATTGGTCAAATCCAATTTGTACTTGGCATCAAACCTCACTTACATGTCAGGTCTTCATGGCTCATGAGCATGATACTCTGCATCCTAAGACATATCCACATCAATATATTGGGGAGGTATCTCCCTAACACAGGTGCCAATATCTAAAAAAATATATAGTACACAACAATAATTAGTCAATTTCTTCAAACATATTAGAATAAATTTTATTCTCATTAACAAAGACAATAAAATGAAACTAGATTTATTTAAACAAAACATTAATATTACCTCTGGCATATGCTTTCTCATCCTAGGTGAAGAGGATGTTTGTACATCCTCCAATACAATCTAGTGTATGGAAACAATACGAGTGATAAACTGTGATCCTCCACACCGCGTAGTAGTTGTAGTGTCTATGTGCCAATCCTCGTAGGGAACTCCAGATGGCCCCTCTTGGGCACCATCTAGCCCACATATGCATACAATCCTTAGTCAACGACCTATGAGGGAAATGATTAAACAAATTCCTCATGGCTAAAAACCTCTCAAAAAATAAATAGAACAAATTTGAACCAAAGGGGAAGTTGTCCCTTCCTTGGAATTTTGAATGACATCTACTAAGCACAAAACAAAATTGTTGCAAAAAAATGGTGACCACCGAATGCATCTCAACCTTTACATAATGAATCAACATAGAATAATAGAGAGAAGCTAATGCACTACCCATCAATAGTATAGTGCGTGATGGTGGTCACCAATAGTGAAAGGAACCTAACATTCTCTCTACCAAAAGAAGAGACACGTAGCCATCCAACGAAAACTTTAAAATTGACTAGATGAATGAAAACATCACTGATATATACTTGAGAGTATACAATATAACTATCAGCTAATATGTTAGATATGACATAAGATAACTAGAAAAAATCATCTCCTCTCCAGGATATCCCAGTGATAAAATATATATCCTCCTCAGTGGGATGGACCCACTGATCGAGACTGACATGAAAGGCCTATCTCAAGTGATCCCACCGATAGATCAACTACATCAAAAATGAAAATTTCCGCTTAATGGATGTATCCTCCTCATAGAAGTCGGGAATTTTCACTTCCCTCAAGAGGCCTTCAGTCTGTGCAGTAATTGGGTGAGTTACATATTCCTCTCCCTCTCTTGAGCCTCCACGGTTGTCGAGCATTGTAATGGTCAACGTGTTGGTGTTGTTGTTGCTATTGTTGGTGTTTCTCTCTACACTGATATCTTTTATTAACATATAAAATACATTAGTATACTATTTTAAACACAAATAATTAAATGAAATTTTTATTTATAAGTAAGAAGTAATTTTTTTTCTAAAAACACTTGAACTTCCAAAATGGTGCACCTAAAAAATAGTCCAGCACCGCTCACAATGCATATTCCTACATATACATTGTATATGGTGCCCACCTATAAGTCTTGCACTGCATACACTACCTTTTTTGATATAAATATCCACATGGTGCACTTTATACATACAAAGCATTGGTGCATTTATAACTAGACTAGCACCAACGCATTGCATATATAATAATACAATGCACCGCAAAAACAATACAAGTTAATTGTGGAACGGTGACAGTGCTTCCCTAAGAAATGAAAGCACCAGTGCTTCCATACGATGAAAGCATCGATGCACGTGGAAAATATTTCAACATTGAAAGCACCATTGTGCTATAAAAGTAAAAAACCTAAATGCCAATTTTAAGTTTTATTAATATTTTCGGGTGCACTCTAATAAAGTAGCGCACTGCAAAGATTTGTTGCAATAATAATTAAAATGACACAGACGTATCTGTGCGCCTCATGTAATATAATGCACCAGTTCTCTTTATACCATGAATGCATCATATTTTTGTATTAATTTTTCAATTTAAATGTGACAGTGCTCTATATGTTAACGCACGGTTGGTTTATCGGTGGTGCGAACATCGGTTTCAGTGCCAGGCATGGAACACACCAATGCATTTACATAAATTAAAGAGCCATTTTAATATTTATATTTTTACGTTAAATGGCATTGGTTCACTGTATAAATTGAGCGCACCATATTGTTATGTAATTTTAAAATTTATTTGTGGTGGTGCTTTAAAACTTCCCACACCATTCTATGGTGCAGTTGGTTTAGCTGTGTTGGGAACACTGGGTGCAGTGTGAGTCATGGAACACGTTGATAACAATTACAACACAGTTCTGTGATTTATAATTTATAATTTTTAATTAAATCACAACAGTGTGTTCTATACCATTAATGCACTAGATTGTTATATAAAATTTTTAAATTTTAACGTGGCGGTTCATTTAGTTGTGGTGAGCGCATCCGCTTTAATGCGAGGCATTGAACATGTCGGTGCATTTATAGAAACTAAAGAACCACTTTTTATTTATAATTTAAAATTAAATTGAGCGATGCGCTATAGTATTTAGTGCACTGTTCAACATTGCACTATGTTCTTCACCCGTCAATGCATCTCTCTCTTGATGCACATTGTAATTTTATAATGTGCACCAAGTTGCAGTGTGAGCCAAAGAAGGTGAAAGCACAGCGTGGCGATTTTTTATTTTATTTTTTAAACAATGAAAATTCTTTATTTTATTTTTTAAACAATGAAAATTCAAGCTTACTTTCAAATTTTAATCGGATAAAATTTTAAGTTAGAAGAAAAGAAAGAGATTACCTGGACATTCTCTTGTCGGGGAGGCATGGTTTCCAAGTAGTCAAAAAAATGAAGTTTGTCAACCATTTAGAGAAATTCAAAAACACATTACAGGGTAATTTTAGGGGCGAAATTTCTCCAATTGGCTATTTTTTGGGTTTTTTTCAAAAAATAAATTCGCTATTTGGTCATTTTTAGTGTCTAATATCGCCTATATTTTCCTAAAATATGTTTTTTTATCATAATATTCGTCAAAATTTACACATTTAAGTGTTAATTTTATGTTTCATATTTAATATTCGCCTACCTATCTATAACCATGTATTTTTCAATCCAAAACAATCACCTACAATACTATACTTAAGTATAATATTATAATCCTTAAAAAACACTTGGCAATGAATAGGAGAAATGCATGTAAAAAGAGCACCAATGGCAGGGCGCTTTATGGAGGCAAATGTGGCACTTGTGTTTAGGAGCTCAAGAACATTCAACATTGTAGAATGGTAAAAATGAATAATTAAATTGGTATTTATTTATTTATTTAACCCTTCTTTGATGTGCCCGATACCAATAGGCACCGGTCCGTTCTTTTACTTGACTTGAAGCGCATTATAAGTATACAAACACATTGGGCCTAATGGTTAAGAGCATGTGTTTCCTCTTAGGAGGTCACGGGTTCAAATCCAGAGGGGGGTAGTGTATGTACACCTCTGTAGACTTTAGCAGTTAAATCGCTACACAGAGGGGGGTCCCTTGTCCCACAAACAAGGGGGTCTCATACACCAATTTGGTGTCTCGCTTGGCGGTGACCTTAAAAATAGATTATTATTATTATTATTATTATTATTAAAAATGTATGAAAAATTTGGGCACGAATTTTTAAATAAAATTTAAATAAACTTTAAGTTATCCCTTAGCCTCAGTGTCGTCATGTGGTGCGCACCCGTGATGTCATTATATATAAATTCTTTGTTTTTGTAGAAAATTATTAAGGAAGAATACGCTATTTTTTTAAAATTTTTACCATATTCGTTGCTACAATATACATAAAGCATTGATGCATATAGAGGTATCTACTGCAGTTCTTATGCTATTTTGTTTAAAAAAAATATTATTCTTGTCCTATGGATTTTTTTGGCCATATACAGTGTGTTACATTTGCATACTCACCGAGGCATTTAATGTAGGGAACACACTGTCATTGCCATTTTTAAATATAACACCATTTTTTTCTTGTATCAAAAGGGGCTTACTGCATCAGTGCTTTAATATTTTCTCTGCACCAGTGCATTAATTATTTAACCGATGCAATGTGTTTCATATTGTGAATACACCATGATTTCTTTTTTTAAATATAAAATCCTTTTTTCTTGTATTGAGAAGGGATTAACTAATCAGTGCTTTAATATTTTTCCACACCAATGTGTTCACTCTTAGTATTTTCTACGCGCCATTGCATTCACCGATGCAGTTGTCATTTTTAAAATCACCAATTGAAAACCTCTTCCTACTTTCCTCCGCTAGACACCTTTGCTATAAATGGATATTGAGGCTCTGTTAGTGGCTTTATCTATAACCTCCACTAGAGGGCCTTTTCCTTGTAGTGAATATACCATGAAATAGGACACTAGAAGCTTGATTGTAAATTTTCCAATCAAGATCTATCCAATCATAAGAAGTTTTGGGTTAAAATAACAAAACAATGAGGAGGTATCGGTGCTTCCATGGTAGGTAATGAAGAAGGATGGATTAGAAACATTATCGATCAACATTAATCCTATATCCTTAGATAGACTACTGGATTATCTCTTTGCAAAGACAATTTAACCCAAATCATTGGCACAACTGAGGTCTCTAATCCCAAAAGGCATGGAAATTTTGTATCCAACCTTGATTTACCATGATGTTTTTAGAGGCTCGGATAACACAATTGTTTTTTAGAGTACTATTAAACATATGGAACCACAAAGGGATGGTCCTAATTTGTTGTAAATTTTTTTTATTGGATGTGATTAGGTTGAGGGAAGGCTTGACTCTAGAAGGCATGTACTGGATTTGGGAGTATGGGAAATTTTAAGAATCCATAATTTTGTTATTGTTGAAAACTTGGTGAATCTTACTAATTCTTAAATTTCCAACGATAAGATGTTTGGAAATATTGTTATAAAGTTATAATTTTTTTAAGGACTTTATATAGTATTTGGACAATTTTGGATATTTTTTATCATATGGAATTTGGTTGATCATTTTAGACAAAATGGAAATTGGTGGATGTTGTTTTTGGAAAAAACAAAAAAATGAACCCGTGGGATAAATTTTCCCCTAAAATTTTCCTTGTTTGGGAGGTACAATGTGCCTAATTTTAACTCTATTGAATGTGATAAACCACCTGAGGTTACAACTTCCCCAACTCCTAGACATGAGATGGTATCTATCTTCCTTACTACTAGTTTAGTTGAAGATATTGTCTACCAACCCCCTAAATACTCAAAACTTTCTAAGAAGAACCATTAAAAGAATCCTTTAAAATCCAACATTTTGTTATGCAACCAAGTTCCAAAAATAACATAAATAGACAATACGAGAGTAATCCATGCCTTAAAAATGAATAATAGAGATAAATATAAATCCTCTTCAAGGGAGGAACCTCCTTACACAATGTACTAAGTGCACAAGACAAGATAATATACAATGATGACTAAAATGAGAATATCTCCTTCCTATATATAGGAGACAAAGGTGTACAATAACAACTAATAGACCCACTAATAGATCCAAGCCAACATAAATAGTATATAATGCACCATAATATAGGGGGTAATGTAACACACTATATCGGGTAATGTGACATCATTAAGGGCTTAACATGCCCCTCCCATTCAAAAAGAATTGTCCTCAATGTTGAAGTAGTTTTGGATGCTGCTGTATAAAGGACTCATCTTCCCATGTTCGATCTTCTGTGGGTAATTTCTTCCATTTAATGAGATACTCTGGAATTGATTGATTTCGAATCTATATAGTTCTTATTTCAGTGATTTCTTCAGGATCGAAGACAATTTTTCCTTCCCCATCAAGTTCTAGTACTATCATTTGAACTGGTAACTTGTCACCGATTACATTCTTTAAGCAGTAAACATGGAAAACTAGATGGACTTGTGAATATGCAAGTAGTTCCAATTTGTAGGCCATACTACCAATATTTTGTAACACCTTGTAGGGACTGTCGTATTTAGGTGATAATTTATTATCATTCTTGGTGTTCTTCAAGGACATTTTTTTTGTATGGTTGTAGTATTAAAAACACCCAATCCCCCACATTAAAGCTTCATTCACTGCGTTGTTGATTTGCTTGTTGTTTAATTTGATTTTGTACCAGATTCAAGATTTCCTTTAAGAGTTGAAGAACTTGTCATTGATGCTTCATGTGGCCTTCCACTACTTAAACCTTAGAGGAGTTTCTTAGTAAGGATGTGATGGATGGTGGATGATAGCCATAAAGTTCCATAAATGGGGTCATTTTTTCTGATGTATGGAAGGAAGTGTTATACCACCATTCTGCTAAGGGTAACCACTTGAACCATTGTGTTTGTTTATCAACTCCAAAACATCGAATATACCCTTCCAAACAATTGTTTACAATCTATGTTTGTCCATCAGGTTGAGGATGATAAGATGGGTTATGAGCCAGTTGAGTACCCAAACAAAAAAATAATCAGGTCCAAAAATTTCCATTGAAAATGGGATCCCTGTCACTTACTATAATATTTGGAGTACCATGTAATTTTTGGACTGTCTCCATAAAAGAATTGGTGACCGTGCTTAATTTGAAGGGAGTGAGATAGTGCAAATAAGTGTGCATATTTAGTAATTCTATCAATAACCACCATGATGACACTATTTCATTCATACTTTAGTCAACCTATCATAAAATACATCAAGACCTTTGTCCACCTTTGGCTTGGAATGGAAAGTGGTTGTAGGAGACTAGGGGTCTTAATTGTTTCCACTTTATTTTGTTGGAAAACCAAACATTCTGTCACAAATGTTTGAACATCAATTTTAATACCATTCCAAAAAAATCTTTCTTTACCCTATGGTAGGTTTTTAAGAAACCTGAGTGTCCTCCTATCAGCAAGGAGTGGAATTCAAAAAGTACCTTTTGCTTGAGCTGGGAACTCTTACCAAGATATAATCGATCCTTGTACCATTGAAAGTCATCTTTCTACCTAAATGTATTAGAGGCATTGGGACCCTACTGCAACTTTTGAATAAATGTCCATATTTCTTCGTCATTTTTCCATCCATCCCTTTCTTTGTCTATCCAATATGGTTGGATGATCGAGATAACATAGAGTAATGCTTCAATATCCTCATATTTCCTTGAGAGTGCATCTGCGACAACATTTTGCTTCCCCTTTCTGTAGATGATTTCAAAGTCATATCCCAACATCTTTGTCACCCATTTTTATTTCTCCTCGGAAGATAGCCTTTATTCCAAGAAGTATTTAAGGCTATCATAATTAGTTTTAACCTTGAAATGTCTCCCTATATGGTAAGGGCACCATTGCTTCAAGGCATGTAGTATCACCAACATTTCCTTCTCATAAATGGGATTTTTTAAGTTCTTTCCCTTCATTAGATGACTTGCGAAGGAAAGAGGGTGTCCTTCTTGCATTAATACAACTCCAATTCCATTTCTTGAAGCATCTCATTCCATAATTAAGGTTTTTGTGAAGTATGGTGTCACCAAATAGGAGCTTTACACATGGCCTCTTTGAGTTGTTGAAAAGCTTGAGTTGCCTCTAGACTCCAAGAAAATGCATATTTCTTCAGTAACATTGTTAGAGGAGTTTCTATTCTTTCATAGTTCTGAACAAACTTGTGGTAGTACCCTGTTAGAGCTAAGAGTCCTTGAAGATTCTTCAGGATTTTGGGAATCGACCAGTCCATTATGGATTTCATTTAGTTAGGGTCTATGTTATACCAAAATCCTATCACCACCATGTGATAAGACCTTTGACTTACATATTTTCCCTTAATCCCAACACTTGGAGAGGAAACCCATGTTGGTTGTCAATATTTCACAAAAAGACTCAGCACCGCGCTTTCCTCGTTATCCATGAGCGATACCTTGCTTGCACTTCCTGTACCTTGTTTACCATAAGCGGTGCCACCGCTTATAGCCTTTGGCCCATAAGCATTTTTAACCTGAACTGCTCTGTCATAAGAGGCAAAAGGCGGTACCCTGGGTAAAATGGAAAAAAAGAGAGGTTTCTCGAGGCTTCTAGATCATGAGCCTCGTGTCCTCTCTTATCCCTAACATTGTGGGTCAATTGAGCTCGAGATCCCCCATCATAGGATCTTAGAGGCCACCTCATCCACAAATATCTCGACCATTCCTATCCATTGAGCCTTATAAATATAAGCTCATGTCTATGGTTGAGGAGGAGAACTATAGAGGTATTGTTATACTGTTGGATTGACCACTTGGCCCAAGCCATTGGAGAGAACATAGAGAAAAGTTGGAGCTTACGGGGATGAAGTGTTGGTTTCATGGAGATGCATATCAACACTAAGTCTTAATTGGTTGTAAAATTCTCCATTTTATATTAATGCAAAGCTGATTTCCATCCCACATTTTTGTTGTTGTTGGATTTCACATGTAAATGTTGTTGGATTCCTTAGTCACTGACATGGATTAATAGATTATGTTCTGGTAGCTTTGATGTGTTTGCGTGTTTAATCTGATTGCAGGTACACAGGTTTACTATCGAAGCAGACATTCTAGGTATCTATGATATCCAGGGAGGGTCTTCATCCTTTGTCATTCATTTGTTCTGGATCTGAACCATTCACACCACAGGAACAACTTATGTCCGTAGAAGGTGAAATATTCCTGCTTACAAATCCGGCGACTCTGCTGGGGAATGAATATACATATCAGTTGATCTGATCTTCCTCAGTTCTTCAACTCTTGTCCGAATCTAGGCTCCTTCTCCAACTCTCTTTAGTTAGATCTGCTATCTGAATCAGTGCATTTTGGTTTGAAACTTCCAGATCTGTCTAGATCTGAATTATTTCGACTTTATATGCTCCTTTTTACTGTCAATTCATCAATATTTACCTTGATTTGATCAATATCTAACTTGATCTTTCATTCTCGTTATGTTTGGGATCTATTCAGGGAATCGCACATGCTCTGTTAGTAACAAGCAGTGCCACTGCCTGAGTCAAGTTAGCCATACGCGATGCCACCGCCTGAATCTAGTGAGCAAGGAGTGGTTTTACCTCAAAACTGCCTGTCAGCAACTTCATCTGCGCAGTGCCAGGTAGGCCCTATTCCAGACTTTGTATTTTGACTTTGGTGTGTTTTTGGCTTACTTTTTGAGGGGCCATGAATTGTGTATTCTGCAGTCGCTTTGATTGTTATATTCCCTTTGCATTCAAAGAGAGTTTGTGTTTCTTGCATTATATTTTATATTATTTTCTTTGCTTGAAACCTCTTGCTCTTTTCTGTAGATATTATTCATTGGAATTGGAAATATACATTTCATTTTCATGAGTATGTTTCGGTTTGTTTTGGACTTGGAATGCGTGAGTGATCCATGTTGTTTTGAGTCTTTCTTTGCTTGGGTGATTCTTGTTTCCTTTTGCATGCTGATTTTTTCAATGCTTGGTAGAAAAGACTGGTTCTTCATTTCCTTGTCTGTTTCAAAGAGAAGTCTTAGTTTTCTCCCTCCTTTTCTTTATTCGAAAGCATTGCTGAATGATTTTCTTCTTGTTTTGTGCATGATTGTTCGAAATTATAGATCTTACTTTCATTAAGAAGAAATATATGTTTTCAGCTTTGCGTGCATTAGAGTTAGTTTTGTTTGGAAATGTCAGTGAAATCATCTTTCCATTAAGTTTGTATGCATATTTTTCAAGCATGAAAAGATAGGAAAAGATAGGAAACATATGTATACATACACATTCCGAAAGAAAAGAGGACGAAGTTAGATCCTTTAGGAAAGAAGGGCATATTTGTGGGATACTCTAAAATCTCAAAGGCTTATAGAATATACTTCCCAGGATTCAAGAAGATCGACATCAGCAGAGATGTAATATTTGACGAACATTAATCTTACATCAAATCCAGAAAGAGATCTGCTGAATAACTTGAAGAAACAGAAGTACCCAGAATTCATGACACAACCATGAACGAAGAAATTCGAGAATTAGAATAACCTCAAGAATCTGTATATCCACCTCAGGAGAAGAATCCTCACAAGAGGAAACTTTCCTAGGTACGAGAAGATATCCAAGGTACAGAAAGATATGGGGCTCCAGAAGAAAATCACAGAGAAAGAAAAAGAACTTAGGTCATGCTCCAGTTATGTAGCCTTATTATGTGACTTCATCGATAAAGAACCTTCCAACTATGAAGAAGTGGCAGAAAGAAAAGAATGGAAGGATGCTATGATCAAAGAGTACCAATCGATCATGAAGAATGATGTCTGGGATGTTATTCCAAGACCAGAAGGGAAGTTTGTTGTAACTTCCAAATGGATCTACAAGATCAACCATGCTGCAGATGGTAGCATAGAAAAATATAAAGCAAGATTTGTGGCTCGTGGCTTCTCCCATAAAGAAGCAATAGATTATGAAGAAACCTTTGCACCTATAGCCAGATACACTTCCATCAGATCAGTGCTTGCTTTGGCTGCAGTAATGAAATGGAAGATACACCAGATGGATGTCAAGACTACTTTCTTGAATGGTGTAGTGGAAGAGGAAGAGTGTGTGGAGCAGCCACTTGGTTTTGAGACACATGATAGGGAGACTCATGTGTGTAAAATGAAGAAAGCCCTGTATGGTTTGAAACAGGAACCC
Source organism: Pseudotsuga menziesii (assembly GCA_001517045.1). Lineage (NCBI taxonomy): Eukaryota > Viridiplantae > Streptophyta > Pinopsida > Pinales > Pinaceae > Pseudotsuga > Pseudotsuga menziesii. Next base: position 1,083,346 of record LPNX011233811.1, read on the forward strand.
AGGACATGGTACGACAGAATTGATAGCTTCCTATCCAATTTGGGATTTACCAAGAGTAAAGCAGATCCCAACCTTTACTACAAGGTTGAAGATGGTAACCCAGTGATACTCCTACTGTATGTAGATGATCTTTTTGTAACAGGTATGGATGGGTTGATTGCTGATACAAAGAGGAAGCTTGTTGCTGAGTTCAAAATGAAGGACTTAGGTATGATGCACTATTTTCTAGGAATGGAGGTGTGGCAGAATGCAGATGGAATTTCCCTGGGACAAGGGAAGTATGCGGTAGATATCCTAAAGAGATTTGGGATGATGGATTGCAAAGCCATGAACAAACCTATGGCATCGAACCTGAAGCTATATAGTGATGCTTCATCAGAAGAGGTTGATGCCATGATGTATCGTTAGATGATTGGGTCCTTGATGTACTTGACGAATATGAGACTAGATATTTGCTTTGTTGTGAACACCTTGAGCTAGTTCCTGACAGATCCGAGACATGTTCACTTGATTTCTGCAAAGCATATTCTGAGGTACCAAAAGGGTACCGTTGATTATGGGCTCAAGTATGAGGTGAATAAGAAGATCAACTTGGAAGGATATGTTGATTCAGATTGGGCAGGCAGTTCCATTGATAGAAAGAGCACTTCAGAATGTTGCTTTAGTATGGGATCAAGTATGATCTCCTAGTTTAGCAAGAAGCAATCTTGTGTGTCACTGAGTACAACCGAAGCAGAGTATGTTGCCGCTTGTTTGGCTAGTTGTGAGGCAGTATGACTGAGGAATCTACTGTCTGATTTATTTGATCTCCAGTTGGATGCTACTTGTATATATTGTGACAACTAGAGTTGCGTGAAGTTGTTTGAGAACCCGGTGTTCCAGTGACAAGTCGAAGCATATCGAGATCAAATATCACAATATCAGGAATATGGTGCAGAGAGGAGCAGTGAAGCTCCAGTATGTTGCGATGGACAAACAAATAGCTGATGTGTTGACTAAGCCATTGGCTAGAGTGAAGTTTGAATACTTCAGGGAGAAACTTGGTGTTCTCCAGATCGAGGTTCCCTCCAAGGGGAAGTGATGAGTCCATGAGCCACTCTGACATGGTGAGAGGATTGGTTCCTTCCATGGTCAGATGTAAGGGCTGAGCCATTCTATCATGGTGAGAGGATTGGTTCCTTCCATGGAAGATGTGAGTGCTGAGCCATTCTGAGGCGATTGTGGGATGTGTTCCCACATGATCAGATATAAGCGTTGAATGCCATTCTCTAGGAGAATGGAGGTACCTGGTCAGTTACCAGGAATACTCAGTCTGGGGATGAGAGCCATTTTGGCATGATGTGTTTACACATGGTCAGATGTAAGTGCAGAGCCATTCTGGCACGATGTGTTTACACATGGTCAGATGTAAGTGCAGAGCCATTCTGGCATGATGTGTTTACACATGGTCAGATATAAGTGTAGAGCCATTCTGGTGCGATGTGTTTACACATGGTTAGATGTAAGTGCAGAGCCTTTCTGACAAGATGAGGTCGAATGTGAGTGCTGGGCCTTTCTGACATGGGTTTTGGATGTGTTCCTCCCATGGTCAGATGTGAGTACTGGGCATGCCTTTCTAACATGGTTCTTGTATGTGTTCCTCCCATGGTCAGATGTAAGTGCTAGGTGGGCCTTTCTGACATGGTTCATTCCATGGTTAGATATAAGTGTTGAAGATGATAAATACCTACATGAAGGCTAGGTCTACAACCAGCATGAAAAAGGACTAGCTTAGTAGAAATTCCTGTGACGAGAAGAATCAAAAGATAACACCAGTGATGATGACCCAGAGATGATCCAGATCGAGTCATGATTTAGATCTAGTGATGATATAGCAGTGATGATCCAGATCCAGTGGTGATGATCCAGATCTAGATGAAGATGACTTGAAGATGAATGTAATACCCCGATTTTGACCCTATTTGCATAAAAAGGTACATGATGTATATATTGTGATAAATCATGGTGTCGGGCTAAAGGTAAAAGCCCCACCATCGATTCGGCTGTGTTATGTTTCGGCAATAGGGATCGTTGTCGATGGTATATCATACTATCTGGCACATTATAGTTTTGGCATCATGTAAATATGCACATCAATTAAAATAAACCTACAGCCAGCTATGACGATGCAACGTTAAATGAAAAGGGCATGAATCCTAAGGTTAAGGGGGGGTTGTCCAACCCATGGGGGGGTCATTGGGAGTTTTCCATGTGTCGACCACCCATTTAAAAATTCTGTTGTCTGTTAGTTGGGAGGAGTGATGGCGGGGAATTGGTGGGTGATAGGACTGCCAGTCCTTGCCCCACGCACACTCCACCAACTGGCTCACTCACTCATGCTGGGGCATGGGAACATAATCGATTCCCATTCTCCCCACTCTTCCATGAGGGAGGGTTCTCTTCACGTGCCATGGTTACCCTCACATAGGCAGTCAGGCGGTTCCCCACTTTTGGGATGACTGTGGTCTATTTAGGTTTTTCCTCATCGCATTGTTTTTTCTCCCACAGTGAGTCGTCCCGTTCACTCTCCTCACGATTTTCCTATCGTTTTGCTGAATCCTCATGCACAGGATGGAAATGGGATGGTTTCCCTCACGCAGGAGTTGGGGACTATGATCTCACGCGGAGGGCTGGAAGGTGGCCTGAGAGGCACGATTCTGCTGTGTGTATGCTTATAATGCTAGGAATTAGTCTTTTCCCCATCTGTGGTGTGTAAGTTCATGCTTGTTCTCCTTATCGATTGTGGTCTGCGTTTATGTTTTTCCTTTGTCCAAGATTGAGAATTGGACTTCTCTCCTATTTTGGGACTGTGTAATGTTTCCACCATTTTCATTGTGAGTTTGGGGCTGTTGTCTTCCCCTGGTTTTGGGTTGCTTCTTGGTTCTTGAGGCTGTATATGTCCTTTGGGGATTGTTGCTGAGTTGTTTTGGCCACGCTAGGGCCAAAAACAACTCTGAAGCATGGTTTGACCTGAACTTTGTTTCACCTTTTTGTTTGGGGTTGTCACCCTATTGTCTTTGCCTTCTTCACAGAGCTGTGAACTGTTTGTTTTACTACGACATGTAGTGGTTGGTATTTGGACTGTTGAGAGCAGGATTAGAGGCTGGGTATGCTTGAGAAAACTGGTGTTTGGATCCACTTAGATAGAGTTAGACTGCTTGATTTCTTCTCCATAACCCTTGAAGAGTATTGGAAAGGGAAGTTAGGGCCTAAGGGACTGTGAAGTAGAGAAAGGACTGATTCCTGGTCTCGAGTCTGTGGATGTCTTAAAAGTCAGGTTAACTTTGGTGCAGGCATACTTAGCTCTCCATTGAGGCCACCAACTTAGCATTTAGACTTTCCTAGATCCTTGACGGCCTGATAAACCCTACTGTGTGGGATTGGCTGATTTGTGTACCTTGGCTATGTGTAATCCTGCTTTGACCCTTATTCCTTGAGGAGTCATGCCCAGCTCGGGGGTGGCAGTGTTGCTGAGAGATTGATGAGCACGCTGGCCTATGGTTGGGTGGAACATTGCACGAATCCTGTTTAAGATAAGTATTCTTGACTATTTTGTCTCTACATTTATATTACTGATTAATGAATATTATTGAACATGTGGCATGCTTGATTGAATGTATGTTTGCTTCCGCTATGTATATGAAGGATTATGCATCTTAGTATTTTTTATGTTTTAAGAATTTTATTTCAGCATTATATATGCATGTTCATGTTTATGGGGCTATTTTTCCCATATGTTTTGTGATAGTAGCATCCTCTTCGCCAGTTTGAGGGTTGGGGACGTTACAGTATGGTATAAGAGCTCTGGTTGCAGCATGGGCCTGAATGGGCCGTGAAGATGTAGTGACAGAGCTTATGTTGCAGCATTTGGGCCTCATAGGGCCATGAGAAATAGTTAACAGAGGAATATTTCCTACTTCCCAGAAGAAACCAGGAAAAATGGGTGAAGACAAGAAAATTCACAAAATTTTCTAAGTGCCAGAATGTCGGCTCATCGGAAAACTTAGTGAGAAGTTCTTCCGATGCAGCGGAAAAGATAGTCTGAAGGTCACCTAACGAGGGACAAACAGCCTTGGTTTTGGAGAATTTTCTAACTGTTTGGTAGTTGGCTCATCGGAGAAATTAGTGCGAAGTTACTCCAACACGGCGGAAATGTTAGTTTGAAGCTCACCCAACGGCGGAAGGTTTTGCAAAATTTTGTTTAAGTGTTAAAATCGTTGGCCATCGGAACATGTTAGTGGTATTCATCACCGATGAACAGAAGAAGGAATCAGTGGTTCAAGCGCCATCGTTGTGGAAGCCTAGTGCACTAATCCTCCGATGGATATAGTTTCCTCTTATCGATGCTGCGATGGTTGTGTTTCAGTCGTCGATCGGAAGGGATCAAGGGATTGTAAACCCACTATTGCAGATATCTAGAGGACTATCCTTCCGACGGATAGAGCCTCTGACCATCGACGTAGTAAAGAAATTTCAAAATTTTCTCTAAGTAAAAAAATCATTGGCCATCGGAAGACGTTAGTGGTTTGTGCACCCGTCGTTGCGGAAGCCTAGAGCACTAGTCTTCCGATGAGGAAAAGTTCTGACTGCCAATGCCGATGTGCTTCAGCTCCCCAGTTGGAAATCATTAGTAGATTGGGCTGCTGATTTGAAAAGGATCGAAGTTGATAAGCCGTAGTTACGGTTGCTAATTGAACTACTCCGTCGATGCACTAGTCCTTCCAGTCGCCGATGCTGAGGTGTTTAGTGAACAGTAGTTCTGGGTTACGGCGGTGACAAGCAGTTGCTTGATCGCCAATGAATAGAAGATAGTTGACCCGATGAAGCGACGGAAAGGTATACTAAAGAGAAAAATTTTGAAATTTTTTCTAAATTGTAGAATCATTGGCCATCGGTGATGGTTAGTTGATCACATCGTTGATGCTTAGATGATTCAGTTGCCGATGAGATACGTCAGATAAAGTTAGTTGATCGAACGTCTGCCATTGCGGCTAATTAGTAGACTATTCCACCAATGGACATTGTTCCGACCGCCGATGGACCCATGTTTACGGAAGGCATAGAAAGATCGTGGGCCACCGTTGTGGCCACATAAAGAACTAATCACCCAATGAGTATCCGAACACCAATGCCACAAAAGACTAGTCGCTCCAACTGCTGACAAAGTCGTGAGCTGCGGAAGACATATGAATATTGTGGGCCACTGTTGCGGAAGCCGAAAGGACTAACCGTCCGTTGAGTAGGGCTCCTGGCCGCCGACATAGCGGTTAGGCGGACGAAATTAGACCTATGAATCGTCGATGAAACTCAGAACAGTAGACCACTGCAGGGCCGATACAGCAGAAGGGAATAGACAAGCGACCCACTGATATAGTGGAGAAATTTAGAGGTTTCAACCACCGAAACGCTGGGAGATTAGTAAGGAGAAGATCCGAATAGAAGAAAATTTTGAAGAGTATAAAGTCATCGAATTTTTTTTGATGATTAGGCCGCCAATCGAAAGGAATCAAAGGATCTTAAACCCATCGTTGTGGAAGTCTAAAGCACTATCTTCCCGATGGATAGTAGGCCCAATAGTCGATAGACGTCCGTGGAAACCATAGTAAGATCACGTTCCGTCGTTGCAGCTGCTCAAGGGACTGCACACCTGATGAATAGACGATTTTCTCGCTGATACAGATCAGAAGTTTAGTCAATTTGACCGCCGAAATGCCGGAGAGAAGTAAGCAAATAGACCACTGATGAACTAGGTTTTTTGACCACCAAAGTATTGGAAAGATAGCTGGGAAGAGGTCCAATTGGGCCTAAGGAAATTGGGGTTTTCGAGAGAATTTCTCAATGATTTTTCAAGCAGTTTCAACTGCCTTTCAGTAGGCTTTCAGCAAATTTCAGCAGACTGTCAGTGGTCATAGGGCTGAAAAGGAAGAAAACCCTAGGTGACTAAAGTTAGCATTCCCGACCAAAATATAGTTGTGTGTTTTGCCATCATTCTAAGAAGTGGTGTGGTTTTCACACCCGATGTCAAAATGAAGCATGTGGATAAGCGTTAGAAAGCTTATCCAGCAGGGAACAAGGGAGAGTCACCAGAATTTGAGTGTGGAGCAACAAAGTGCTAGTGATTGCTTGAAAATCAATGTGCTGCTATCAAAATGGACAAATTCGAGAATTGCATGCCTAGAGGTAGCAAGACCATGAAGTCAAACCAGCTGTTGTGTGGAAAAGGAGTTCCATGCAGGGATGAGGGACTTGAAAAGAGAAATTTCCTTAAACCCTGTCTTGCTAATTATAATTACATTTATAATTTTCATACATGAAATGTATGAAGATATGCCTTGCATGCATAGGATATTACATGTTGGTAAGATTAGTAAAAATTATACATGTATAATGACTCGCTAATGGTAGTTATTGCATTGATGTTGGCATTAGTGGAAAAACCAACGACAACATGGACATGGTTGAATATGTTGCTGATGCTGACGAATGTGACTAGCAACCCTATGGAGAAAGGGATAAGGCAACAAGTCCATAATCAAAATTTGTTGAGCAAATTCTGCAAACTCCTGCAAAGGACCAACCAAACTGGTAATGTCAAGGGTGTAAGTAGGACCCATGAAGGTAAGAGTTTAATTATGACAATTGCATGAAGTGGTAAAAGAAAGAGGTCTCATACCATGCGGGTATTTGAATTTTATACTACATTCATATAGAAATGTATCATGCATGTATTGTGTGTTGTTATGAGCCTTAGTAGCCCAAAGAAAGTAAGTAATGATCGTCTTGATTATAGCAATGCATCCTATATGAAGTAGTCATGGTTAGCCATGCATGGTATGATTGAATGCATCGTATTCCAGAATCAATGCAAGGTAGCATTGAGTGGATATGCATTAAAAGGTTTCATAAATCTTATGGTTATGCATTGAACAGATGCATATGAAAAGTATGAGTAGATGTTGTGATGCAATGCATGAATGCATAGAGAAAGTGTATGTGTCATTATGAATAACTAATGGATGAAATGATGAATTGATTACAATTCTAGAACCATTTCAAGGGATGATGTGAATGCAGGATAATAAGTGCATGAAGAGGGTAGTCATGATCAATTGGCTACCAGAAATGCTCTATGGAAGGGCAAGGTGGTATAATGATATGTTTGTGAAGTAAGGAGTATCTAAACAATTCATTTAAATTGCATAAATGATGCGACTATACCTTGCAAATGTTAGTATGACAATGATTGCGTGAAGTAAATGAGTTTTGGTAATATTGATGTGATTAACAGTTGGAAGTATTTGAATTTTATAAATTCTGAAAATGCTTCAGTGCTTGTTGCAACAATGAAAAAGTTATATGCATCAAGACTTACTAAGTGTTTGGCTGACTGAGGTTCAGGTTTCAGGTAGATTGTTGGGGCATGGAAAAGTGGGTAAGACCATGACAAAGGCCGAAATATACCATGTGGAAGAGCCAAACCTCATGAGAAGAGTCTCATGGCTGTGAAACTAGTTGTATGCATAATGAGTTGTAAATTTGAATTTGTGAATTTCGAATTTAAGAAATTGCTGACAACTACTAATCATTATTGGCTTGCATAATATTGTGTCAGGAGGACGCATTGCAAGTGGGTATTCATGTTATGCTAGTAAGCATAAAATTATAATGGGCATAGTGGTGCTTCTTACAAGAGACCCACAATTGAGGATCACCTCATTGCCAAGCAAACCAATTTCTATAGTAGACAGAATTGCAAATTCCTATTGAATTTAATTACTAACGGCATTTCTTGGTTATGGAACAATCAATTTGGGTTGTATTATCAAATAATGATTGACTGTTTGGCTATTTGATGAATGTGCCAGGGGTACACACTACAAGAAGATCATGTGTGATGGCCTACAAGAGCCAAAATTCATGGGAAGGTTTTCCCTTATCTTGGAAATGGGTTTTGGTTGAAACTCCATTGGACATTTTGGAAATGTCTCATCTGCACTACATGTTTGGTAAGCCACATGAGTGAGATGGTATAGATTATGTCGGTAAGACATGTGTGGATATGAAATGTAAAAAGGAATTGGGATGGCAAACCGAGGGATTGTCAACTCAAAGAAGGGAGCCCCCTTTCCTCCTCAACAAAGGAATACTGCCTCGGCAAATGGATAAGTGTTCTATAACCCTAGCTAAGAATATGCATGTCAAATTGTTGAATTCAATATGCATAACATATTTTGATTGCATTTCCATTGTGGCAGATTGCTTGAGTATGAATAGGGCCTACATGGAACACACCGGAAAAGGGTGCACACTTTTCCAATGTCGAATCATGGAAGGGTTTTTCAAAATTGATTACACCCTAGGGAGAGGACGCACTCCTGGTGTCTCAATACTTGATAGTGAATTATATGAAATGTGATTACAGTTTTAGAACAATAATGTTGATGAATATGCTTATTTTTCTTGTGTTATCAGGCTAAACAGATGTAGTCTGGTGTTGTACACTAAAGGACAATGGCTTGAGCTCATCCTACCTTCCACAAAGAAGGAGACATTCCTGAGGGACTGTCAACTCAGAGAAGGGAGTGGTCTCTTGTGTGATATGGGGTAGTGGAATTAGAGCTCACTACTAAAAATGAGACCTAGAAATGGTCGTTTATTGTTGATATAAGTGCATGTGTTATTGTTGATGGCCTGATAAACCCAACGGTGTTGGCTTGGCTGATGATTGGTTGTTGATATAAGTGTATTGTTGATATAAGTGTAGGCGATTTGTTGAAGGTCTGATAAACCCAACTAACGGTTGGCTTGATTGTGCCTGATATATGTATAAAAGCATGTTGTGAAGTAGCCTGCATGCTGGTCTAACATCCAAGTCCATAGACGATCCCAAGGCTTTCCAAGCGAAGTAGGATCCTATGGACCAACGAGGAAATGCACAATACAGATAAGTATTGGATTATTTTGCAATTCTTGCTTATGAATATGCATGTGTATATGATTTGGTTATGATGTTTTAAGCTCTTGTTAAGAGATAAAAACTGATGAGAATAAACTAAACATGTGAATTTATTCAATGTCTGAATATAGGTATCGCTGGAAGCGAGGACTATGAGAGAATCCTAGGGGTGCATGTGGACATGTGACTATCCTGAAGAGCTCAGAATGAGAAGTAATGAAAAAGGTGCTAGTGAGACTGTGAAGTTCCTAGCAGCCGAGACAAACCATGTGGGGAGGCTGCATAGTTGAGAGGTTTGAAATAGATCGAATACACTAAGTGTCATGACCAAGAGGGATTGGTCCATCATTCACGGTGAAGTGAAAGAGGCTGAGAGCATGAAAAGCCACAGCAGTGGTGTGGGTTCCATGATGGAACAAAACAAAGAGGGGAAAAACTCTTGCTGCTCTCTCTTGCCTTTTAATTATATATATATATTAATGCATTGTGAAAAACAAAAGATTGTTGCATGCATGTATGACTGAAAATGGAATGTGTGTATTTGCTGAAAGTAAATTGTGAATGCTGGAATAGTTAATTCCCTGCCCAAGAATGGACATGAATGAGCTCATGTGCCTGTTGGGAAGGCATGAAGAATATGAAAGTCTCCTTGATGAGACTTGGACCATCATGCCAATTGGGCAATTAATTGACTTATATTAATGTCTATATTATGCTTGGTCTAACAGAATTTCAATGATGCATTTCGCACAGGTGAAAAAGGTGAAATGCAGTGGTGCACATTGATCATAGCAGCAGACCAAAAGTTGCTGGACTTGGCTGGAAGTCTCCTTCAAACGATTTCCAGGACCTAAGAGAATCTTGGAGAGATGCTCAAGATACAGAAAAGGCAGAATGAGATGAACCACCAAATTTTGAAAGACTCTATTGGTTTGCAAAAAGAGGTAAAAAGCCTTCTAGGAGAAATCCGTAAAGGCAAGGAAGGTGGATCAATGATAGGACATTTGTCCAAGCGATCTATTAAGAAACAGTCCAGGCATGAAGACTCAAAGGAAATTGAGTAGGTAAAGATGAAGCAGCCAGGGAAATGTTGGAAATGTAGAGGACATCATTTACGCCAGGATTGCCCAACGAGGGAACATAAAGAGGGTAGCAGCCACAAAGTTCCTTGACTTGGGGATGAGCTGAAAGTTGAGAACCAGCAGGAGAAGCTCATGGAAGCTGAGGGGCTTGGTCCTGAAAGTTCAAGTAAATAATTGAACATGGGATAGATCTGCAAAATTTTGAAATTTTGGATGTGCAAATTGTATATGTATTCCTATGTATTGGAACATCGAGGACGGTGTTACTCCAAGGAAGAGGGGATTTTAATGCCCCGGTTTTGACCTCGTTTGCATAAAAAGGTACATGATGTATATATTGTAATAAATCATGGTGTGGAGCTAAAGGAAAAATCCCCACCATCGATTCGGCTATGTTATGTTTGGGCAATAGGGATCGTTGCCGATGATATATCGTGCTATCTGGAACATTATAGTTTTGGCATCATGTAAATATGCACATCAATTAAAATAAACCTACATCCAGCTACGACGATGCAACGTTAAATGAAAAGGGCATGATTCCTAAGGTTAAGGGGGGTTGTCCAACCCGTGGGGGGGTCATTGGGAGTTTGCCATGTGTCAGCCACCCATTTAAAAAATCTGTTGCCTATTAGTTGGGAGGAGTGATGGCAAGGAAGTGGTGGGTGATAGGACTACTAGTCCTTGCCCCACGCACAATCCACCAGCTGGCTCACTCACTCACACTGGGGCAGGGGAACAGACTCGATTCCCATTCTCCCCACTCTTCCACGAGGGAGGGTTCTCTTCACGCATAGGAAAGAGATCTATGTTGTTACCCTCATGTAGGCAGTCGGGTAGTTACCCACTTTTGGGATGACTATGGTCTATTTAGGTTTTTCCTCATCACTTTGTTCTTTCTCCCACAATGAGTCGTCCCGTTCACTCTCCTCATGATTTCCCCATCATTTTGCTGAATCCTCATGCACAGGATGGAAATGGGATGGTTTCCCTCACACAGGAGTTGGGGACTATGATCTCACACGGCAAGCTGGAAGGTGTCCTTAGAGGCACGATTCTGCTGTGTGTATGCTTTCCTTGTCAATGCTGGGAATCCGTCTTCTCCCCATCTGCGGCGTGTAAGTTCATGCTTTTTCTCCTAATCTATTGTGGTCTGCGTTTATGTTTTTCCTTTGTCCAAGATTGAGAATCAAACTTCTCTCCTGTTTTGGGATTGTGTAATGTTGCCACCGTTTTCATTGTGAGTTTGGGGCTATTGTCTTCCCCTGGTTTTGGGTTGCTTCTTGGTTGCTAAGGCTGCAGAAGTCCTTTAGGGATTGTTGTTCAGTTTTTTTGGCCATGCTAGGGCCAAGAACAACTCTGAAGGGTGGTTTGACCTGAACTGTGTTTCACCTTTTTGTTTGGGGTTGTCACCCTATTGTCTTTGCCTTCTTCATAGAGCTATGAACTGTTTGTTTTACTGCGGCATGCAGTGGTTGGTATTTGGACTGTTGAGAGCAGGATTAGAGGCTGGATATGCTTGATAAAACTGGTGCTTGGAGCCACTCAGAAAAAGTTAGACTGCTATCTTTCTTCTCCACAACCCTTGAAGAGTATTGGAAAGGGATGTCAGGGTCTAAGAGACTGTGAAGCAGAGAAAGGACTGATTCCTGGTGTCGGGTGTGTGGATGTCTTGAAAGCCAGGTTAAATTTGGTGTAGGCATCCTTAGCTCTCCATTGAGGCCACCAGCTTAGCATTTAGCATTTCCTAGCTCCTTAACGGCCTGGTAACCCTTCTCCACAACCCTTGAAGAGTATTGGAAAGGGATGTCAGGGCCTAAGAGACTGTGAAGTAGAGAAAGGACTGATTCCTGGTGTTGGGTGTGTGGATGTATTAAAAGTCAGGTTAAATCTGGTGTAGGCATCCTTAGCTCTCCATTGAGGCCACCAGCTTAGCATTTAGCCTTTCCTAACTCCTTAACGACGAGCTGGAAGGTGGCTTGAGAGGCACGATTCTGCTGTGTGTATGCTTTCCCTGTCAATGCTGGGAATCCGTCTTCTCCCCATATATGGTGTGTAAGTTCATGCTTTTTCTCCTAATTTATTGTGGTCTGTGTTAATTTTTTTCCTTTTTCTAAGATTGAGAATCGAACTTCTCTCCTGTTTTGGGACTGTGTAATGTTTCCACCGTTTTCATTTTGAGTTTGGGGCTGTTGTCTTCCCCTGGTTTTGGGTTGCTTCTTGGTTGCTGAGGCTGCAGACATCCTTTGGGGATTGTTGTTGAGTTGTTTTGGCCATGATAGGGCCAAGAACAACTCTGAAGGGTGGTTTGACCTGAACTGTGTTTCACCTTTTTGTTTGGGGTTGTCACCCTATTGTCTTTGCATTCTTCACAGAGCTATGAACTGTTTGTTTTACTGCGACATGCAGTGGTTGGTATTTGGACTGTTGAGAGCAGGATTAGAGGCTGGGTATTCTTGCGAAAACTGGTGTTTGGAGCCACTCAGACAGAGTTAGACTGCTAGCTTTCTTCTCCACAACCCTTGAAGAGTATTGGAAAGGGATGTCAGTGCCTGAGAGACTGTGAAGCAGAGAAAGGAATGATTTCTAGTGTTGGGTGTGTGGATGTCTTAAAAGTCAGGTTAACTTTGGTGTAGGAATCCTTAGCTCTCCATTGAGGCCACCTGCTTAGCATTTATCCTTTCCTAGCTCCTTAACGACTTGATAAACCCTACTGTGTGGGATTGGCTGATTTGTGTAACTTGGCTATGTGTAAGCCTGCTTTGACCCTTATTCCTTGAGGAATCATGCCCAGCTCGGGGGTGGCAGTGTTGCTGAGAGATTGATGAGCACGCTGGCCTATGGTTGGGTGGAATGTTGTAGCGACGTAGCTAGTTGTGGGACGAATCCTATTTAAGATAAGTATTCTTGACTATTTCGTCTCTACATTTATATTACTGATTAATGAATATAATGAACATGTGTCATGCTTGATTGAATGTATGTTTGCTTCCGCTATGTATATGAAGGATTATGCATCTTAGTATGTTTTATGTTTTAAGAATTTTATTTCAGCATTATATATGCCTGGTAATGTTCATGGGCTATTTTTCCCGTATGTTTGGTGATAGTAGAGTCCTCTTCGTCGGTTTGAGGGTCAGGGACGTTACAATGAAGATGACGAGAACTCGATGATGATCCAGATGATACAAAGAAGAAGACTTGTGCTGATAAATTGTGTGGAGAGAATACCTTCGTAGTTAAGAGGGAGTGTTGATGTATTTGTAACTTTGGAATGTATTCACTTGTATATCTTATGTATTGTACCCCGATACTTATTTTGGGAAGTGTCTGTAATGTACTTGATTCATGTCATGGACTGATGTTCCTATTGGGAGATTCAATAATGTAAACAAGTCATGTAAAGTCATTGTGGGTAACCCTCCTATTGATTAAGGGTTAAATTCCCCGTAGTTGTGGGTCCCTAGGGTTATTATACTCTTCTAGAGAATTCAGCCCTAGAGAGTTATTGTAAAGTTGGAAATTAGTATAAATAGAGAGGGAGCCTCTCTATTTATCATACATTCACTCACACTCAGTTGTAGTGCATAACTGAGAGAGAATAAGTTGCTGGGACAAGAGAGAGAGAGACTACTGCTGTCGAGAGATATTCTTATTGTTTTTGGGGTTTTCCTTTTGGTTCTGATTCTATCTCTGAGGAAGTTGAGGGGTTTTCTCCTTTATGGTTTCCCCGAGGAAAAACTTTGTGTTCTTTGTCTCTTATATTTGATTGATGTGCTTGTTATTCTCTTAGTTAAAGATCCTAAGATAATGCTAGTTTAAATGATAAAAATATAACATTCTTGAGATGCTTCTGTGGAAATTGAACCCAAGAGATAGAACAATAACACTCACAAAATTGCTAATCAAGCATGCAAAATTCACACCAAAGGAGACTGGAATTGGAGCATAACACTAATATGTATTGAGTAAGTGTACAATAGCCAACCTTGTGAAGTAATAGGCTGCTGTAATATATAATTACATGAGATGTTTGAATGCATAAGGATTCCATTCGAAATAGTCAAAAAGCAGTCTTACCAAATCTAGTCAAACCCCCCATAGGTGCATAAAGAAGTTTCCAAATATATGAAGATGCTCATGAATTTGCTAAGTCAAGTGGGAAAGATAAATAGGGATTTAAAGACAACTCATAAATGCTTTTATTTGGAGAAAAGGAGGGAGGATGACGTGGGAAAAAAACAAGGCAGTTACACCTAAACTAGCTTTTCCTTTTGCCTTAAATCAGCTATAAAGCAAGGCAGCTTTTCAGAAAAGGCATATATGAGCTTTAAAGAATCTGGAATAAAGAAGACATGCTAAAATTGGTTTCCAGGATGTTTCCCAAGTGCTCCATGACTCTTTTTTAGCATGTGTTGACTTCTAGGACATGTAGAAGGAAACTAGCATAGAATGGAATCTAGGAATCTAGGTAATAAGACAAAAACGATTAAATTAATGTCTAATGTAGGTAACTATGGGTTAATTATTCTAACACCTCCCCTTAGGCATAAATTTATGAGTAAATATCAGAAAACTATAGGTCCTAACAACAATGCTTAGTCACCCTTTACATACTGCTTGTCCATACAACCAAGGAAAGAGGCAAAAACCCAGTGGGAAAATACTCCCTTACACATGGACAAGAAAAACAAAATTGGAAATCTTGTCATCAATCATGCTTCACAGCATAATCAGCAATCCCCAGCAGTGATTTGATATTGTTGAAGATGTTCTCATAAAAAAGTTTGGTGAAGATGTCTGCTACTTGTTCTGAAGATGCACAGAAGAGTAGAACAATGGTACCATCATGCACAAGCTGTCTAATGTAGTGCATATGGATCTCAATGTGCTTGGTTCATTGTCTATGAACTGGATCATTGTAGATTTTAATGGTGCTTTGATTATCATAGTAGATAATATTTGAAAACTCTGATTCGAAGCCACATTCTCCAAGTATCCCCTGCAACCACAAACATTGAGTTGATGCATTTACAACTCCTCTATACTCTGCTTCTGTAGATGAGAGTGCTATGGCACTCTACTTCTTACTTGACCAGATGATTGTCCCTTATACAAGCATGAACACATATCATTATGTAGACTTTCGATCTGTGTTGTCACCTGCCCAATCACTGTCAGGAAACCCAATCAAATCAAGATCAATTTTTTCTTTGTAGAAGATCCCATGAGTTCTTGTTCCTTGAACAAATTTTAAGATCCTATTGGATGCTCTCCAGTGGATCTCATGAGGCTGATCCATGTATCTCAAAACCACACTAACTGCATAAGATAAATCAGGTCAAGTGTGTGTAAGATAAAGCAAACACCCAATCAACTGCCTATACAGTGTATTATTTACCATAGGAGAAGAACCTGCTTTTTCAAGCTTAACTCCTGAAGGGAATGGAGTCTTGATTGGCTTGCAATATTTCATGCTGAACTTGATGAGAAAATATGAAGCATACTTGGACTGATGTAATTTGATTCCATGTTGGGATTGAGCAATTTTGAGACCCAAAAATTGGCTCAACAATCCCAAATATGTCATAGAAAATGCATGGTTCATTGCATCCTTCAAGCAGGAAATCTCTTTCTTTGAACTTCCTATAATCAGTAGTTCATCCACATACACAACAATAATTATCAAAGAACCATGATTCAAATTCAAATAGACATTAGGATCATACTTTCATTGAACAAAATTCAGTGATAGCAGAAAGCCATGAATCTTGGCATACCAAGCCCTGGGGGCTTTCTTGAGCCCATACAATGATTTGTTTAACCTGCACACTAAACATGGATTAGAAACAAACCCTTCAGGTTTCTGCATGTAAATATTTTCAGTGATATCTCCATTTAGGAAAGCACACTTCACATCCATGTGATGCACTTTCCACTGCTTCGAAGTTGCAATGGCTAGAGGTAACCTTATGGAGTCCATCTTTTCTACTGGTGCAAAGGTTTCATTGTAGTCAATACCATGTACTTTTGAGTATAACTTGGCTACTAATATTGCCTTATATTTCAAATCTGAACCATCAGCATAAAACCTAGTCTTGAAAACCCACTTACATTGAACTAGCTTCCTCCTTGGGGGAAGATCAACTAGTTCCCAAGTGTTGTTCTACTGGAGCGAGTTGAATTCTTCTTTCATGGATGTTTTCCATATTGGATCATGTGCTACATATTCATATGTTTGTGGATTTTAGTCAACCATCAAATAGCACTTCTCAGCAAATAGAGGATCTTTCACACAAAGGGCACTCTCAAATTGAGATCTAGTCCTCCTAGTGTCATTAGGATTTCCAGCTAGTTCCCCAACTGCATGAATGGTATTTTCTACCCATTTTGGTCTTGTAGGAATGTTAGGATCTGAAATCAAATAATCATCATCATACATATCAGAATCAACAAACTCATTAGTTTCTTCACTTACAATCAATGGTTCTGGTGATGAAGAGGACTCTCCAAGTTCAACTGCTACTAAAGGCTCTTCTTCGAACTGAATGCTTCTTTCAATGAAATATTTGTTAGTGACCAAGTTTATCAGCTTGTGCCATTTTTAATCTTTAGAATACCCAAAAAATAAGCACTCTTGGATTTGGGGTTGTAAAGCCTTCCTCTTTTCAGTTGGAATTATAGCCCAGGACTTTGAGCCAAAAATCCTGAAATGGGTCACATGTTGCTTGTGCCCACTCCAAGCTTCGAAAGGAGTAATACCATCAAGATAATTATGAGGAATCCTGTTATGGATGTAGGACATACAGTTTATAGCCTCGATCCAAAACTTTGGTGGAAAAGTCTTAGCCTCCATCATGCAGGTTTCCATCTCCTTCAGTGATTTGTTCTTTATCTCAGCAACACCATTTTGTTGCATTTCTTAAGAGATCAAATGATGCATTTGAATACCTGTATATTTGCAATACTGAATGAAATCAAACTTGACATACTCACCACCATTTTTAGATATGAGGATCTTGAGTTTCCTCCCAGACCGATTTTCAACCAAGCTTCTAAGGACTTTGAAGAGGTAAAAAAATTCAAACTTATGCTTTAGGAAGTGAACCCAACAATACCTGGAAAAGTCGTCTATGAAGGTGACTAAATATTTGGCTTGAATCATGGACATATGAGGTAATGGACCAGAAATGTCACTGTGGATCAACTCAAGAGGTGCATAGGTTCTCTCATGACTAGCTTTCTCATACTTGTGCTCTGGGTGTTTTCCTAGGATGCAACATTGACAGACTCCCTTAGAAAACTTGATCTTTGGTAACCCTATGACCATATCATTTTCTCTCAAATAAAAAATATACGTGTAGCTAAGATGGCCAAATATTTCATGCCAAATATTGCTTGCTTCATTAGCACGAATCAAAAGAGTAGAGGGGTTTGAGTAGGGTAGAAAATGGGAAAACTTGTATACCTTTGAAGTGTGATCAACAACACATTTTGCTATGACTTTAACATTCAAAATCTCAGTGATTTCAACATCATCAAGGGAGAAGATGACCTTCTTTGGAGACCCAGTATGAGTCATATGATGCACTGACAAGATATTATAGGCAAGACCTATAACATACAACACATTATTGAAATTACCATGGTCAAGATCAATCCTACCCTTCCTCAAATTGTCAGTGAGAGAGTCATCTACCAAAACTATTGGTGGACCTTTCGACATGTCAAGAGTGGAGAATGTATATTTGGTCAAAACCATATGTCTAGAAGCTCCAGAATCTATGATGAAACTATGTGAGCTTGATGTGCCAGTAACCAAGGCATGTTCTCTCTGTCTGTCTTCTGAATTTGATCCCCCTTCCCTCTTCTTTGAGAAATCAGGAAGGGAGATGTTATTCTTCTCTAGGAGTTGGGTAAACATGTGAATTTTTTTCTTCATACAAGAGCTCTTAGGATGATAGCCCTTACTGCAATATGCAAACTTGATCATTTCTCCTTTATTCTTCTTCTTCTGGGAGTTCTTCTTGGAACATTGGGGCTCCTCTTGAGAATTGTTCTTGTCTCTCTTTTGATTAAGTGGATTTTTCTCTTTTTTCTTGCTTTTTGAATCCACCCTTGAATCTCCAAAAACCAAAGCTTGGTCTTTGGAGGTTTGATGGTTCCCATCATCACCAAATTATCTTGCTCTTGTGTGAGGGATTCCATGAACTCTGTAAGATTAGGAATCTTCCAGGCTCGAGCTATCAACTTGGTGGCATGGAAGGTTGAAACAAACACTGAATAGTCAAGACCAAGCTTAGAGAGTATGTCCAAGACTAATTGCTCTTCCTTCTTTTCGATCCCACACTATTTTAGCTACAAAACAAGGGCCTTAAACTTGGAAAAGTAGAGTTGCAATGATTTGAATCTACTGGGACTCAAGGAGATCAGCTCATTCTCGACTTGATGTCCTCTCATCTCATCTGTCTTTCCAAAAATATCTACAAGCTTCTCCCACACTTCATTAGGTGATGTCAATCCATCAAGATGGAAGAGGAGGTCTCTTGAAATGCTCAGACACAAAAGACCATAGGCTTCATCCCTCCTGTT
The DNA here is from genome assembly GCA_001517045.1 of Pseudotsuga menziesii. Classification (NCBI taxonomy): domain Eukaryota; kingdom Viridiplantae; phylum Streptophyta; class Pinopsida; order Pinales; family Pinaceae; genus Pseudotsuga; species Pseudotsuga menziesii. The sequence goes on from LPNX011233811.1 coordinate 1,102,015, forward strand.
GTGCCATTTAATTTTCTCTACAGTTGCATTGGGCTTTGCCTTAGTTTCCACGGTCACCTTGTAGAGACCTTTCTCTTACAATAATATCTCCATCTCAGCTTTCCACTCAAAGAAATTGAATGGAGTCAATATAATCTTATGATATTTGTCCATAGTTTAGTAACTGTGCCCTCCAGTCAGTAGAATGCGCTCCCAGTCAAGATGTCGAACCTGCAATAGAAATATGGAAGGAGAGAAATCGATATACAAAGGCTCTGATACCATGTAAGGTTTGTCGTTACACCAAAACCTGTAGATGTTGATGAACATTTGAAACCCAACAAAAGGCCCTATCACTAGGAGTGGCGGTTAGTCCACTTGTTTTTATATTCCCAAAGGTGCGACTGTTATACCATGTGGAGGTACCCGATACTCCAACACCCCGCCTCTGGCGTAGCTTGAGAGAATTGAACCTGAGACCTATGCTCTGATACCATGTAAGTTTTTGTCATTACAGATGTTGATGAACATTTGAAACCCAACACAAGGCTCTATCACCAGGAGTGGTGGTTAGTCCACTTGTTTTATATTCCCAGAGGTGTGGAGGTTATACCATGTGGCAGTTATATTCACTTTTTTTAGTTCTTCCTCTTCAAAATATATGTAGAATAATTTATTCTCACCGCACTTATGTCCCTTACTATAATTGTTGTCACAATTAAAGCATAATCATTTTTCTCTTCTTTCATATAGTTGTTGGGGTGTCATACTTTGTGGTGATTTAATAGTGGGAACATTATTTTCTCTGTATATGTTGGAAAAGGCCTTTATAGTAGTCTTTGCCATATTTTTACTTTACTTGTAACGAACATAAAATATATAAATATTAAAAATAATATTAATAGATGATTATTAATTATTAATTAATAATTATCAAAGAGTCATGACTGTAGGTTGGAAAGTCATGAATGGACGTATATAAGTCCGACCATTGTAAATGAATCATATCTATTCTATCATCAATTTATATATTATTATGGCTTATTTAATATTCCAAATATTTTGGTAATATTATTTGTATGAGCGAATAATTATTCGCTTCAAGTGGTATCAGAGCCATCCCTTTCTCAGGCTTGTGCTCATTCTGGCTTTTAGCCAAAATTTCAGATTTTATCTGAGTAATTTCAGAGTTTCTCTATACACTTGGTCTTTGACTAGTCTTGGCTTCTGGCCATTTCCAGATTTCAAATTGACAAAAAAAAATATAAAAATTATTATTAAAAAAAAATTCTTGAAGAAATATCGGCTGGAAATTTGAAGAATGCTGTAGCAAATTTGAATTGAAAAAAGAAAAGAAAAGAAAAGATAAATCAAAATCTGGGCTGCACCATCCTCCACATCCCATCTCCCTCAAGCTACTGCTCCACCTCCCTTCACTGCTCTACTCCACACTCGCCTGACCCTCGCTTCCTTCATTTCTGTGTGCTCCCACCTGAGTGCCCTCCCTCCCACACTGCCCCCGCGCACCCTCATCACTACGCAGCCCCACCTTGCACTACTCCTACGTGTTCCAGCTCGCCTTCCATTCCATAAACCTCCTCGTCACGCCGCTGACTACTCCCTCCATCGCCACCATATCTCTCTTCCCATGCCATCACCAATGTACACTAGCCAATTGTGCTCATAAGTTCCACCTCCTCGTGTGTCCTCTATCCTTCACTCCACGCTCCTCCCATGCCTCCATCTTCTACCTCCCTTTCCTTCTACACCTCCACATCGGCCACCTCCCTGCTGCGCCCTCGCATACTACCATCCTTGGCCACCTCCTCTGTGTGCCTCTACCATCGCCATCCTCCCCTGCGCTATCATCACACTTCTCGACATGCAAAGAAAAAAAACCAAAGTAAATCAATATATTATAATATAAAATAATATAATATATTAAAACAACAAATTATAATATAATATATTAATTCAAATATATTGTAATATAATATATTTAAAAAAAAACTATAAACAAATATTATATAGTTTATATAT
>LPNX011233811.1:1104158-1142614 GCA_001517045.1 Pseudotsuga menziesii
CATCGAAGAAGCTAAAGAAAAAAAGGGTTATTAACCTAACAAAGAAGACCAATTAGTCAAAAGAAAAGAAAATTGAAAAAAATCGACGACTATATATAGTCCAGATGACCATCTAGTCTTGAAGAAATCAGGGACCATGGAATTGGGTCTGCAAGCACAAATAAAGAATTTAGAAGTCAAATTAAAGCTCTATCAAAGAGACAATGAAGAATTACGGGACATAAATATGAAATTGGAAATGTTGATTAAATTACATAAGATGCAAAAAGAGCGCAAGGAACAAATACTTTCCGACCAGAACAATCATATAGAAAAATTGTCGGCCCAAATTAAGAAATTAAAAGATGAAAGTGATTTCAATTAGAGACTAACAAATCAAGATATAAAGAAAGAAATAAGTGATTACGAAGTAGAAACAATACGCTTGAACAAAATCGTTAACAACAAGGATGAAGAACTGATGCACATACGACAGAAATTAACAGATCAATAATCAATGGTCGACCAGTATCGACAACAGAAAAAAGTTCTTCAACAACAAAATAGCGACTCTAAAAAAGAACACAAGCTAGAGATCGCAAAGAGTAATAAAATAATATCCAACAATTCTAAAGAAATTTTTAGATTAAGAAATCACAACAAAACCTTGATTACAAAAATAAAAAAATTGAAAAACAACAGCAAGAGGGAACAATCCGATGAAGACCTCGAAGGAAAATTACTAGAAAAGCAAGAAGAAAACCAGTGTTTAAATATTAGTAATCAGGAACTACATAACCAAATCAAGGAGCTAGAAATTGAAAAAAAGTCGCAAGAGGAAGGAATCGAAAAGATTCAGAATCGTAACAATCTACTAGATAACCAAGAAGCACAAATTGAGGAAGTGAAGAAAGTCTTCGTCGCAATCCAAAAGAAAGAAGAACAAACAACACCTACACCTTACAGACATCCTAATTATAATCATCATTTTGACCAATGATAAGGTCAAAATGAATATTCACAGAATACTTATGTGGACATGCGAAAATATCGACATACCAAGCAACAATTGAGACGCATTGTCCCACAAAAATATCTCAGAGCTCTGATAAAAATAGATCTGGGATGGACCATAGTAGATACGATGCGACTATTCTCCTGGGGAATCTGTAATTCATATCGGCTCATCTCCTCAAATGTCGCAAATACAAAATGGAAGAAGTCCAAGATGATAGATTAAAATAAATCAGACATTAATGTCGAATACATCTTTGAGGACAAAGATTCCCTTAAGGGGAAGGCAATGTAATGAACATAAAATATATAAATATTAAAAATAATATTAATAGATGATTATTAATTATTAATTAATAATTATCAAAGAGTCATGACTGTAGGTTGGAAAGTCACGAATGGACGTATATAAGTCCGACCATTGTAAATGAATCATATCTATTATATCATCAATTTATATATTATTATGGCTTATTTAATATTCCAAGAATTTTGGTAATATTATTTGTATGAGCGAATAATTATTCGCTTCATAAAACCTGCAGATGTTGATGAACATTTGAAACCCAACACAAGGCTCTATCACCAGGAGTGGTGGTTATTCCAATTTTTTTATATTCCCAGAGGTGTGGTGGTTATACCATGTGGCGGTTATATTCACTTGTTTTAGTTCTTCCTCTTCAAAATATATGTAGAATAATTTATTCTCACCGCACTTATGTCCCTTACTATAATTGTTTTCACAATTAAAGCATAATCATTTTTCTCTCCTTTCATATAGTTGTTGGGGTGTCAAACTTTGTGGTGATTTAACAGTGGGAACATTATTTTCTCTGTATGTGTTGGACAAGGCCTTTATAGTAGTCTTTGCCATATTTTTACTTTCAACCTTCCTTTCCATCATGAAATCCTTCTCTAGGGATCATGGTTCAAAGAGACACACCTCATGTTGAATTTTATCTTTCAAGGTTCCAATAAATAGATCTAACAAATTATCTTCTGAAATATTCTTCACTCTGAGGCTTAGTTGCTGAAATTGCTTGATGTTCTCTGTAACTGGACCTTTTTGCTTGTGATTTACCAACTGGATAAATAAAGTGTTTCTATTTACATCCCCAAAATGTTCAATCGATTCTTCTATGAATATAAACCAAGAGATAATAGAGTCCTTTTTATGGTCACAAAGCCATTGGTACCATACAAATTGATCAGGTTCTAAATATAAGGATGTAATAGTTACCTTTTGCAAAGTGGGCACCCAGTGTGGATCAAAGAATTGCTCCATCTGAAAAATACACATGATTGGATCCTTGACATCAAAAATTTTCATGTCTATATTGGGGATAAAGTACTTCCTTAGACCTGAATTGAACCCATGATGTTGTAGTGAATCATAAACATTGAGGACTCTAACTTTATGCTTTCCAATTGTTTTTCAATTTTCTCCCTGTGTGACTAGAATAAGTTCTATTTTTCTTCCTTATCCTCTGCACGAGGAATAAAGTTATGTTTTATATCCTTCATTAATTCCTTCATGTCTTGAAGATATTCTTTTCTATCCATCCCTTTGAGATCCTCTTTACTAGCCACCCTTCTGAGATTCTATTTTCTAGCCATCTTAGTTTCCAATTTAACTAAGTCATCAATTTTCACATTTCCTTTAATCATATCTTCCAATGTAGACACTCTAAAAGATATGTCTTCCATTTTTTCATATGTTGATGATGAATCCTATGGGGTTTTGAGTGGAGTGTGATTCTTTCCACTTAATTTTGGTAGAATTTTGAACAATAAGTATATATCACACCCTAGGGTTTGCCACAAATATATGCTTCTACTAAAATTATTCAAATGAAAAATGGCGTACCTTTCTCAAACCTTGATTAGAAGACTGCTTTTTGGGATGACTTGTAACTGAGGTAAAATTTGAATTTTGACTCCTCTAGATCTGAAACCTTGGCCTGTAGTACCCTGATGTATTTTCTTTCCAATTCCGTAGGTCTGACCTAATTTGGATGTGCCAAATTATTTTTATTACAAATCTCCCAAAGCTTCTTATTTTTGCCATATCAAGAAGATCAAAATTGTACTATATGCCATATGTCCAATATTTTGTTTCTGTGGTTGAAACTTCTACGATATATACCCTAGTACATCTTATTTTAGAATCATTTGGTCTCACTCAATTTGGATCTTGTATGCCTCATATGTGACCTTTTCCCCTAGAACACATGTTTTAGGCTAGGTTTTAGACTAGTAAAAAAACCTATATTCCTCCACAATTATCTCCAAAAATGTAATGGCGAAGGATCTAAATTTCATACTAGAGATAGCTAGGTCTAGGTTATAAGTGGGTTTTTAACCTATATCTTTGAATCCTTGTAGAAAAACATTTGTAGTGAAAATTCCAAGATGAATTGTTTTGCAAAAGCCAGTCCTAAGGAAAGAGCTCTGTTACCAAATGTTATGCAACCAAGTTCTAGAAATAGCATAAAAAGAGAAGAAATAGAAAATAAGAGATTAATCCACACCTTAACAATGAATATTAGAGATAAATACCAATCCTCTTCAAGGGAGGAATCTCTTTACACAATGTACTAAGTTCACAAGACACGATAATATACATTAATGACTAAAATGAGAATATATCCTTCCTATATATAGGGGACAAAGGTGTACAATAAAACATAATAGACCCACTAATAGACCCAAGCCAACATAAATAATATGTAATTAACCACAATATATTGGGTAATGCGCCACACTATATGGGGTAATGTTCCATCATTAAGGGCTTAACACATTTAGTCTTCCTTTTTGTTGAGATGTTTAAACGTTTTGGAGGAGGAGTTTGGAGGGATAGAAGGAGGATAGAATATGGACAAGGATATTCCTTCCACTATCATGAATAAATCACATATGTCATTATCAAAATAATCAACAAAGAAATAAGTGAGAAAAGGAAAACAGATCACCATCAAGGTGATCCTTAGAGTAGGGAAGATAAAGAAGTTGGTTAATAAATGATCATCCTCTCCATAAATGATAGATGGGTAGGGATGCCCACAAAAAAATATCCCTTGAATGAATGTTTACAGTGTACCAACATGGTACCAACTTGAGATTGTGATGTTACAAGAAACTATGTGTGGTGTACATAAAGGTTTGGATTTTATGTTATCTAATTTAAAATATTGAAACTTTTGTATTGTTGATTTTGTAGGTTTGTATATAGGTTTGATAACCATTTTGGATTCCAATTTTGACACTATTTTGACTTCAATTTTGAATGTAGGAATAGTGGTGGATCTAAATTCCAATTAACTTGGAAATAGTCTAAGATTGGTAAATCTCTATGGACCTTATGGGGAAAGGAATACTTTTGGAAAGGGTCGGATGAGTTAGGAATATTATTTGGACATAATATTATCATAGGCAGGGATCTTAATTTAACACTTATAGAAAGGGATATTTGGGAAGGAATTTCAAAAAGGGATCCACTAGGAAATTATTCATAAATATTTTTGAAACTCATCATTTGGTCAATATTGAATCAATAGAGATTGACCCCACCTGGAAAAAAGTAGGAAGAGGAAGAGAGGGCATATCTGAAAGACTCAATATATACTTAGTGGTAGAATATTTACGTATTGATGAAATTTGGGAAAAATATTGGGTGGGTATTGGTGGGCTATCATGCCATCTACCCATTTTGTTAAAACTATTTTCGGATGAGAAAAATCCACCCAGTCCACAAAATTTAATGATGCATGGATATCAAAAGAAGGTTTTAGATATATAATCTCTAAACATTGGAAGCCATTACAGACAAGAAGGGTTGAAAACAACAAGGCATGTTGTAGAGAATTTGAAAATATTCAAAGAAGCTATGAAAGAATGGGTTAAATAACTTTCCATAAAGTCACAAAAGTTGTTAAAACAAGTGGAAGAATGGATCACAACACTTTTTTAACACAATGAGGTAGGCGTCTTTACTAAGGAATAATTTTTTTACTTTGAAGAAACTTGAAAGAATGAAGAAGCATTTATTGGAGAATGAGGAGGTTGAATGGAGACTCAAGAGTAGATCCTTTGGCTAAGTGAAGAAGACAATAACACCAAACAATTGTATAAATGTGCTAATCACTAAAAACACATAATACGATTTGTGAGATTGCTCAGACAAATGGCATAAAGGATAGTACTTTCAAGGAAATTGTTGAGCTAAGAAAACACAATCTTAATTTTTTTTTAAAGATCCAGAATATACCGATATTCAAGAAATAATGAAAGTATTAAGTTTCTTGCCTAAACTCATAAATGAATAAATGAACATGCGACTAAAGGCAAAATTCACTAGAAAGGAATTGAAATCTATCATAACCACTTTTAAGAAGGGAAAAAATCTATCCATGATGTGTTAAAAGTTGAATTTTACCTTGGTTTTTATGATCTGTTGGAGTAGAATATGATAAGTGATGTTGAGGAATTTAATCTTTATGGGAAAGTACTTGGGGGTTTAAATACCACCTTCATAGAACTTATTCCCGAAAAATAATATTGTGCTTCCTTTGATGATTATAAACCTATCTCATTAAGAAATATATTTATAAACTCATTTCAAAAATCATTTCTAATCGACAAAAGGGGTGTCTTGTTTGGATTTATTTATGATAGCAGTTTCAGTTTCTGTACAATCAACAAATAAATGATTATGTGGTGACAACACAAGAAGGAATATGTACCATCAATACTCAAAAATTACCTGCAACCATTATGAATATCAATTTGACAAATACATATGATAAGGTGAACTAGTTATATCTTAGAATTTTGGTTCTACATATAGGTATGGATCTCTAGACAATCAATTGGATCATGGCTTACCTTGAACAATTTTCATTTGTAGTTTTTATAATGAACCACGTTGTAGGTTCTTTATGTAAATTTCGTGAATCATAGATCTACAAGATAAAATGAGAGCTATCTAAAAAGAAGGATGTAGTGGAAATATCAAATCAATGTAAACGAAATAGCAGATTCATGAAAAAAATTTCACATAAATCGGACAAGTATTACACATATTATCATTACATCATTATTCATTAATTAATCAATAATACAATGGTGAGATAATAAATATAATTAGAATAATCACAATTGGAGCTCACTATTTTAACTACGAACAACTAATTCAGGTCACAATCAGTTAACTTATGAGGTAGGTGGACAAAAGGCACAACACTCCCTTAAATCATGCAAACTAGAACTAGGATGATTGGCAGTGAACTAGCTGGTGGTTATCAGAGAATAACTGATCATGACTGAATACCTACCCCATACAGCTAAAGGTGACTGCTGATGGAGCTCATAGTGGGTTCCTATAATGTAGGTATTGGTCCCTAGGGATCCTAAACTCATGCAATCAGGTGCAGTAAGTGGCAAATGTACCTTAGGTGTGTCCCACATGCATTAGTGGGTGATGATGACCTTCAAATATAGGGAAAATGAAAAAATAGACTATGTGGGTAAAGGAAGGATTAATTAATCCTAACACCCATCCTTAATCCTAACTTTGGACAACTTGGGCCCTGACAACTGGGCCAAAAGTCACCCATACAATTTAAATGAAATAAAATATTACTTAATAAAAAGGGAAAATGGGGAACACCTCATGGGAACCCTCCCCCCCTCAAAACAAGCAGGAAATCAGGAAACAAGCTTCCATACTAAGAGAAATTTTTTCTCTTTGAGCTAAAACTTGTGAAAAAATTGTTGCAATCTGCAACTCTGTGGAGTAGTAATGCAGAATGTTGGTTCTTATTTGCACTAGTTTCCTGGAACTATGCATGTGAACTTTTCAATCTTATTCCAATATGATGAATGTTTCCTTTTCCTACTCTTTTTGGAGAAAGAGTGGCATGATCCAATTTGTTCTTCAGTGATCCTAATTGTTGATAATTCCTTACCATCATGAAGCATATATTTGGAATTTTGTTGCACCAATCTTAATGTAGAGAAATGATGTTGGAGAGTGCAACATATTCATTCTGATACTAGGACCTTGTTCTTCTTCTATCATCTGGATTCCCAACAACATTCCCAGCTGCTTTAATGATATTTTGGACCCATTTAGGCCTCTGATTTGGAATAGGTGTTGGCTCTGGATCTAGAGTCTCTTGAGGTTCAATCTCAACATCAAGATCATGATGATCTTGTTCCTCGTCTTCTAAATCTAAAACATTATAAATTACATCATCATCAAATGGAAATGAAAGAGTTTTTATACCTTCTACTACTTCGGATTGTGGTGGATCATGCAACTAATATTCTTCAAATTGCGCACTATGCTCTATGAAGCACTTTCTAGTTGCAAGTTCCATCAATTTTTATTCCATAACATCCTCAGCATATGCCAGTAGTATGCATTCACTACTATGGGATTAGAAATATTTTCTCTTATTAATGGGGATTCTGGCCCAAGATTTGGAGCAAAAAACTCTCAGGTGAGATACAATGGGCTTATGTCCCAACAATGGTTCAAAAGGAGTGGCCCCAATCACCAATTTGTGAGGAAAACTATTTTGTATATATGAATCACAATTAACAACCTCATCCCATAAGTAAGGAGGAAGGTACTTTTCTTTGAGAATGCACGTTTCCATCTCTTTCAAGGATCTATTTTTCCTATCAGCCACATCATTCCGATGTGCTATGTATGGAACTAAGTGTTCCATTTGAATGCCTTCAGATACACATAACTGCTGAAAATATATTTTGACATACATACCTCCATTTCCATATCTAATGGACTTGATCTTCTTCCCGAGGTTGTTATCAAATAAGGATTTAAAGACTTTGAAAGTCTCAAATATCTCACACTTTTGCTTCAGAAATTATACCCAACAATACCTTGAATAGTCATTAATGAAGGTAAAAAAATATATGGATCCATTCATTGATGCTATAGGAATTGGTCCTGAGACATCACTGTGTGTTAGATCTAGTGTGGAGGCATCTCTTGTTTCCTTCCCAACTTCATATCTCTTCTTTGGATGCTTCCCTACCAAGAAACTTGGACATACTCCTTCTGATGATTTGATGAAAGGCAAGCCCTCAACCAGCTTTTCATTGTGCAATTGCAGGAGATACTTGAATTTTAGGTGGAAAAATATTTCATGCCACATATTTCTTGTGTTATTGGAATGAGTCAATAAGGATTTAGGATATGAAGTAGATAGGGAATGGGAAAACTCATATGCCTTGGAGGCATGATTAACAAATCCTTTTGCTATGACATTTCTAGTAGAAGCTTCATTGATTTCTACTGTGTCAACATAGAATGTAACCCTCTTAGGAGAGCTTGTATGTGTCATATGATATACATATAAAAAATTTGATACAAGAGAGGGCACATAGAGCAAATTTTTGAACTCTCCATACTGGATTTTAATGGAACCTCTCCCTATAGCTGGGAGGTGTGAATCATCCCCCATATGAATGCTAGGTACTCCTAAGAGATCCAGAGAGGTGAAGGATTATTTGGAAGCAACCATGTGGTTGGATGTTCTTTAATCAAATAGATAAGCCTTTTACTGAGTGAATCCTACTTTCAAGGCATGGAAAATCTCATGTCCTTCTATCTAGTTTCCAACTTTAGAGTTCTTTGTTCCTTTAGGAAGAGAAATGTTGTTCTATTAAAGAGGTTTTGAAAATTGTTCAATGGTATTATTCTTCATACACTAAATCTATGGATAAAAGACTCTCCTATAGTAGGAGAATTATCTTTCTCAATTTTTGTGTTCTTATTCTTCTTGGAATCTGAGGCTCCATTGGAAGGGTTATGCTTCTATTTTGGATTTGAATCAACATTTTTATTCTCCTTCCCTTTTTGCTTCCCTTTTATTTCTCATTTCCAAAGTCTCCAACTAAAAGGGCCTAATTCTTGGAGGCAGTGAGCACTCCCAACTGAATCAATTTGTCTTGCTACTGGATCAATGACTCTGCAAATGCATCCAGAGAAGGAATTTTCCAATTTGGTATGGATACTCTTCCAGAGTGGAATGTGGATACAAAGAGTGAAAATTATGAGCCAATATTGCTCAGAATTGACAGCACAAGCTTCGCATCCTTCCTCTCTATCCCGCATTTCTTGCATTGCAAGACTAGGGCTTTGTATTTCGAGAACTGTTAAATTGTATCGAATTTTCTGGGATGGAGTGCAATGAGATCATTCTCCAAAATATGGCCTCTTATCTCATATTTTTTTGAAATCAAAGGTTCAATATTGTCCCATACTCCCTTTGGATTTCTTAGTCCCTCAAGGTGGAACAACAACTCCCTCGATATGTGGATGCACATGAAGACAAAGGATTCATCTAGCCTATTTAGAAAATTGGATTTCTCAACATAATTTTGGGGCTAAACTTCTATTCCCAGTATCATCCTATACATTCCTTTGTTGCACAATGGTATCTACTTATTTGCCCTCCAATCAATGTAATTTAAGGGTGTAAGGATTCTAGGTGATATAGCAGCTGAATTCTCCATTTCACTATATGATGATCAACAAATATTCAAGAGCTACGTAGGTACCTACAAAAAAAAATTCAATTCACAAACATTTTCCAGTTTAAACCTCTCCACCTTGACATGAACACTTTTTCTGAGTCCACCACACCTGGAGAGACTTTTATGAACATAATCCATAGGGAGCAATGCTAATATTCCAGGAATTATGTGGAAACTCAACTGCTTATGGTGCAAGCATGGATGTTTGTGAGGTTTTCCACTGGAATGAACATAGGATCTGATACCATGTTAAATTTCATGAACAATAGATCTATAATAAAAAATGAGAGTTATCTGAAAAGAAGGATGCAGTGGAATTATCAAATCAATGTAAATTGAACAACAAATTCATGACATAAATTTCACATAAATCAGACAAGTATTGCACATATTATCATTATATAAATATTCATTAATTAATCATTAATACAATGGTCATATAATAATTAGAATTCAAATATAGTGGATAATAATCAAATTCACCAACTCAAGTTGACTGCTTAGCTAACTCAGTGTGGAAATAATCATAGTTGGAGCTCACTAGTTTAACTACGGATGACTAATTTAGTTCACAATCAGTTAACTGATGAGGTAGGTGGAAAAAAAGCACCACACTCCCTTAAATCATGAAAACTAGCATTGAGATTACTGGAAGTGAACTAACTAGAGGTTATCAGAGTATAATTGATCATGACTGACTACCTAACATAAACAACTGAATGTGACTACGGGTGACACTCAGAGTGGGTTCCTATAATGTAGGGATTGGTCCCTATAGCTCCTAAACTCATGAAATTAGGTGCATTAAGTGGCAGATGTCCCTTAGGTGTGTCCCCCATGCATTAGTGGGTGATGATGACCTCCTAAGATAGGAAAAATGAACAAATAGACTATGTGGGTAAAGGGAGGATTAATTAATCAGGTAACACTTTACTACCTCAAGAGGCCCCATACAACTATTTTCATTATCTTCATTTTTGTTTTTATTAGTGGAAAAGTGTTTGAACATGATACTAAAAGGATGCCAGAAGAAAATGGGAACTAAAAGAGATAAAAATTTCAAACTTTGTATACATTTCTCATTTTCCTTTTGTTGATGGCATAAGGATATTTTTTCATGGTTCATTCTCTGAGTTGAAAAAAATAGAGTATATTTTGGATCCAATTTGTGAAGCAACAAGCTTGGAGATAAATTTGAACAAATCTTCACTAACAACAAAATATTTAGTAGTTGAAGTCTTGGTATAGGAAAAAAAAAATCATATGATTTTTTGTGAATTGGATCATGGGGTGAAATATATTGGGTTCACATTAAAACCTAACAATTATATATATGATGGTCCTCTATAGCTTTATAATAAAATTGAATCTAGACTAACAATTTTGTGCAATATATGGTTGTCATGTGATGCGGGATTGATCAGGGAAATACTTGAAAATATCCTAGTATAGTATATATCTATAGCTTAGACACCTAAATAATTTTTCAATAAAATTAGAAATAAGTGTTACAACTTATTTGTGTTGGTAAAAGAGTAAAGGGAAGCATTCGACTATTCAAATGGACAAGACTTGCCACTGCAAAAAAATTGGAGGTTGGGGGTTTGAAAAACATTTACATTTTTAATAAAAACTTGGAAGCAAAATGTTTTTGGCGATTGGTTTACAATAAGGGGTTTGTGAGGAAAATTGATGACAAGAAACTATTTAAACCAGTTCTCAAATGATATACTAGTTTAGATTGGTTAGGAAATGATCACATGGAGCATCTATTGTTTGGAAAACATTGGTATGGGCATTTCCTTTGGTTGGTAAGTGGGATGCTTTGGAAATTGGGATTGAAAGAAAGGTAAGGATTGGGGATTGTCCCTTGGATTATTTTTAAGGTTAATTATATACTATCAGAGGCAAGTTTGGAGGAATTACATAAACGAGAGATCTATCATTTAAATTAGGTGTATTAAAAAAAGGCGAGGAATGTTTAAATAGAAGGATGGGTTACAAAATAATTCTTAAATATTCATGGTGAATTGGTTGATGAATAGAGGAAATCAAATTTTTATGAGGAAGATAAATTTAGATGGTCCAAGAATCCAAGTAATGGGGTATATAATACTAAGTTGGGGTATTCAATGAAAATAGAATAGGATTTGGTTGCAGAGAGGATTTGGTGGTGGAAAAATATTTGGAAATTGGAATTCACATTAAAGAAAAAAATATTTATATAACTAGTTTTACCGCTCAAAATAACACTCTTGATTAAGGTCACAGATTCCAATGCAATGAATTGTAAGCACAAGAGGAGCAAGTTCCCAATGTCACCACATCCTAGCTCCTTAACAATTTATGTTAACTACTAATACCAAGGGGGATTCCCTCAATTTGGTGAATGATATCTCCAATTACTTAAGAAACAAATAAACACCTTTCCCAATAAACCTCTCAGCAATATCAAATCCTTATGGAGTAAACAAAATGAAGCACACAAGACACTAAATGAGAGGAAGGAGCTATAAAAATTTATCATGAATTCCAAGAAATATAACTTCAATATGTTAATATTGTTATGAAGCTCAAGCAGTCAAAACACTTCAGAAAATTTGATAAAAATCAAGCAAAACAACGCGAACTTACTATATGAGAAGTACCTTGTATATTAGGGAAAGAAACAAGCCTCTAGAGGGTCAAGGGAAGCACTAAATCCGATCTGAGAATGTAAAACCATATTTGGTTTATGCCCTTCAACCCTCAAATTGATGGTGGTACCTATTATAGCATTTTGGAATGGATCTCCAACCCCTCAGGGTTCAATCTAGGTCTGAATCCTTGCTTTTTGGGCCTTCAAAGTCATCTAAATGGATCAATGTACCTAATGTACCTACTATAGAAAATATGGAAAAATAAACCCTAGCATGCATAGGTCGCATAAAACCTCACAAACTAACCATGGGAAGAGGACACCCTTGAATATATACCATAAAATCAATTAGGACGAACTTTTCCAGTAGAGCAGAAGTTCCAAATTCCAAATATTGTTTGAGATATGAATTTCTAACTTTTTTTGGGTTTTTCCAATATTATATTTTTTTGGTATTTTTACAATATATGTATGAAAAAATTTAGATAAAAAGGAGAAATGAAGGGGTTATGACTTTACTCCTCAACCCTTAGGAAATTAGAGATTGTGATCCTTAAATAAAAAAGAGATGCTACCAATAACACTACTTTCTTCAATCAAATTAAATTACACGCATTTAAAAATCATATACTAACAAAATGCTATTTTTTTTCTTTCTAAATCACTATAAAATGAAAACAAAAACAAAAACAAAATTAACCTTAAAAATTTTCAAAATTGAATACTTTACAAAAATTAAACAAAACACTAAAACGTTGAAAATAAATCATCTTTAAAAAAAAATAAACATTAAAAACATTTAAAAGATATTAAACACTAAAATACATTTAAAAAAAGAAATTAAAAAAAATAAAAATAAAAAAATTCAAACATTAAAATAAAATAACATAAAATAAAAAATAAAAATAAAAAACAAAACATAAAATTACATTATATATATAGGAGTGAGAAGTTAAGACTCAACTATGAAATCGATACTCAATTCTCTCTCTCACACACACGGGAATGAGAAGTTAAGAATCGATTATGGAATTGAAACTCAATCCTAGAATCGAGTCCTAACTCCCCCTCCTCCCTTTCCCCATATATTCTCAATAATTCCCCTCCTCCCTTTCCCCTTAACTCCTCACTCCCCTTTCCATGTCACCCCCCCCTTCCCAAATTTGTTTTAATTAATATTTTATTTTATTTTTATTTTTTATTATATATATTTTTATTACAGATTTTTTAATTTTATGTTTTTTAATGTGTTTTTTTGTTATCATCCTCATACTTTGTGTTGATGATATTGTTCTTTTAGCAATATATCCCTTTGATCTTGATAAGCAATTAAGAATTCTTCGAGATTTATGCTTTGGTATGGGTATGACTATTAATACCGACAAAACCAAAGTTATGTTTATAAAATAAAATAAGGTATCTTACGCTCATTTTTTGTATGATAATAGCAACTTGGATGAAGTGTCTTCCTACAAATATATTGGGATTGATATAAATCACAAGATTAACTGAAAGTACAACATTGAGAAAAGGATCAATGTAGGGTGGAATGATTATTTTGGTATTGAAAACAATTTTAGGTCGTCAAACCTTGTGATGCAAGATAAACATAAATTCATCTTTGAAGCTCTCATCACTCACGTTCCCCTATATGGGTGTGAAGTTTGGGGATGAAACCTCTCTAGAGAATATTGGAGAAGGATTGAGAAAATACAGAAGCATTTTATAACTTACGACATTAAAATTAAAATAAATATGCCATATCCTATTCTCCTTATTGAAGTGGGTCTTTCCCCCATTGAGAATATAGCTATAATCACATACCTAAAGTACAAGAAAAAATTAAATAAATTGTGAGACTAGGGACTTCTGAAAATTGCTTTAAATGCCAGTCAAAACCACTTAAGGATTAAGTGAAATTGCATAAATATGTCATGTTTTGGTTAAAAATGTGGCAGATTGATGAAAATGTCACTTTCAAAATATATATGATATTAAAAATATTATTATTTTGTATTTCAAAGACAAGTTGTGGTGTGATAAAAATTTAGAGGATAAAAGAAAATTAAGATATTACAAGGAAGTCACTAACATTAATCTTGAATATCAACATTATCTTTATGTTTTAAATAGCGTCAAGAAGAAGATTCACAAAGATAAAATAAGGACAAATTATCATGAGATGCATAGTGAAACAAGGCGTTGGGTCTTTCCTAAATCTTTGTGGGATGAAAGGGTCAATAATCTTTGTGAAACTATGATTGGTGAGGATGAAAAAATCTTCCTCTTAGACTTCCCACATACATCCACATAAGATCTTGGTTTCAATATTTTTGTTACTATACAAACCTGCCCAACCTTATATTTAATCAAAACTATAGTAATTTAAGAACGCTCCTCTCCAATATTTTTTAGCACAAATAAAACTCTAAATAAAACCAAGTAGTTTCTTACTTTTCTTTGTTAAAGTTTGATGGACCAAAATTGGTCTAAGTGGATGTTAACTATCATCATCATCATCATCATCATCAATAGTGTTGTGAATTATTTATTAAAAAGAATATAATGTTTTTTTATAAATAAATAAATATGTATAATATATTTTAATGATAAATATTTATTTGTTTTTATTGTTTTATTTTTAAATTTTTATGTTTTTTCTTTTTCTTTTTTTGATTTTTTTTTTCAAAATTTTACATAATGTTTGGTTAGTTTTGTTTTTTATTTTCATTTTTCTAGTAACATTGAATGGTGTTGGCTGTTAGAGTCGTAGTTTCAAACAAGTTGTAATTTTAGCCTTGAAAAAATATGGAGTGCTACGGTGATTATAGGTGATTTCTTGAACACCATTTTAGGGTTTTTATTACATTAACACTGGTTGTTAAGGTTAGAGTTTCAAACTAGATGTAATTTTAACCTTGAAGAAAAGTGAGGGTGATTCTATGAGAACCCTTTTTCAATTTATAGGCTAATTTATAGTTTTGATTGAATGACAACGATTATGTTTGACTATGGTTTAAAACAATTTGTAATTTTATCCCTGAAAATAAAAAGATGTTATTGATAGCACCACTTTTCAATTCGGTTGTAAAAATAGCCTCTAAATGTAGCCTATAAAAAAAGAGAACTATGGAGGGTTCTAGTCAAGTTGTATAATATGTTTTCCAGCATTTGCACACTTAACTACAATGTTTTGAATTGAATTGTGTACTCGAAAACCCATTTTAAGGATACTTAAATGCACTATACTCATACTGATGAACCTCCTTTTTCCCATTCTAAGTGTTGATACACATACGATGTCATGACACGCCACTATTTTGGCCACATCAACTATGTGCATTTCTATCAGTGAGCAACATAAGTATGAGAAGGACAAAATATAATTTATGCTAGAAGCATTGACGGAACTTGGATTTAGCATCCTTTTATAATCATTTCACTTTATCTATAATCCATTTTTCTTATCCATATTCATGCAATAATCCCATCCAATGCTCATATATGGAATTTTTAGGCTTGAAGTGTTTTTCCATTACATGTCTTAGTATTTTATTTGATTTTTGACTAACATTGAGGGAATTTGTTTACTATGTATTTTCTTTGAATATTAAATCAGATCTTGGAAGCAACTACAAGATTCTTGAGGAAGTTTTGTAGCAGCTGTGAAACATGTACAAGCAGTTGCGGAAAATATATAGGCAGTTACAGAAACTATATAGGAAGTTACAACAACTCTACAGGTATCTGCAGAATCTCTATAGGAAGCTGCAAAAACTCAACAGGAAGTTGTGGAACCTTTGTGTGATGCTGCAGAACCTCTATAGGAAGTTACAAAAACTCTACAACTAGCTACGCAAACTCTACAATAAGTTGTGGAAACTATACAGGTAGCTACAGAAACTCTACTAGTTGCGGAACTCCCACAGAACCTACAAAATGGCCAGTAATTCAAATTTATCTTCAACCATTTTCCATTCCATGGATGAAGGAGCATCATCAACCTCTTGGATATGAAAATAATCATGGATAAATATTAGATGTAATAATTTTGGCAAAGATCTTGGGATTAGTTTTGAATTAGTTTTGAGATCCAAATTTTTTGAAACTTGTTGAGGATATTGTGGATCCTCATTTATCATTTGTTATAAGAAAATCATGTATAAATAAGAGTTCCTTCTCCATTCTAAGGAGGACTCTTAGATTAATAATTCAAATAATGATGGAATGACTTCAATTTTATCTTGATTCAATAGAGATCTTAGTTTTATCTTTTTCGTTTTGTACTGTGATTTTATTTATTTAATGACTATGTAGTATTAATTTAATTTGTTGTTTTATTTCAATTAGATAATTTTGCATTTCTTGTTATGTAATTTAATTTTGCAATTTAATTTTAATCCATAGATGAGTGACTTAATTGTTTATTTTACAATGAACGTGCTTAATGCAATAATTGTTTCTACTACCTTGGATCATAAAACAATAACTTGTATTTGGTAAGGATATCTTTTAGATTTCATTTCTGCAATTTACCTTTATGTCAAGTGTGGTGTGAATTTAGTTTTAGAATTTACTTTTCTGCATAGGTTGATTGTAGTTTTAGAATTTACTTTCATGCACAGTGTGAATGTATTTTTAGAATTTACTTTTTCCACACAATGTGAATTAGTTTTAGAATTTAATTTTCCTCCAAAGTGTGATTTAGTTTTAGAGTTTACTTTTCCACGTAGTGTGATTTAGTTTAGGATTTAATTTTCTTGCACAATGTGAATTAGTTTTAGAGTTTACTGTTCCCCAAAAATATGAGTTATTTTTAGCATTTAATTTTCAGCATGGTGTGCATTTCAATTTCTGCAATTAGTCTTAGCGCACATCGATGGGGTTACGTCGGGATATAATTGATTCATACTCCTGATACCTACAACCGGTGTGAATTTACTTTCCCGTTGTGTGATGTACTTTCTTTGCAACTTAGTTTTAGTAGTTAGTTAACTGGTTAGTTCCTTGCTAAGACTAGGTAATTGTTCATACCATTATTTGTAAGTACGTTTACTGAACTACAGCTTCAAAGTAGACAAACCAATGTAAGAGGCGATAGTGGTCTACACATATAGTGCACGATAAATTGCAAGTTCCCAACGAACCCAGATTTATAATTAATGTACAGACTTCTTGGATGCTTTCTGAGTAATTAGAAGACAATTAAAAAGCTCGTCATTTGGCACCATTTCCGGGGAGTTACCAAAGGTGCAATTGAATCTTGCATTAGTTCTAGAAAGTATTCATAGGTTAAAATTGACAGTTTTGCTCATTAGTTTTAACATGTTGTTTTTGTGAAATAATTTCATTCATTTCATCAAATTAGTTTTATGATTCATTTTCTTTTCATGAATAAAAATAAAGGCCAAAAATGATGATCCTGTGGTGTAGTAAGATCCACCCATATTACTAATGTATCCTTGTAGAAAGCTTGGAAAGAGGAATAAGGCTTGGTGAATGAAGATTCTATTGAAGGATTCGGGGATCCATTGAAGAAGGAGTACACAAGACTAAAAAGTTTCAAAAGGGTATGTAATATGTCATTCAAGTCCTAAAAATACATGCTTTAGCATTAAAATACAAATTTTGAAGTTGGAATATAATCATTTATTCATATCTTGCAAACTTTTCAATTATTTTGAGGATCATAGCTCAGCCGTGAAACCTTAAAAAACGTATGTGTAGGTCAAATCATGGTTTGTATAGTTGAATTTTTTTTTATTTGGATGTATTACATTGAAATCATACCCCTACAAACATTCACTCCCATCTAGATCATCATTCTTTGAGAAATTGGCTATTGGGGATTTTTGGCATGTTGGAGTTACTTAAAACACAGTCAGTACAGTCATGTTTTGAGAGACCATATGGACACATTATTAAAAAATGTTTCTATACAAAATATCCATTAAAATATATTTTCTAATCCAATTAGAATTTTTCAATTTGGGTATCAAATGGAAAAATATATGGTCAAAATACTAGCTGGGTATAGGGTAGGCAACTTAAGAATAAAGCTCGAACAATAGTTTTTTGGGTGCCTAAATGGATGTATTTTTCAAACCTGTTTCTAAGGAATATTATCCTATGAATATAATTTACAACTCAATTTGAATCACTCAATTACGACAACATAAAAGAAATTTATGCCCAAAATACTAGCTGCCTATCATAAATCAACACTCCCAAAACTTTGTCTCCTAGGATGTTCATTAGCATAATTTACCCATAAATTATTCGTATAATTAAAACATATTTTTAATGGAGGTACATATTGGAACCTAATTTAATCTCCAATTTGAATCGAGACAATTCGTCATCAAACAAAAAGTTATGCTCAAATTAATGACTGTTGGTCTAGGTTGGAAATTGCAAACCAGTCTATCTTGCAGGATATTATTTAGAATATTTGGAATACCATATTAATTCATTTTCAAAATAGGTTTTTATTGAAGGTATCCCTATGAATCCACTTTCATTTTGATTTTTAATCACTCAAATCAGTCGTGAAATGAAGAAGTTATTAACAAAATACCATTGGGTAGTCTAGGTTGGCCACCACTCTCCAACAAGTAAAACGAAATTTTTATTTGTTGTATCTTCGTTGAATTTGTTTTACAATAATTTGTTTTATTTATATTGCATATTTTTTGGATTAAGAGAGACTGATCATGTCTCTTCTTCCATGATCTCATGTTTTATTGTAGGTAAGTGCCAATTTTTTTGCAGGTGCTTGGAATATCAAAGGAGGTTAATCTATGCATGAGTGATTCATGAATACCAAATTTAAAGCCAATGAGAATTCCCTCTAGAAATCCAAAAATGAATATTAATTATCATGATATGTGCTACTTTTGAAGCTCGAGTTCCTAGAATCCTAATCCAATAGTGTCTCACCGGAAGACAACACCAAGAAGAATTTTTATCAAATATTGCAGATGGATCCAAAATGAGACATATGAATAATTGATACCAAGGATCTGAAAAACAATGTTCTAGAGGTCAATTTCCATTCCTACATTCTCATTGACACATCCCTGATTTCTATAAAGAATCCTTTCATAAGACCTAAGATTCATCATGCTCATTCATCAAGGCCATGGTATGCTTTTGTATTTCCACCCATTTTGATATGCATGCCTATTGAAGTTTATACAACTTTCATTTCCTTATGTGGTTGATAATTTTTTCTCATGCACATCATTAATGTTACCACTTTCATTAATTTAACTTCAACCTCTAGTGCTCCACCACTTCCATGACTTTCTATTCCATCCATCCTTAACCCACACAATAAAGTCAACTTGGCTCACTTACAATGTCAATGTCCCTCACCTCCCTACCCACTTTCCAAATAAAATTTGATGGTGAAAACCTATCTGAGACACCATCAGACCTTGGAATGCTTGAAAACTAGCTAGTTGCCAGGCATCCCTCAGGAATAAAAAAATTATGATTTTGAAAATCCTTTGGACGCAGTCAGACATCTCTTATCAAAAAACCATCTTGCTAGCAGACATGGTTTTCAAATAAGTGAGAAATGAAGTGTCCCATTATGCTCTTTAAATAAAGTTTCTAGGACTTTCTGCTACATCAGAATACCATTTTTCAGCTCCAAATCTAATTTGCAATTCATCATGTTATGAGCTCCAAATTCCACATTTCTCTTTCTTGCGAGCTTCTACACCATTGTGGGCAACATTAAATCTCATGCTTCTTAGGATGCTACTGGACATTTCATCATATTCATAGGTAAGAACAAATATTCTTATTTTACCTATTGTTATTCAAGTTCATTGAATTCTATGGATTTGTATTTGGAAATGCACTTGAGCCTTTTTCCCTACTTCCTCCTATATTTATATGGTAGTAAAATATTTTAGTTTGGGGGAGGGGAACACCATTACCTAACATGACTACTCCATTACTAATCATAATCCTTATTTTACTCATCATCATTATTTCCTACCCCCTATCATCCTTTCTCAACAAAAACCTTCATCCTTCCATTTAAGCATTATCTCATCTTTACTTTCCTAGGTAATCCCACTCTGACATCTCCTAACACCCAAGCACGAAGAGGATGTTTATACACAAACCTTGTTGCTACCACACAAGAACCGGAAGCAAGAGATAAGAAGTCTTATTGTTGTAACACAAGAACCAACAGTAGGAAAAAGGGGATAATCTCATCTACAAGCCAAGGACACTACAAAAAGAAGGAAATAGGTTGGCCACAAGAACCTACAATAGAATAAGTTGTTTTAGAATCCATTTATGATGATGATGATGATGATGATGGTTAACGTCCCCTGAGACCAAACTTTGGTCTATCGGACCTAAAGAAGAGAATTAATTAGTTTGCTTTAAAGTTATATTTATATTCTCAAAGAGCTTGGAAAGAAGCGTCCCGAGCTTACTATAATTTTGACAGGCTAAAAGGCTAGGAAAGTCGGTATTGCAACAAAAATTATGAAACTGGGATCTAATGTGGGTGTACGCAGGGCACTCTAAGAGGAAGTGATTTTCATCTTCAATGTTCTTACTCTCACAAAGGTGGCAAATCCTTTCTACCCAAGGCGTTTTAGGGACTGTCCAACGACCAGTTTCACTATGGAGCTCATGCGAGTTCGTTCTTATCTTAGCTATGTTAATTTTTTTCTTAGTACTGATCAAAATAGAGAGATACTTTTGATCTTCTAGAGTAGGGTTGATGACCTCCTTATAGTATCTTAATTTTCTTTTAGCCTCGAGATACATATGAATATGTTGTTGGAACAAGAAAACAGAGCATCATTCATTCTTGGAAGCAGAAAATAAGAATATTAGTTCATGTATATGAGGTATCTTGACATCACATTCATGCTTCGTCTTCAATTTTGAGGAGGTTGTGGGGATAGATAAGAAACAATTTGAAGTGAGAAAACATAATAAAGCACAATCCTTGGGAAGAATATTGTAAGTCAACCTTGTTTTCATTTTCAAATTAATTTGTGTTGTAAATTTGGATTAATGCGTGTCTCTCCCACATGGATTCTTATGTTTTTTCTTCTAAACTTGTGTGAGTTTGGTGACATAAAAGGAGTGATTATTGACATGGAAAAAATCGCAACATATTCCAATCACTCGCTTCACCAATTTGGTTTTTTGTTTGAGTGCTCACCAAGGAAAATAATGGTAGTCTTCACTTATTATAGTCCTATGGTAGTGAGAAACATGGTTTCTAGCCTCTTTATTGGTACCCACACCCACAAATTGTTGCATATTATTCAAAACTTGAAGATGATTCCAGACTTAAGAGACTACAACCCATGGGAATAGGTAAGGTCAACTCTACTTTTATTGACACTGGTTTTGTTTCTAGGGAAATGAATATAAATAAACAATATATTACCTATGTTCTGAAGTTTGTAATTTATAGAGAATAAGATGCCTTCAGTTCATGAAACCATTTTAAAGAGTAAAAGGGGTTATTTTATGAACATAGCAAGCATCATGGAATGTTTGGTTTCTAGTCCACAATGGTTACAATCTTTTAAAAGGGCACAAAACCATAAGTAAATATTCCCTAAAGACTGGTACAGTCTCGTAGCAGCTTGTAAGACAACCGTATGATAGTTTTTGGATAGCATTGTGACTATCACACTTATCATGGCATTTGACAATAACCCTAGTATGATTGTGACATTGTTGCATGACAATAAATCAGAATCAATGACAAGACACAAATATTCAAGCACTATTATATGTTTGTACAAATTTGATCTATTGATGAAGGCATTTCCACACTCATAATCTCATCCATAGAATTGGCATACTCTCCTTTGACATGATGTGTTGTTTTCTTGCTTATTCACTTCATCATGTTCCCAAAATGTTATTTATGAATAAAAGCGCTCATATTTCAAGAAACTGAAAATTAGGGAAGACAACTCTTGTTGTTTCATTGTTGAAGATGAGAAAATGTGGTCAAACAATCAATAAAAAATGTTTTGCATTCGTGATTTATTTTTATGGACAGATCATTCCAGCTACAACCGTGTTCAGTGCAACAGGAATATTGGTTTCATAATTTGAGAACTCACCTACAACCATCCATTTTTTCACTATTGGTGATTGAAGTTAGGTTTTAGTTGATATTGGTTTTCTAATTCAGCATGAGGACATGCCTTGCCTTTAGGTTTGGGGAAGCATTTAACAAAACAAGGTATCCTTAGAATGCTATAGAATAAATAAATTAATTTCATCACCAATTTGGCCAAAAGTTGCATAAAGATGGGAACGCATTATATAATCCAATGACTGCTCCAATCGGTTGGTAATTTCATCTCAGGTTCTATTTATAAGTGCTTATTTCTCAGTGATCAAATTTCCTTGTTATTAATTGTTTGGTTTCCTAAAAATCATCAAACATATGCAACTACAACCACATATAATTCTTCTTTGAAAATGTATGATATGAATAAGAGTCTTGTGTATGGAGAGAATTTAGTGAGTATCATCTCCATAAGGAGCCACAAAGGCATATGAAACAAAGCAACTGCATACTCCACTTAATAGATTGAGATCTGCACATATAAATGCATATCTAGCCAAGAAAAAATATTTTTACTGCAGAAACATGATACTGGAATAATGGGATTTCCTGGAAGAAACAAAAAATTTTAAATTTGATGCGCATGAGAGAAAAAATTGGAGGGTACTGTATAGTGTTGTTTGATATTGATTTCTAGATCATGAATTTAATTCCTATGAGTGGAGGTCTTCATGATTGATTTGAGAATTTGATACATATCCATGAACCTGTTATATTATACATGCTTTTGGTGTATTCTCCACTAAGCATAATAGAGATGGAATCAATACTACATCCTACACATGGAAAAGATTTCATATTACAGTGACTTAGCCTCTTCTAGATCATTTCAACATTGGGTGAGTTGTCATGTAGCATTGCATTTGCACAAATTTGGAAGATTAAAACAGTGGATGACAACAATGATGCATTTAACTCACAAGGCTAAAGACTATGTGTTCAACAATCTTATGTTTAGAAGAGAAACAATTCCTAGTCTTAATGAACCAAAATTCCTCCATGGATGCAAATTAAACTATACATTGTGCTCCACTTCTATTGTCACAAGAATGTGCATGAGGCCATGCAATTTCATCAATTTCATGGACCTCACAATACTCATATAGTTTTTTCTCTTTTCAAAGCACTCTCATATATTCTTGTAGTTCATCTATTTCATTCGCATTTTTATGAAAAATTGCAGAAATTGAATTGGCGATATCTCCCAAATGGTAAACTAGGTATTTGTGAAAATTCGTAGAGAGAAGAATTATGGTAAGACAATTCCAATAAGTTTCAGCTCAATCCAATGCATGGTTTTTGAGAAATCATGCATAGTCACCTACAACAATTTTCTCATTTTCTTGAAAACCGTGATGTGTGTTTTTACAATTTTTGGCTGGGAGAA
Organism: Pseudotsuga menziesii; assembly: GCA_001517045.1. Taxonomy (NCBI): domain Eukaryota; kingdom Viridiplantae; phylum Streptophyta; class Pinopsida; order Pinales; family Pinaceae; genus Pseudotsuga; species Pseudotsuga menziesii. The sequence continues at coordinate 1,127,886 of LPNX011233811.1, forward strand.
TCATAATTGCATTCCTAACACCCCTGCAAAGTTTGCTAAAAACATAGTTTTTATTTTTGGAGAAATCACAATATTTTTGAAAGTTGCAGATTACTAGTCCATTGGCTATAAGTGGGATATAGAACTTAGTTTTCTTCCATTTTTTCCTTGAAAATGTTATGTTGGCATGGAGAATTGTTCAGGATCATATTTCACACCTCTTAATGATCAGGTACATTAGTGGTGGCTTGTTGATGATGCATTTTGAGTCATGCATAAAAAGGAACATCATTCATCTCGGTTGAAACAGGGTTGCATGAGGACATGTAACCTTTTCAGTTTGGGGGAGATGGCAGGCCTTGGATTTAACATATTTTTATCATCATTTCACCTTATCTATAATCCATTTTTCTTATCCATATTCATGCACTAATCCCTTCAAATGCTCATATATGGATTTTTATGCTTGAAGTGTTTTTCCATTACATGTCTTAGTATTTGATTTGATTTCTGACTAACATTGATGGAATTAGTGTACTATGTATTTGTTTTGAATATTAAATCATCTCTTGGAAGCAACTACATGATATTTGATGGAGTTGTGTAGCAGCTGTGGAACCTGTACAGGGAAGTTGTGGAAACTCTACAGGCAGCTACAAAAACTACACACACACCTACGTAACTCTACAAGAAGTTGTAGAACCTATACATGAAGATACAAAAAGTCAACAAGAAGCTACAAAATATTTTTGTGCAGCTATAAAACCTCTACATGCAGTTATAGAAACTCTATAGGTAGCTACAGAAACTCTACAGGCAATTGCAGAAACTCTATAGGTAGCTATGGAAACTATACATACATCTACATAAACTCTACTAGATGTGGAAACTCCTATAGAACCTACAAAGAAGTCAATAATTTGAATTTATCTTCAATCATTCGTCATTCCATGGATGAAGAAGAATCATCAACCTCTTGGATATGAAAATAATCTTGGATAAATTTTATATCTGATCATTTTGGCAAAGATCTTGGGATTAGTTTTGAATTAGTTTTGAGATCCAAATTTGTAGAAACTTATTGAGGATATTTTCGATCCTCATTTTTCATTTTTTATGAATAAATCATGTATAAATAAGAGTTCCTTCTCCAATCTAAGGATGACTCTTAGAACAATAGTCCAAATAATGATGGAATAACTTCAATTTTATCTCAATGCAATTGAGATCTTAGTTTTATCATTTCTTTTTGTACTGTGATTTTATTTATTTAATGACTATGTAGTTTTATTTTAATTTGTTGTTTTATTTCAATCACATAATTTTTCATTTCTCATTATGTAATTTATTTTTGCAATTTAATTTTAATCCATAGATTAGTGATTTAATTGTTTATTTTTACGATGAACGTTCTTAATGCAATAATCTTATTTACTACCTTGGATCGTAAACCAATAACATGTATTTGTTAAGGATAGCTTTTATATTTCATTTCTGCAATTTACCTTTATGTCAACTGTGGTGTGATTTAATTTTTAGAATTTACTTTTCCGCACAGTTTGATTGTATTTTTAGAATTTACTTTCCTGCACAGTGTGAACGTAGTTTTAGAATTTACTTTTCCTGCACAGTGTGAATTAGTTTTAGAATTTATTTTTCCTGCAAAGTGTGATTTAGTTCTAGAATTTACTTTTTTGCATAGTGTGATTTAGTTTAGGATTTTCTTTTCTTGCATAGTGTGAATTAGTTTTAGAAATTAGTTTTCTTGCAAAGTGTGAGTCAGCTTTAGCATTTACTTTTCAACATGGTGTGAATTTAATTTCTCATCGTGTGATTTAATTTCTTTGAAACTTAGTTTTAGTAGTTATTTAATTGGTTAGTTCCTTGCCAACACTAGGTAATTGTTCATACCATTGTTTGTAAGTAATGTTATTAAAATACAACTTCAAAGTAGACAAACTGGTGTAAGAGGATATTGTGGTATGCACTTATAGTGCACGGAAACTCACAAGTTCCCAATGAACCCCGAATTGATAATTAATGTACATTCTTCTTGGATGCTTTTTGTGTAATTAAAAGACAATTAAAAAGCTCATCAAGCATATGGTGAGCTCAATTGTTAGTCATGATAGGATTATTAATCCTCCCTTGTCCAATTTGGTCATATGTCTAAATTAGGAGTCATGTCTACATCAGGAGTCCTTCCAGTCTATTTTTAGTCACTAGAATCATTGGGTCCACTTGGCCTAATTGGGGCACATGTTCCAGTTACTAATGAGTGGGGAACACTAATTGAGGCATACTGCCACTAATTTCACTTGCATGCATCAGTTTAGGAGCCTCCTAGATCAATCCCTACAAATTAGGAGCCATTGGGAGTGCTGATACCAACCTCCATCAGTTGAGTTGAGTTGGTGACTAGTCAAGCTTAGTTAGGAGTCAAGTACATTTAGTTCTAATCTGTTACATTCAGTTCTACTTAGTTAGTGCTAGGATTGCATGGATGCATGCAGGTGAGGTGCATTTAATCATCTAACTCAATGAGTTATACTATTTAACACCGAATTAGACACTTGAGTTGTGATTTAGAACTTCGATAATGATTTAACCATTCAGTCCTCTGATAATTATTTAGACAAGGTCAGTTAACCATTTCAGTCAAGTAGAGTCAAACCATCTCAAATTTCCTCACATAGGATTTGAATTGCATGAGTCTATTTAGACATTGTACTTCATTGTAATTATTATCTAATTACTTCTGATTAATGAAAGCATTTACAGTTGCAAGCCATTTTTGCATTGTTTCATTCTTCAATTGTTGAGTAAATTGTGTGATCTATTTTGTGAGTTGTGTGTTGATCCATAGATCTATGTGCTCAATTTAATATGGTATCATATCCTTGGCAGGACAAGGCACTTCTCCTACTAAAGATCCATACTTGGATGAATTATTTTTAGCAAAATTGCTCCTTCCAGTACTGCACCAGAAGTGGAGAATTTACCACTTAATATCCCAAGTTAAGGAATTGTTGATTAAGCTTGCTTGATCAACTATACTGGGTGTGAAGGAAATTCTGAAATTGCAGATTGTCGACCTTATTTTTCCTGTTTGATTGTGTGATTTACAGGTTTACTAGTCCTCTTCACTGCATTTGCTACAAGCAGTTTAGTCCCTTCTGTGCATTTGCTACAGCAACTCAGTCCTCTCCTTTGCATTCTAAATGGCTCCTCGAATCGACCTTCTCAATCCTTTCAACTATCAGCAGTGGAAGGAGGACATGGAGATGCAACTACACTCCAAAAGACTCTTCAGACTTACAATGGAGACAAAGAAAGAGCCAATTCATTATGTTGACAAAGAAAAGTACTAGAATAGGCTTAATGAAGCCTACGGATGCTTGTCCCTCTTAATATATCGATATCTTCTCTTCCACATCAATGGATTGAAGAATCCCAAGGAGGTTTGGGATAATATTTCCTCCTTATTTGAAAAGCATGATGATCTAAGGATCTATCAGCAGGAGAATGAGATGATCTCTCTCCATCCAACCAATTTCAAAACACTAAATGAATTCTTCACAAAATTCAAGCATCTAGTGTTCCAATTGAAGTTGTGCAACGTTGAGAAGGAGGATGATCAACTCATCCTTACTATTCTCTCCAAACGTGGTGCAGACTATTCAGTATTTGTATCAACATTTCATTTTGTGAAGCTTTCTACTCCAAACTAGAAGATTCCTACTCTTAACTCCTTCATTGAATCTCTCACTCAGGAGGATGACAAGTTGATCCAAATTGGGATCATTCGATCTTCCAGACATCAAGCACTGGTTGCAGGAGGACCTAAGGTAGTGAATGATAAAGGGAAGAAAAAGGATGAGTCTCCTGTATAGAAAGAGCAATCAAATGATCCTTCAGGTTCAAAGAGAAGTAAGAAGAATGGCAAAGGAAAGACACTTTCTTCTTACTGTGGAAGGGGATTTCATCTAGAAAGCACCTATATGAAAAGAACAATTGATGAGATATCACTTATTCTGAAGAAACATAACATTATTGTACATGTTGGCGCAAGGAAGGATGACCATAGAGAACAAACTGAAGAACATGAAGAGACATGCCATGCACTGAAGGCTGTTAGATTTTTATCATTCAAGCTAGAATTATATTAGGATTTTTAACTGAGAGAATAGCAAGCACCGCAATCAAACACAAGAGACAATGAACACAATTATTTTCCTCAGGGAAACCATAAATGGAGAAAATCCTGCAACTTCCTCAGAGATAGAATCGACACCAAAAGTAAAACCCCAAAATAGTAAGATGATCTCCCGACATCAGTAGTCTCTTCCTTTCTAGCCCCAACAACTTCTTCTCCCTCAACTATGTGCTACAACTGAGTGTGAGTGAGTGTGTGATAAATAGAGAGGCTCACTCTCTATTTATACTAATTCCCAACTTGACAATAACTCACTAGGGTCAACTTCACTAGGAAATTCTAATAACCCTAGGGCCCCACAATTGCGGGGACTTTAACCCTTGATCAATAGGAGGGTTACCCACAATGACTTGACATGACTTGTTTACATTATAGAAACTCCCGATCAGAACATCGAGGCATGACATGACTCAATTACATTACAAACACTTCTCAGAATAAACATCGGGGTACAATACATAAGATATACAAGTGAATACATTTCAAAGTTACAATTACATCAACACTCCCTCTTAAATAGGAAGGTATTCTCTCGACACAATTTATCAACACAAGTCTTATTCTCTATATCATCTGAATCATCGTCAAGTTCTCATCATCTTCTTCTTCAAGTCATCTTCATCATTGGATCTGGATCATCTCTGGTTCTGGAACATCTCTGCTGGATCATCATCACAGGTGCTATCTCTTGATTCTTCTCATCCCAGGAAGTTCTACAGAGCCAACCCTTTTCATGTTGGTTGTAGGCCTAGCCTCCATGTAGGTCTTCTTCAGTACTTATATCTGACCCTAAGTAAAAATGGCCCGCCAACACTTATATTTGACCATGAGAGGAACACATCCAACACCATGTCAAAAAGGCACACCCAACACTCACATCTGACCATGAGAGGAACCAATCCAGTCATCTATGCTAGAAAGGCCCAGCACTCACATCTGACCATGAGAGGAACCAATCCAATCATCTATGTCAAAAAGGACCTGCACTTACATTTTACCATGCGAGGAACCAATCCAACCTACATGTCGAAAGCGCTTTGTACTTACATCTGATCATGTAGTAACCAATCCCACAGTCACATCAGAATGGCTCTGCACTTATATCTGATCATGTAGGAACCAATCCCACAGTCACATCAGAATGGCCCTCAGTCCCATACTGAGTATTCCTCGTAACTGACCAGGTGCCTCCATTCTCCAAGAGAATGGCATCTCAGCACCATGCTGAGTATTCCTTGTAACTAACCAGGTGCCTCCATTCCAAGAATGGCATTCAACACTTATATCTGATCATGTAGGAACCAATCGTACAGTGACATCAAAATGGCTCACCACTCATATTTGACATGGAAGGAACCAATACTTTCACCATGATAGAATGGCTCAGTCATTACATCTGACCATGGAAGGAACCAATCCTCTCACCATGTCAGAATGGCTCACAGACTCATCACTTCCCCTTGGAGGGAACCTTTATCTGGGGAACGCCAAGCTTCTCCCTAGAGTACTCAAACTTCACTCTGGCCAATGGCTTCATCAACACGTCAGCTATCTATTCGTCCATCACAACAGATTAGAGCTTCACTACTCCTCTCTGCACCATATCCCTGATATAGTGATACTTGATCTCGATATGCTTCGACTTGTCATGGAACACTGGGTTCTCCGACAACTTCACACAACTCTGGTTGTCGCAATATATACAAGTAGCATATAACTGGAGATCAAATAAATCATACAATAGCTTCCTCGGCCATACTACCTCACAACTAGCTGAACAAGCTGCGACATACTTTGCTTCAGCTGTCCTTAGTTCCACACAGGATTTCTTCCTGCTAAACCAAGAGATCACACTTGATCCCATACTAAAGCAACACCCTAAAGTGCTCTTCCTATCGATGGCACTTCCTTCCCAATTTGAATCAACATAAACCTCCAAGTTAATCTTCTGATTCACCTCATACTTGAGCCCATAATCAACTGTACCCCTCAAGTACATTAGAATATGATTTGCAGTAATCAAGTGAACATGTCTCGGATCTATCAGGAACTGGCTCAAGGTGTTCACAGCAAAGCAAATATCTAGTCTTGTGTTCATTAGGTACATCAAGGACCCAATCATCTGACGATGCATCATAGCATCAACCGCTTCTGATGAAGCATCACTCAATAGCTTCAGGTTCGATGCCATAGGTGTGGTCATGGCCTTGCAATCCATCATCCCAAACCTCTTTAGGATCTATACTGCATACTTCCCTTATCCAAGGAATATTCCATCTACATTCTGCCACACCTCCATGCCTAGAAAATAGTATATCATACCCAAGTCCTTCATTATTTACTTGGCAGCAAGCTTCCTCTTCATATCAACAATCAACCCATCCATACCTATTACAAACAAATCATCTACATACAGTAGGAGTATCACTAGGTTACCATATTCAACCTTGTAGTAAAGGTTGGAATCTGCTTTACTTTTGGTAAAGCCTAAACTAAATAGAAAGACATCAATTCTGTCGTACCATGACCTGGGTGCCTATTTCAAACCGTACAGGACTTTCTTCAATCTACACACATGAGACTCCCTGTCGTGTGTCTCAAAACCGAGTGGTTTCTCTACATACACTTCCTCTTCCACTACACCATTCAAGAAATCAATCTTGACATCCATTTGGTGTATCTTCCATTTCATCACTCCAGCCAGAGCAAGTACTGATCTGATGGAAGTGTATATGGATACAAGTGTATCTGGATACAAGTGCAAAAGTTTCTTCATAATCTATTCCTTCTTTCTGTGAGAATCCATGAGCCATGAATCTTGTTTTATATTTCTCTATGCTTCCATCTGCAGCATGCTTGATCTTGTAGATCCATTTGGAAGTTACAACAGAATTCCCTTCTGGTCTTGAGACAACATCCCAAACATCATTCTTCATGATCGATTGATACTCTTCGATCATAGCATCGTTCCATTCTTTCTTTTATGTCGCTTCTTCATAGTTGGAAGGTTCTTTATTGATGAAGTCACATAATAAAGCTACATACCCAAAGCATGACCTGGTCCTCTTTCTTTCTCTGTGATTCTCTCCTGGAGCCCCATATCTTTCTGTACCTTGAATATATTGTCATACCCAAGCAGGTTTCCTCTTGTGAGGATTCTTCTCTTGAGGTAAATCTACATGTTCTTGAGGTTCTTCTAATTCTCGATCTTCTTCTTGAATTTCTATGTTCATGGTTGTGTCATGAATTTTGGGTGCTTATGTTTCTTTAGGATCTTCAGTAGGCCTCTTTTTGGATTTGTTGTAAGCTGATTCTTCGTCAAATGTTACATCCCTACTGATGTTGATCTTCTTGAATCCTGGGAAGTATATTCTGTAAGCCTTCGAGCTTTCAGAGTATCCCACAAATATACCCTTCTTTCCTGAAGGATCTAACTTTGTCCTCTTTTCTTTTGGAATGTGTATGTACACTGGAAAGCCAAATATTCTGAGATGGCTGACTTCTAGTTTCTTTCCGAAAAAATACTTCTTTAGGTGTCTTGTTCTCGAGTACTTTGTGTGGAGTACGGTTATGTACATACACCGTTGTTCTGGCAGCTTCTTCCCATAGATGCATGGGAAAATATTGATCATGAAGCATTGCTCTTGCAGCTTCCATGATCATTCTATTCTTCCTTTCTGCAACCCCATTATGTTGTGGATTATATGGAGTGGATAACTCCCTCTTAATCCCTAAATATTTGCATAACTCTTTGAATTCATTTGATGTGAATTCTCCGCCATTATCTGATTGAAAGGTCTTGATCTTCTTTTCAGTGTGGTTCTCAATTAAGGCTTTGAATTTCTTGAATTTTTTGAATACTTCATCTTTGTTCTTCATAAAGTATATCCATGTCTTCCTAGAAAAATAATCAATAAAATAAACATAGTATACATACCTGCTTAAAGAATTGGATGACATTGGACCGCATACATCGATGTGAATGATTTCCAAGATTCCTTTTGCTTTGCTTTCACTACTTGGAAATGTCTTCTTTTTGTTCTTTCCTTTCGCACATCCTTTGCAGACTCCTTCATGTTTTGACTGCATTTCTGGAAGTCCTTCAACAACTTTGCTTGCAAGTGGTATTGCTCTGTAATGCACATGTGCAAGCCTTCTATGCCAAAGTTCATTTGGCTCTACTGATTCATGAACCAAAGCTTGTTTTGGTTGGCCCTTCAATTTGTATAATCCTCCTTCTTGTTCTCCAATTACTATTGCATCATCAATAGTCTTCCTTCTTGGCCACATGAGGACCTGGCCATCTACAAATGCAACCCTCATGCCTTTTGCATCCAGTGCTGATATGGAGAGAAGATTCTTATTTAGTCTTGGTAGAAACAAGACATCCTTCATTTTCATAGACTTTCTAGAGTCTAGCTTGTAGGAGGATTCACCACAACCTTTTATGGGATATTGGTAGTCATCCCCAAGTTTCACCTTATGGGGTGAATTATGTTCAGATAGTTTCTCAAAGGATTCCCTGAATCTTGTCATGTGTTTGGAAGCCCCACTGTTAATAAGCCAATCTTTGCTTCCATGTGTGATAATTGCCATGAGAGCGGAGATCAGAACATATTCTTCATCACTTGAAGAGTCTTCACTTTCTTGTTTTACTCTCTTTCTAGGAGAATCATCATCCTCAACAGTGTGAGCATGATGTCTTCTTTTGGAGTTCTTCTTCTTCTTAGATCCATTCTTATTCATGGGACAATTTCTAGCAAAGTGCCCTCTTTCATCACATGTATAGCATCTGAGTTTGGATAGATCCTTTTTTGTTTTTACAAAATTATCTTTCTGATGAGAATGCTTACTTTGATGATGATGATTTTCCCTTCTGCCTTTCTTGGAGTATACTGTGAGAGCTTGATCTTCATTTCCCATCTTTTCATCTCAAGATACCATTTGATATTCTTCTTGTGAGAATTCTTCCCACAGTCTACTGAACTTGATTAGCTTCTTTCTAGCACAAATTCCTTGGATGAAAGAATTCCATGATCTAGGGAGACCATTCAACGTTGTCATCACAATTTCTGCATTCTCCACTTCTTCATCCACTGCTTCAAGTTCTTCTTTGATCTAGGAGACCCTTGTAAAGTATGAATGTATGGTATCCTCATTCTGGATCTTAACATTCTTCAACTGGTTCCTCAAAGTCATCTTCCGGTTTATGATCTTCCCTTCAAACAGTTTGGTCAGGGCATCAAACATAGTTTTAGGTGTCTTGAGGGAGGACACCTGTGGTATGAGGTGATCCTTGATTGAATAAACAATAATCCTCTTAGCCATGACCAATTTCTTCTTATGTAAGACCTTAGTCTCATACTCCTTTGGAACTAGAACCTCCTCATTGATGTAGGAGTCCAACTCATTTTCTTCCAGGACCAGAGAGATCCTATACTTCCAGGATCGAAAGTTATCAGCTCCCTCAATATTTTCATCAAGATTGGTATGATGAGACATATTAACTGAAAACCTCAAATGGAAATAAAAAAGATTTAGATCTTACCAAGTCAAGATGTCAGATCTGGATCTAGCGCTGAATTTCTGCAGTGCTGGTTCAGGAGCAGATTAGGGTTTGACTTTCTCGGAGTTCTATCCAACCAAAAAATTTGATATTGATCTCTAAACTTTGATTTTGAGGAGGAGATAAATCCAGGCCTGAGCTCACTCAAAAATTATACTTCCGTGGAAATCCCTAATTTCTAGCAGTAGTGTTGGTTCAAAAATTGAAAATGCTTAGAATCAGATTCTGCTTCGACAGAAATATGCGCCCTAGAGAGGAGAGTCATTCCAACCTTCTTTTGCTGAAAATCTATGGAGAAAGATCCAAAAAGCAGGAAGCCCTAGTTTCCACAGCTGCATAGTGTCTTCTTCTTAGGTTAGCTCTGATACCATGTTAGATTTTTATCATTCAAGCTAGAATTATATTAGGAGTTTTAACTGAGAGAATAACAAGCACAACAATCAAACACAAGAGACAATGAACACAATGTTTTTCCTCGGGGAAACCATAAATGGAGAAAACACCGCAACTTCCTGAGAGATAGAATCAACACCAAAAGTAAAACCCCAAAATAGTAAGATGATCTCCTAAAAGCAGTAGTCTCTTTATTTCTATCCCCAACAACTTCTTCTCCCTCAGTTATGCACTACAACTAAGTGTGAATGAGTTTGTGATAAATATAGAGGCTCACTCTCTATTTATACTAATTCCCGACTTAACAATAACTCACTAGGGTCGAATTCACTAGGAGAGTCTAATAACCCTAGGGCCCCACAACTACAGGGAATTTAACCCTTGATCAATAGGAGGGTTGCCCACAATGACTTGACATGACTTGTTTACATTATAAAAACTCCCAATCGGAACATTGGGGCATGACATGACTCAATTACATTACAAACACTTCCCAGAATAAACATCGGGGTACAATACATAAGATATACAAGTGAATACATTCCAAAGTTACAATTACATCAACAAAGGCTAGATTCTCAACAACACATGCCTTCCTCATTGATTCTAGAGCTTCCAATCATATGGTTACATCCAGAGAACCATTCTCTTCCTTACAGTCTTTTGATGGTCCTAGTATTCAAATGGGAAATAGTAGTAAAGTTCAATGCAAAGGGAAGGGCTCTATCAAGCTTGAACATGGAAAGTTCAAAGATGTGCTTTATGTTCCCTTTCTAGCAGCAAACCTATTATCTATATACCAGATGACTCATACTATCTCTCCAAAGTGATTCATGTTTGGTCTTGACTTAGTGGAGATCACATATATCTCTATTGGAAACATCATAGCGAAGGGTGCTGCAAATCATGCCCCCAAGGCATATGAGTTCTCACACTTCATGCCATTTTCAGAACTACTTCACTTTTAGCAGCCACTTGCAAGGGTAGGTAAAAATATTTCATCTACTTTTGCAGTTTCCACTAGTATTGCAGATCCAGCTGTATCAGTTTATGAGATTGAGATTCAGGGTGATTCAGATCCAGATCCAGTCCCTCCTTCCAAACGAGAAGCTAGGAAGATGACTAGAAATCCATCTGACACTCAGAATGGAAATACCCTTGTGCTATGTCAAGCAATATTACCTCCTTCAGAGAGATGCAATAGACTCCCTATAATATGCTACATGGAAAGGGCTCAGTCTCACTACATTCAGAAGAATAGAGTTGATCATACACCTCTTCATCCAGCAAGAGACAAAGGTTACATTCCTCCTTCCTTCCATCATCATTTTGGGAAAATAAGGAGAAGTATACATGCCAAGCCCCAAGATACCTATGCACAGAACATCATGCATGCTGCTTCGCTACATCACATAGATTGAAGCAACACATTTTAAAGTTTTTCAAACTTGAATCCTGCTTCTATCTGCTTAGTTAGAGGGTGGGATTTTTTTTCCATGTGGTTTTTTCCTCGGCTCCTTGTATTGAGCAGTTACTTTACCTTACTTGATGTAATGGGTGACCTATGGTATTAGTTACCAAGGCCCACAGATTGTCCAATTTAGCATTCAGGGGGGTGTTAGGATTATTAATCCTCCCTTGTCCAATTTGGTCATATGTCTAAATCAGGATTCATGTCTAAATTAGGAGTCCTTCCCGTATATTTATAGTCACTAGCACCATTGGGTCCACTTGGCCTAATTGGGACACATGTTCTAGTTACTAAAGAGTGGGGAACACTAATTGAAGCCTACTACCACTGATTTCACTTGCATGCATCAGTTTAGGAGCCTCCTAGATCAATCCATACAAATTAGGAGCCACTAGGAGTGCCGATACCAACCTCCATTAGTTGAGTTGAGTTGGTGACTAGTCAAGATCAGTTAGGAGTCAGTTACATTCAGTTCTAATCCCTTACATTCAGTTCTACTCAGTTAGCACTAGGATTGCATGGATGCATGCAGGTGAGGTGCATTTACTCACCTACCTCAGTGAGTTAGACTAGTTAACACTGAATTAGACACTTGAGTTGTGATTTAGAACTTCGATGAACTCCAATAATGATTTAGACAAGCTCAGTTAACCATTCAGTCCTCCGATAATAATTTAGACAAGGCCAGTTAACCATGTCAATCAAGTAGAGTCAAACCAATTCAAATTTCCTCACATAGGATTCGAATTGCATTAGGCTATTTATCCATTGTACTTCATTGTAATTATTATCTAATTACTTTTGATTAATGAAAGCATTCACTGTTGCAAGCCATTTTTGCACTATTTCATTCTTCAATTGCTGAGTAAATTGTGTGATCTATGTTGTGAGTTGTGTGTTGATTCATAGATCTATGTGCTTAATTTAATAAGTCACACACTATACTAGTGTTATTCAAATAGAGAAGTACACTACTAGTCCACTTATATTATAGTAGACCATTAAGGTGTCAATATTGTAACAAAGCATTAATGTGCATGTTTAATGAGAAAGCGCTAATGCACTTAGAGGATGACAAGCTACTAGCATTCCATAATGATAACAAAGTACCAATTCACCAAGAGTATAACATGCCATTGGTGTTATAGTACAATAACAACACACTAATGACATATATTTTTTAAATAATATATGTTAGCAAATAATTTTTATTACTTTAATAATTTAAGAATTGAATGATTTGTTGTTCTAGTGAATTTGTTTTGTTAATCAACATATAAGCAGGGGGAATTTAGCTTATGGGATAGTTTTCCATGTTTTTTTCTTTCTAAAATATATTTTCCAAAATTTGTTTTTTTTCAAAATTATTTTCCCAAATTCCCCATGATAAAGATATTTTACTCTAAACATTGCCAAAATTGTCGAGGAATTATATAAAATCCTTAGAAAAATGATTTTTTTTACAAAAAAATGCCAAACATTTTATTGTTGGAAGTGTAAGAATTAGTATGATTCGCCAAGGCTTATGCACTTTAAGAAAATTATGGATCCTTAAAATATTCCCTACGTATAAAGTTATACTACCATAGGGATAGGAGAAACGATTCATGTGAGACGAGATAAGAGAACTTACCATAACCTCTATCTTAAGGCACATATTCTCTATTATGCACTAAATTTCCAAAAGAACATAAAATGATAAAGATAGAATAATACAATGCCTTAAGGGTGAAATATATGAATACAAAGCTTCTTCAAGGGGGAAACTCCTTTTTCAATGTATAAAATACTCAGTATAAGACAAGATGATCCTAAAACTAGGTATCCTTAGTATATAAATGAGATATAGGGTACAATTACAATTCTATCCAACCATACAATTAAAATGAAGGTCCTAGCAGACCAAGAAAGACAATATATACTAATATAATAATAGAAATGTAATGCCACAATATATACAACTTAACATGATCCTTCCCTTCAAACAAGTGTCGTCCTCAACGCTTGATTAAATCTAGATGTTTTTGCAAGAAGAAATTATCTTCCCATGTCACATCTTCCATTGGAAAGTTCTTCCACTTGATGAGGTTCTCACTAATTAACTGAGTTCACAGTTGCGTTATCTTAGTGTTAGGATTGTTTTAGGTTCTAGTATCAATATCCCTTATTCATCAATTTCTGATAAAATATCCTGGACTAAGATCTTGCCACTAATTACCTTTTAATGGAAAGAAACATGGAAGACTGGATGTACACATGAATATGGAGACAACTCCAATTTGTAAGACATACTTCAAAGCCTATGCAACACCTTATATGGACCATAGTACTCAAAGTTATAATTTATTGTCTTTCTTTTGTTGCTTAAGGGACATCTGTTTGTATGGTCATAAATTAAAAAATACTCAATATCCCACTTCAAATTTTCTTCCACTAAGATGTTGGTATGCTTGATGTTTCATCCTATTTTGTCCTATATCCAAGTTATCATTCAATAATTGGAGAACCCCTTGTTGGTGCTCTATGTGATTCTTTGTTGCTTGAACCTTATATTTCTATTTTAAGGATGATTTAATGGAAGGAGTATTACACCATAAAGTTCCATAAATAGTGACATTTTTTTATGAAATATGGAAATATGTTTTGTTTCACCATTCTTCTATGAGCAACCACTTAATGTTAGGTTACTCAATTTAAGGGAGTAGCAAGGACACTCAAAGACAATTGCATAATTTCATTAAGATGGTACATGTATAAATACAAAAAAATTGACCCTTAGTTTCTGATTCCCAAGAGATCCCTTGGACTTCCAAATACTCTTTACACTACAAGGAAAACACCTTCTAGGGGATGTTTTTTGTGGATCTTTCACAAAAAAATCCCATTCATTCATTTATAGTGGAGGTCGCTACAGGAGGTGGTTAGATGGAGGTTTCAGCGAACGTTTTCAATTGGTGTGCCAAAACATACAACACACATCAATGCACTTAAAGAAAAGATGCACTAGTGCATCAAATCATAAGAGTAGTGACCTACCAATGTGCCAAACTATGATGTGCACCAAACACAACATAGCTCGATGCAATTAAAAAAATGTATATATA